>CANNZV010001586.1:56405-199618 GCA_947561585.1 Caprella mutica | reverse complement strand
GAAGCAATCTTCCAGTGACCAAAGTTTCACTACTGTACGATCAATATTATCAAAATTATTCACAAAATAGTGATCTGCAATAAAGCGATGGACGCAGTTTAGATGGTACCTTTGCGTGATTTTGGTGTCAATATTTCCTTATGATGTACGAATAGAATGATTATACCCACGACATAAGTGACCTGAAACTTCGATCAATATATATTGAGCTTATATTTTTCCATTAAAAGGTTAAATTTCAAATTATCTTGATGTCAACTTAACACTTCGCAGGCAACAAAGCTGAAAACATTCATCGTATAGTCATTAATAATTTTCGTTGCAAATTTATATTTAGTATTTCGTGGCCGGTCATTTCCCCCTCGGAAAGTTCCACCGGGAAGATTCCACTAGACAATTTTTCCATAATATCGTAAATGCATCTTCATTAGTATAAATATAATGGCGTTGTTACCTTCGCAGAATGCGGGAAGGTCATATTTTCATCGGAATTTATTTATTTGTATATTTATTTATTTATCATCTTGTTATTCGCTTAACTGAAAAAGTGTTCAACCAAATTGCCTGAAATTTGGTGAAACTATTGGTCCATGTTCAGTGACCTGCTGCTAGCATTTTGGGAGCGGCCCGATCAAAGGTCAAGGTCATGGTCATTTATAACTCAAAAAGTATTGAACCATATTGCATGAAGGTTGGTGGGATGATTGGTCAATATGCAGGAATCATTTTGTTAGATTTTGGGAGCGATCGGGTCAAAGATCAAGGCCATTTGTAACTCAAAAACTCCAAAAGTATTCAACCAAATTGTCTGAAATTCGATGGGACGATTGGTCAATGTCCAGGAACGATCTGGTAGAATTTTGGAAGCGATCCGGCGGTCAAAGGTCAAGGTCATTTATAACTCGATAACTCAAAAAAATTGCACCATATTGCATGAAACTTGGTGGGACAATTGGTTATTATCCAGTTAGCAGTTTCTCAACTTTTGGTAGAGAACGGGTCAAAGCGGAGGTGAAGGTATGCGCTCTACCGAGTGCACATAATCTAGTTAGTATAAATATAATGGCGTTCTATATCATATCTGCGCTATGAAATAATATTCTTATTCTCTAATAATTCAGGTTCGATAATTATTCTTCACTAAAATTATCGAGATTAACTTTTCTCCCTTCCATTTGATTTATTTTTACGGTTTCTTTGCCTTTTAATAATTTTAATTTATAAGCAATGTTTTCTATGAATAAGACTTCTGTTGAATTGGATCAAATTGTGTTTCCCCAATATAATCGTAACCTCGATGAAGGTTATGATAGGAAAGCGAGTGGATGAATAAAGTTACAGCTTGTGGATGTAAAAAAGCTACTCCGTGAAATTACAGTCTAGAAAATTAAGAGAGGAGAATGAAGACGTGATAAATTAGGTCTATTTCAAGAGTCCAACCAATGCTCTCCTTCCTGTCGAATCTTCTCTCAAATCTATCTTCCTTTTTTGAGAAGCACGTTCTCAAAAACACACCTTCTGTGACTCGGTCCCTTCTGCACCAGGAATTTAGATTCCTCCGCTGTACTAATTTTCTCTTGCTCTATATGTATAAGAGACGGCTGGCCAGCTTTTTAACTGTCCAATGCGAAGTTCCATATCTTAAGAACATTTTACACGTACACTCTTTTCCCCGCAATCATTCCTTATGAGTAGCGTTAAGCCCCTCCCAGTGCAAGCAATGAGCGTGAGTGATCACTGATACGCTTTTACAAGTAGTACCGTTCACCGCTTGCAGTATGTCATCCTCTGATTATAGCATAAAGGTAGCACAAAAGAGACAAAAAGCGCAAAAGAAGATCAATGTGGACTAATGTTAACTAATAAAAACCGTATTTTATCTGAAAATACAATATTTTCATCTGAAATATTTTATATCATTAGATAATAAATGTATATCCATCATAATAACTAGAAACACCGCCTCCCCTCCCCCTTTCTAAATTATTAAATAATAAGCAAGAAGGGAATCAATTTTCCACAGTTTGATATTAGTTATTGTAATTGATTAAAACTGTTTTCCTCAGGAAAACAAAGTTTGGTTTACGTGTCACTATTGACATTATACAACCGTTCCTAATCACTGTTGCTCATGAGTCAAAAATCAAGACATGCTTGAAATGGTGGTGATTGCGTCACTCGCTAGTGCCGCTCACGCAATAAAATTGGCTCGCAGTAGGCGTGGCTTAGTGCATCTCACAGGAATGCCGACGGTGATGAGTGCTCGTGTAAAAGGGACTTTAAAGAAGTTGAGTAAAAGTTGGACTTCGACAGTTGTTTCTTTCCCATTTTGTCTGTATTAATCTGTTAATCTTTATATTCATTAATTAGGTGCATCTCCTCATTGAAGAGCATTCAGCCGCTGTCGAAACCTTCATGAGATTTTCGAGGGTTACACTAAATACCGAATTATACCGAATTACACCGAATTATACCGAATTACACCGAATTATACCGAATTACACCGAATTATACCGAATTACACCGAATTATACCGAATTACACTATACTCAATACCGAATTACACCGAATTAAACCGAATTACACTATACTCAATACCGAATTACACCTGATTATACAAAATTATACCGAATTACACTATACTGAATACCGAATTATACAGAATTATACCGAATTACATTATACTCAATACCGAATTACACCTGATTAAACCGAATTACACTACACTGAAAACCGAATTACACCGAATTATACCGAATTACACTATACTGAATACCGAATTACACAGAATTATTGCGAATTACATTATACTCAATACCGAATTACACCTGATTATACCGAATTACACTACACTTAATACCGATTTACACATGATTATACCGAATTACACAGAATAATACCGAATTATACAAAATTATACCGAATTACACTATACTCAATCCCGAATTGTAATTGTACCGAATTACACTATACTGAATACCGAATTATACCGAATTACACTATATTACACAATAATCAATACCGAATTGCACCTGATTATACCAAATTATACCCAATTACACTATACTGAAAACCGAATTACACAGAATTATACCGAATTACTCCAAATTATACCGAATTACACTATACTAATACCAAATTACACCGAATTATACCGAATTACACTATACTCAATACCGAATTACACTACACTGAATACCGAATTACACATGATTATACCGAATTACACAGAATTATAATTTATACCGAATTACACTATACTCAATACCGAATTACACCGAATTAAACCGAAATATTGAATTACACCTGATTATACCAAATTATACCGAATTACACTACACTGAATACAAAATTACACAGAATTATACCGAATTACATTATACTCAAAACCGAATTACACCTGATTATAGGTACCGAATTACACTACACTGAATACCGAATTACAATATAGGCTACTCAATTCCAAATTATACTGAATTACACTATACTCAATACCGAATTATACCGAATTACACTATACTCAATACCGAATTACATTATATTACACAATAATCAATACCGAATTATACCTGATTAAACCGAATTACACCAAATTATACCGAATTACACTATAATAATACCGAATTACACTATACTCAATACCGAATTACACTATATTACACAATAATCAATACCGAATTACACCGAATTATACCGAATTACACTATATTACACAATAATCAATACCGAATTATACCGAATTACACTATATTACACAATAATCAATACCGAATTACACCAAATTATACCGAATTACACATAATTATACCGAATAACACTACACTGATTACCGAATTACACCTAATTTTATCCTTGATCATTGGTCAGGATTTTTCGATATTAATTTAAAGTTATTACACTGCAATGATTATGGGCAATTAGGCTTCACAGCATTATCATTATCAAAATGTATGGTTATACTATCTATTAGTCCGACACCCCATTAGTCCGACAATTTTGTAGTTTATTACTGATTTAACATAAAATTTATATGTCGTCCTGCCCGGTTATTAAATAATCAATAAGTGTGCAGTACAACTAGCGGATACAAAAAAACTATATCAAATGATGAAATCGAATGAGGGACAGCTTTTATTAATATTAGAATAAATTAGATAGGAATACATATAACATTAGAAAAATGAAATTAAGGAAAATTACTGAATTGTTTATATAAGTTATGTAAATATTATATGTATATATGTAGTCTAGTACCTATACCTATTTAATTATAATTTTTATTTCAATCAAAAAATAAAACGAGAAATAATAATACAGAAAGATGTAACTGTCGGACTGACTATTGGGGTGTCGGACTTTTGAGACGTCCCCAAAATGTATTAAGTTTTAATTTCTATAGAATTTTATTTGAAAAATTTAGCCCTCTCACTACGAATTAGACATATATGTCCCAGCATTTCAATATGTAACTTTTAATTGACAAAATTAAAAATACGTAAATTTTTTTACATCAAAATGCTTCAATTGAGCTCTGTCAAGGGGCTGTATCCTGAAACTGTCTGTGGTGAATGGAAAATGAAGGGGGCCCGAACTGTTGTAATTAGGATTATGCAATAATTATGCATTGTCTTTTTTTTCATTTTTACCATGTTCATCATTTTTAATACTTACTACTCGCAGTTTTAGAGGATAACGCTAGAGTAATGCTCTTCAACTATACGAGGTCTTAGATTTTATGTAAGGTTTCATTAAGTATCACCTCTTCATTTTCCTCTTCCATCCGTGTGAGTGCAGCCACCAGTGCTTGTGTCCCGTTTCGTCACATTCCTTGGTAAGTGACGGCATTCACGAAGTAGCTTTTCTGAATCCATGAGCTTTGTCACCGACGGTGGTTGGTGACTTTGTTCATGGAGCCATTTTCCTTTCTGACTGCTTCTTCCAGTTCCTTGTATTTAATTTCCTTTTGACGTCAACAATATGGTCGAAGCAGACGTTTAACCCCTAATAAAATTTGCTAAACTTTATAAACCTATAATTAATATTGGTAAAAATTAATAAATATTTATACGTAATTATTAATAAATCGTAGTGAATTTAGTATTAATAAATTACATTTTTAAACTCTACACAACAATTTCACTTTTCAAAATAAGGATTTCTTTTCTTGTACTTTTATATATTTTTTTTCTTTGTCTAACGCACCTGTTTCAGACTTTCAGCTCAAATATATCCCTTATCCTTATTTATAATAGTAGTATAGTAAATATTAATTTTCCAACCAATATAAAATCTAAATCATTTGTTCCAATAAATCTTGTGTCAGCTGAAGACTTTGAGGTCAAAGGTCAAGATTAAGAGAGTAAATGCTATATTTTTCATCTAAAACGTTAAATTTAAAAAAAAATTGTACACCTAAGAAGATTGCCATGCTTATTTGAACGAATAACCTGTTGTATTGTTAGATTTCGGGAGCAATCAGGTCAAAGGTTAAAGATCAAGGTCAAGGCCATTTGTAGCTCAAGAACTTGAAAAGTTTTAACCAAATTGTCTGAAATTTGATGGGACGATTGGTCAATGTCCAGGAACCATCTGGTAGAATTTTGGAAGCGATCCGGTCAAAGGTCAAGGTCATTTATAACTCAATAACTCGAAAAGTATTCAATCAAATTGTCTGAAACTTGGTGGGACGATTGGTCAATGTCCAGTTACCAGTTTATTAGACTTTGGGAGAGAACGGGTCAGTGCGGCGGCGAAGGTATGTGCTCTAACGAGTGCACGTAATCTAGTTTAGCTTGTTGTATCCAGTAGTTTGTTGAAATACACACTGCTTGTTTAATTACATAGCAGGGGGGTTCGGAGGTGGCACGCCCCGGTCTTCCCCCCCCCCTGCTCATATACCTACACATATATTATAATAACTCCTTTAAGAAAATTCATAAAAATAAATTAGGTTACTTTCCCTTCTCTTGCTATAATGTCTAGTAATAAATATTATACAGTATCTTAAAATTAAGAAAAAAATTAGGGCTTTTAACCGGGGGAAGGGGGCTTACTATTTGGTAGCTAACTAATACTCTATAACTACCAAGGTTAGTTAGTTCGTTTCCCTATATAGAAGAGAGGGGCTTATATCTTGGGGGGGGGGGGAGGGGGTTATGTCGGGGTACGGTCAAGAGCCCCCCCCCCTGGTAATGATCCCCCCCAGTAATGAGCCCCCCCTCTCTGTTTTTTAATCCTTATTTACTCAGTTAAATAAATGAAGAACTACTTAGATAGAAATAACTGAGAGTTGCTAATGTAGTTTGTTGCATCCGCTAGTTTGTTGTACTGCACACTTCATGATTGTTTCATGACCTGGCAGGGAGGTTCGAGGGGCGGCACGGCCCCTGATATACATATATTTTATGTTTAATCAATAATGAACTACAGAACTGAAAATAAGTATTAAAAACAGGGGGGGGGATCCTGACCGGGGGGGGGGGTCTTATGACCTACACCCGCGCCGTTATGTCATGTAGGGGTTCGTGTACTGTGTACATATCTGTACCCCGTAAGACACAAACCCCTCTTCCCCCAGTCATCCCCTTTTTTATCTTTATTAATAAGGTAAAATTAAGGCCCTTCTTTTAACATAATATTAATCAGTTCCTTTATTCAATGTATAGTAGAATTGGTAAAGTATACATTTTGTCGGGTGTACCTATGTCATACGCCCCCCCCCCCCCCCCTGATTTTTAATCCATATTTACCTATATTATTTAATCCTTATTGACACTTTTGTAGTATATTACTGATTAACATAAAATATATGTCATTTACCCCCCTGCCAGATCATTAAACAATCTTGAAGTATGCAGTACAACAAACTAGCGGATACAACAAACTACATTATCAACTTTCAGTTATTTCTATCTAAGTAGTTCTTCATTTGTTTAACTAGGTAAATAAGGATTAAAAAAACAGGGAGGGGGGCTCGTGACCGGGGGGCTCGTGACCGGGGGGCTTATGACCTAGGGGGGCTCATGACCGGGGGGGGGGGAGCTCAAGACTGGGGGGGCTCTTGACCGGGAGGGCTCAAGACCGTACCCCTATTTTGTCACTGTCCAATCGCGGTGTAAGACATCAGGTGTAATTCGGTATTCAGTGGAATGTAATTTGGCATGATCAGGCGTAATTCGGTATAATCAAGCATATTTCAGTTAAATCAGGCATAATACGGTATAATCAGGTGTAATTCGGTATTCAGTGGAAGGTAATTCGGTATAATCAGGTGTAATTCGGTATTCAGTGGAATGTAATTCGGTATTCAGTGGAATGTAATTCGGTATTCAGTGGAATGTAATTCGGTATTCAGTGGAATGTAATTCGGTATAATCAGGTGTAATTCGGTATTCAGTGGAATGTAATTCGGTATAATCAGGCGTAATTCGGTATTGATTATTGTGTAATATAGTGTAATTCGGTATAATTAGGTGTAGTGCGGTGTAATTCGGTATAATTCGGTATTGAGTATAGTGTAATTCGGTATAATTCGGTTTAATTCGGTATAATTCGGTGTAATTCGGTATAATTCGGTGTAATTCGGTATAATTCGGTATTTAGTGTAACCGGATTTTCGATGGGGACTCTGTGATAGCTGACACAACAGTGATAGCTGATCTTAATCAAATTGATTGTGGGATAGCATGACTGCATGAGGAATAGTTATTTTTTCCATATATTTAAAGTAAGGCTTGCTGCGAGGTATAGAAAAGAATATAAAACAGAAGGAGGCTATATTTGCAATACTTTTGAATCAGTCGATTAATTTCAGTTTCTGATTATATATCTTAACTATTAGAAAATAAGTTTTTACCTTTAATCAATTAAAAATTTAAAGCATTTCCAGAAACTTTTAATGTAGAGTGTAGGGGCATACGGGGTATGTCGCATACCCTTCAATTTCATAGTTCACTTGCACATATAGCAAAACCTCGTAGTAGACCAGCCTCCTAGTAGACAAACCTCCTATTAGACCAAGATATTTTTGAAACTGTACTGGAAAAAACCTCGTACAAGACAAAACACAATTTTTGTTACCTGAAAGTTATTCTAATGTAAATATTAGAAGGATTAATAATTACAATACTGTTTTAAAGAAATTCTCTAATTTGAATAATGTATTATATTTATTTATGCTGTTTTTAGGATAAAACATAAGGCAGAATTGGTTTCAGATTTGATGGTAAAGTCTGTGCTAAAAAAATGTATGTGAAAAGTTATAGAAAACTAGGAACAGTGAAGACTATTATAATTTCATAAAATGTTGATTTAAATGAAAAAAATATTCTATTCATTTTTTTAATTGAAGCAAAAAATTCATACTGTTTCTAAATTTGTTTCCCTTCAAAATTGGTATGTTAGTCACCATTAATTTGGCATTAAAGTAATAATAAACAAATAGAGCTATCGAAATGTTAAAGTCACCGCTTTTCTTTTAAAGAAAACGATTTTGGTCTAGTAAGAAACTAATAAAGTGAGTTTCTTACTAGACCAAACAAACTTGGAACGTAACTCTGGTCTACTACGAGGTTTTGCTGTATTCAACTTCTACAGATTGTCCTATTTATTCATAACCATTTTATAGTGAAATGAAATGAATTGAGAGTGTTTTATATTTTACTTTCATGGAAATTATGCAAAACGATAAATTTAGTAAGTAAGATGGATGTGGCTTGTATCACATCTGAAGATACAAAATTTCATCGTTTACTTCAAAACAAAGGAAGAACTCCCGCTTGTTTGCGAATCTCGTGCATTATTTCGGAGTATTTCAGAGACAGATGGTGGGGAACCAGTGCACTTTCTTTGCGTCCTGAGGAAACAAATTGGTCAACATTATTGATATAACATGCAAAGGTAATAGAATTGATAGAAAGGTTTATTTTGAATACTTAAATATGATTCTAAAAGTTTTTAAACCTTCTCAAATGAATCATCAGATTCAGAAGAGATTTTTTTGAATGAATAATAATAAATTAGCTAATTAATGTAGCTATATATGATAATATGTGTGACCAGTCCTTTCGCCGACAATTAAAAAAAACACTATACGTTATACATTTAATGAAATATCACTTAGCACACCTGAGGGTAGTTTAGCAGTCCGGTTGGCAAAACCACATGTATAACATATCGTCCAAGGTTCCAAAAACTCTACATTGTACACACATGGTAATTGTTGCTTGTTTCAATATGGTTTACGAGTGGCTTCGTTGCATGGTTAACATGTGTATTTCATATGCTATACATATGGCAAAACCACATGTATAACATATCGTCCAAGGTTCCAAAAAGTCTACATGGAAACCATATTGTTATAAAGTGGACTAACCACATGTTGTAAAATGTGGAAATGTTTGCAGGATAACTTATAAATCCACACATGGTTCGTGTCTTCTTTTTTAATTATTTATTGATTAATGACTGTTACATTATACCCTGCAATGTTTATCTCTTTTCCTCCTGACGATACCGACAGATGCCACTTAATATTTTCGCATATAAATAGCGAATATAATGTTCCAATTTTTTTCTTGTTATCCTCACCTTGTTCCAGACATTTCCTCACTTCCTCAGCTTCATATTTCATGTCTTGTGCATTTTCGAAGATGTATTCCTTTGTTGTCTCGTCGAGTGGAATATCGAATGTTCCTGTTGGTCCGGAAAATGACGTCGCACACCAAAATGGATCATCAACCTGCAACAGATTGATATCAACCATTTTTTTTACTTAAAACAATCCACAATAATGGTTCAATCATACTTTTATCGTTCCCTTGCTTCCAGATATAAAGCCTGCGTTTGGTAATTTGATGTTCGTAGAAGTTATAAATGTTCCAAATCGATTGTTTGGAAATTCCAGCAAAACAGTTGTTTCAGTATCCACTCCCTGAAAATAGTCATAATTTAGATTTAAGTCAGTTGATGCGGAAATGCTGGAAATAACCAATGATTTCAATGTATCTTACAATTTCGTTGATCTTAGCAGTACTTTTGACACTGATTGGCATATCATCTCCCATTGCCAGCAAGATGAAATTAATGGCATAAATTCCAATATCCAGAACGCAACCCCTGGACTTGTCAGGTAACCCAGACCTAAGTACAAGAATTATTAATCACATTATTGGCAAATATATTACTAGCTATTAGCTAATATGTCATTAGCTAAATATTCCTAATGACTGTGATACGTACAAATATCTCTCCGAATATGGTATCGGGACTCCGAAGGAAACAAATGTGTGAACGACATCTCCAACATCCTTTTTGGCCAAAGTTGACTCGAGTTTCTGGTAAAGTGGACTGCAGCGAGGTCTCATAGCCTATAAAATTCAATTGATGACTTATAAATATAACTACAAAACATGTTGACAGAAAGTAATTAAGAGACAACTCGTTTTCATACCTCCATAAGGAAAACATTTTTAGCTTTTGCAAGAGCAATGAACTGCTTCGTCTCCTCCAGAGTTGCAGCAAGTGGTTTTTCACAAAGCACAGGTTTGCAATGATTAAGGAACATGCTTCCTAAACTCAGATGTGTGTTATTTATTGTGCCAATGTACACAGCGTCTGTGGAAATCATTTTATAAAAAATTAAGATCATTTTAAAGATATTTCGGTTGCGATCAAGCAATCTTTCACCTGTATATTGCACAACCATGTCCAACAGCTTAAAATTACTTTATCTATCTCTTCATCTTTGGTTAGAATTTTACCTATTTCTTCATCTTCAGTTATAATTACTAATTACCTATCTCCTCATTATTGAATATAATTACTTTACCTGGTTCTAGGAAATTTCGGTCTGAGGTATAAATAAAACTAACCAGTTAGATCATTAAAAAATCATTAACTGTACAGAACAACAAACTAGCGGCTGATAGAAAAAACTACAAACCGCCATTTACGTTGAGAGGCCATATATAATTCCTGGACCAAAATTTCTGAGACTGAATTTGCCTAACCGAAATTTCCGACCACCACTTTATATCTATCTCCTCTTCATTGGTTATTATTACTTTACCAATCTCAAAATCTTTGGCTAGATCTACTTTATCTATCACCTTTTTTGATTAGAAATTAGAATTACTTTACCTATCTCCTCATCTTTGGCCATTTCTTCGTAGGAGCCATAATGCTTTGCCACGTCGAACTTCTTCCCGAATTCTTCAGCGGAGGCTTTAGAACGGGCTGCAACAGCTGAAATGATGTGTTTGTCTCTTCCAAGATGCTGAAATATATTTACAGTTAGCAGGTCTTTGATCACGAACTTTAGAAAAAAAACTAATTGTAGAATATTTTTCATTAACTCGTAATGTAGTCTATAAAGAAGAAGTCATAAATTTAATAATATTTGCGTTAAACTAACCTGCAGAGCCGTAGCAAAGTCGTTCGATATCCTCCCACATCCCGCAATGCCCCATCGAATGACTGTCATCTTTCTAAAGTTATTAAAAAAAAGTCTTTTTGTCTCTGAAAATGAACTTATTAACTCATGAAGTCTCAGGTAATTCACATAAAGTGTGAATTACTGCGTTTACAATACAGTAAGGTGTAAAAAATTACAGTACAGCTACAGAAAAAAATACAGTAAAAGAGTCTGCTGCACGTGAGCCGACACATTTGCAAGGACGCATCTCTATGATTCCGCGGTCGAAGCCGGATCAGCTGTCGGGGCTGCGAAGAATAGTAAAAGTCAAAAATCACACACTTCTGTCAAAGTGATACTAACATTTTTGAGCCCATTTATACAGAATCCACAGGAGCGTATGTACGTAGCACAACCTTCTCAGTCATGAAGAACATACACATTGTTGAGACTACGAACGATCAAAGAAAGTCTGCGATCCAGAGAAAAAACGACTTCAGCAACTTCTCGGTTCTTAGTCACGAAAAAAATTTTTTAGAGTGTCGGGAACGTCCAGCTCTTCAGTTCCACCACTTCCTTCGTCCAACTCGACCTTCTCACTTCCTGAAGAAATTTTATCTTTTGTAAAGATTTTACTCTTCTTGTTTTTAAACTAAAATTTTTAAATAATGTATGGTAAACTTGGAGACCAGTCACCTCGCAGTGGGATAATTCGCCTTGAGGACAACTCGCCACTAGGACAATTCGCCGCAAGGACAATACGACGACAAAACAACTCGGTGTGTAATATATGTTTTACCGCCATATACACCAATTATATACAAAAATTATTTTAAATATAAGCTGCATGTTGTAAATTAATTATCAAATTTTCTTAGCAGTATTTAAATTTTTTTTTTTTCATTTCAAAAGTTAAATCTAAAGTTTTCTTAACTATAATTATATAAACATAGTGTGTCTTGTAAATTACCAATAAAATTTTCTTCGTTCTATTTGAAAATATTTTGCTATTGGAAAGAAAACAAGTTCAGGTGTCTTCTTCATACGTTTAAAAATTACTTTATTTTAAAACTAGTACATCAGTGCAAATAAAAGTTTTTTTCTTTAACTACGAAGTCTTAGATTTTTGTCTTATGTAGGCTAATAAGTTATATTTACTAACACCTCTTCATTTTCCTCTTCTATGCGTGAGTGCATACACCTGTGTTTGTGTTCCTTTTCTTATCATTCCTTGGTAAGTTATTGCATCAACGAAGTAGCTTTTCTGCATCCATGAGCTTTATCACAGACTGGTGGTTGGTGCCTTTTGTTCAAGGAGTCACTTTGCTTTCTGATTTCTTTTTACTGTCGCTTGTATTAAATTTCTTTTCGACGTCAACTAGAAAGCCTTTCGTATAAAAACAGACGTTAAACACTTCTAAATTTAAATTAATAGCTTCACAATATTTTTTGAAGCCTGGAATATTCTCACTGATATAATAAAAGAAACTAATTACTTGATTTAATGAAATTTGTCAACTACTGTTTTACGTCTTTCTTGAGCGTATAGAAACAAATCTTTGTTCAAATTTATAATATTTTTAAATATATGTAAATGATGTATACGCCGGCTAAACATAAATCAAGCGGCGAGTTGTCCTGGCAGTGAGTTGTCCTTATGGCGAATTGTCCGGCGGCGAATTGTCCTAGAATCGGTAATATTATATAGCAATCTTGTTTGGTAAACCGATGTTTCAACCCAATTGTTGCATAATCAAATCCAAACTACCATATTAATAAATATTGTAAATTCATAGTGCTATTAAATTAAACATTTATTTCAAAGAGAATCCCACGAAATGTGGCAACACACTTGAGAGTTATGCAAAGCTAACCAAGATTATCGTCAAACACCGGAACCTTATCTGCATTCTCGAGTTCTCCACTCGAACCAACTCTAAGGACCAACCTTGGTTTCAAGACATGATGAGTTACAATAAAATAATAAGAATTTTTTTATTCTTTTCTTTAATTGCATTTCGTCATTTGTTTAAGAAATTAGTTAATGATCGGTAAATAGGTCAGATTAATTTAAAAAACTGAATTTGGCGGATATAAGTATAAATTAAATATTTTACTAAGTATTCCGCCTATTATTAAAGGTCCCCTCCAAGCAAATATTTTTATTGCTTTATTCAACGAGGCTAATGTTTCTTATCATTTTGCTGCAAACCGCATCGAATTTGGTTGCATATTTTAAATTTTAAATGCTTTTAAATATTTTTATAATTGAAACTCTACAAAACCTATTTTACTTCAGACTTACTAATTTAAGAAATTTTCAGCCTGAAGAAAAAGAATGTACACCATTTGTTTTGATTGTCAACTAGGTATTAGGTTTAATAAATCCATTTAATATTCGTGTAAAGGTATAAAATTAAATGAACTTATAATAGAAACGTTTATATACCTTAGGAAACAATTAATTACTAAAATAATTTAAATAAAGGCCGAAAACGCATGGTTTGTTTATAAAATTCAAATTTGTAATCAAAACAATGAGTGTAGGTACAATCTTCTTCTTGAGCATCAGATTAGTGATTTGTTCAATTGTTGCTCACAGAGTATTAAAAAACTTTAAAAACAAATTATAAAATATATATTGAAACGAATTGTATGCGGTTTGCAGAATAATGATCGTGGACCTTAGTTCTATAATATTATGTTATAATCTCATTTTTTTCCCGGAGCCTGGAGAGGACCTTTAAGAGTCTATGAAAGCGGTTTATTTGAAAGGCTCAAGGACACTACCGCCATTGCACAGTCAACTATAGTCTTTCAACCAAACATTATTATAAGATAAGCTATATGATGTCTCTTAATTCTTTATATATTAACTGTAGAAGTCACTTGAATAAACAATTATTGTTGTAAGAAAGGCCCAAAATTCACTTCTAATGGTATCAAAGGAATAATATATTTAAAATATGATATCAGGTAACTAATTGAGATCTTTCGAGTAGACTCGTAGAGTCACATTTATAGTAATCTTTACCATACAACATCCTCACACCATGCCAAAAATAAACTGATAAAAAGTACATTAGGATTAGACAATAGTACATAGTTGCTGTGCCTCACAATAAACCTGTAAACCTAATAGGTGCAGTACTGACAATCGGTGTGTTTTGTGCGCGTGACGTCATCTGAGCAACATGATAAAATCAAATGTAGGGTAATTACTGAATATAAAGATACATACCATTCAGTTATTGTCATTTTATGATTAATATTATATATTTTATCAGTTACTTAAAAGGCTGAAATCATAATTTTGGATTTTAGTGTGTTGATTTGATGACGCTGTGTATAAAAAACTCGATTGTCCTTACACTTAATAGTGCATATTGCATAATAGCCCGCGGTAGCATACATCATAATTAACATTCTTGATGTTTCGAATTTCTGAGTTACTTACTTATTAAATACCAAATATCCGTAATTATATATTGACTAAGACAGTTCATGAATATAGAAGCACGAGTAGAAATGATAGTAATCAAACTTGCCTAAATCAAGTATTCAAATTATCGAAATTTAAAGAAATTGACAAAGTAATATAATGATGCTTTGAATGAAAATTAATAAAGAAATAGTAGAGATAGTACTAATATTGACTAAAAAGTTTTATTTCCTCTTCTTACTTACCTTTAGATCAATATAAATTAATACAAATATCATAGATAAACTAAGATAATAGATTGAAGATGTAACAAATACTAGGTCGTATCGATAAATTTCTTAGAGAATTAATTTATAATTTTTAAATATGTATCAAAGAGTTAAGACGAATTAGGTAGATAAGAATTTGAAATAACATTACGAATTACCTACGTCAGTTTCATTAGATAAAAAAGAAAAACACGATTAGAAGAGCTTACCCTAGAAATTCTACCATTTTTTGTGAATGACCAACGTAGTACTACTCAACAGACATGCGTACAAATAACAATCAATACACTGTTAGAAATTTCAAAATCGTTTTAAAACTGTACCTGCAATCATTAATTTATTAGTATTATCAAAAATTCGAATAATAAATTATCCATACATCATAACATTTAGTTGTAATTTTTACTTTAATTTACTTGGCTTTGAGTAACTAAAGATTTTTAAACTTCAGTCGCGGTATTTCAGGTATTTCCGGCAGATTTATTTTATTATCATCGGCTAATTGATTTGGTGAGGAAATATTTTATGTAAAAATGCACAGTAAATAAAATTAATTTCATATTTATATACATTGCAAGTATCTATTTAAAATGGGTTTCTTAAATTTTGCTTGCTCTGCTTTCGGATTTCCTGATTCTGTACCGCCTTTTAGCAGTTCCTTCTCACATTAAGTTTGAGTGAACAGTGGAGTGAGGGTGTATATGTGTCTTTTTCTTGGAAACTTTTGTGGATTACATAGGTAAGAATGCTGATTATCACTCTATTTGTGTTTCGAATCTAAGTTGATTACCTTGAGATCATATTATCACATCTAATTATGAGTATTTCATAGAGATAATACATTTAGAGTGTTTTAAATGATAGTTTTCTTTAAGAATGTCTTACGATGCGGCATCGCCTGCCAACCTTTCCAAGGAAGGTAAAATGTTACGAAGGAAATTATTCGGACCGAAGGAATGTACCTATTTACCTTGGCACATTGAAGTAGTCTCCAATCAATGTGAAATAGTTCTTTATGCTACATTTAGCACATATTCATTTGCTCTTTTATTGTAATTCTTTTGAGTATTTAGGTACATTAAATTTAATTAGGTACATACTAATTTGATTGTGATCAAATTACTGATTGATTTAATAACTAGTTATGACTATGTATGACTTGCATGTGGTATTTTTAGTATCAGTAACATATTACCACCTAGTTAGAGGTGCCTAGGCTAAAAACATATTTACTCACTTATTAATCTCTATCCTAATCCTATAGGCTATAGCTAATGCTTTTATGTTTCATAATTTAATTGCATCATCAACTTAGGGTCAAGACTCCCAGACTGTATTTCATGTATTCTCTATAGCTCTATTAAAAATAATATTCTGGCAAAGTTAGTTGATTTTTAGCCAGTCTGCAGAATATGTGAGATATTTGGGATATTCTCTCCGAACAATTTTGAATTAATTCCTATATTTACATTAATTTTGCTACGAACACTTTTGAATTAATCCCTATATTTACATTAATTTTGCTACGAACAAAATAAGAGATCTCTACGAACACTTTACCAGTTTCTGCAGACTGGATTTTTAGCTATTTATTCCTATGTTACCATTAATTTTCGGTGGAAAAATGGGCAAAATGTTGGTGGATCAACCAAATTACTGGAAATTTATTGTGGATTTTTTCAGCTTTTTCTAAAAGTCAGTGGAATTTGGTGCACCAAATACAGACTGGCAAGACTCAAGCAGGTAAATTGCGACACACTAACCAAGTAAAATAGTATGTCCCATAAACTCGCCATTAGTCTCTCCAGCTCTCTCCAAAATTGAACAAATTCTCTCCAAAATGATCAATTATCTTTAATTCTCTCCAAAATACCATTGTAGCATAGGAGAAAAATAGATAAAACTCGCCATTTGCAATTGAAGGGCTAAAAATAACTGTCACAAACTCGCCATTAAAATGGCAAGTTTGGACAGGCTTTATTACTTGGCACACTAATAACTAAATGTGGCCTATAACCCAAGTAAAATAGTATGTCTCATAAACTCGCCATTTGTCTCTCCAGCTCTCTCCAAAATTCAACAAATTCTCTCCAAAATGATCATATTTTCATAAATTCTCTCCAAAATAACATTGTGATTGTAGCATAGGAGAAAAATAGATAAAACTCGCCATTTGCATTTGAAGGGCTCAAAATAACTGTCACAAACTCGCCATTAAAATGGCGAGTTTGTACATGCTTTATTACTTGGAAACTCGCCATTTTTCTCTCCAGCTCTCTCCAAAATTCAACAAATTCTCTCCAAAATGATCAAATTTTCATAAATTCTCTCCAATATAACATTGTAGCATAGGAGAAAAAT
Organism: Caprella mutica; assembly: GCA_947561585.1. Taxonomy (NCBI): domain Eukaryota; kingdom Metazoa; phylum Arthropoda; class Malacostraca; order Amphipoda; family Caprellidae; genus Caprella; species Caprella mutica. Next base: position 182,133 of record CANNZV010001586.1, on the reverse strand, counting down.
AGATAAAACTCGCCATTTGCATTTGAAGGGCTCATAAATCATAATAACTGTCACAAACTTGCCATTAAAATGTCGAGTTTGGACATGCTTTATTACTTGGCCTATAACAAGAGTCAACAGAAACATCATAGCTTCAAAACACATGTTGAAAACTTAAATTTATACATTATAGCATGCACCCAGACGGCCCAGTCTGTATTTGGTGCACAAAATCCCACTGACTTTTTCAAAGAGCTGAAAAAAATCCACCATAAATTTCTAGTAATTTGACTGATCCACCAACATTTTCACCATTTATCCACCGAAAATTAATGGTAACATAGGAATAAATAGCTAAAAATCCACCGACTTTGTCAGAATATTATTTTAAGAGGAAGAAATTCCACCGACATGTCGGCCAGAGTGGAATAATAACTCATTTCAGATTGACTAGTAACTCTGTTAGAAATTTAGAATGAACAAAAATTACTCATTTTAACCCTAAAAAATGCAGAAATTAGTAAATTATTTTATAAATTTCGACTCCGCAGTGAAAACTGATGTAAAATAAGTCATTTTTGCTTCACAATTTGCCTTGTTGTGATGATAAACATCACTAATGGGAATGCATGAAGTTAGGAGTAACTCTGTTAGAATTTATGTTTTCCAGTCTGGCATGTCGGTGGAATTTACCACGAAATACAGACTGGCAGACTGCAGGAACTGGTAAAGTGTTCTCCTAGAAATCCTCTATTTTGCCATTTGTTCACATTTAAATTAAGGTAAATATAGGAGGAAATTAAAGATTGTTTTAACATTTTCGCACAGAAAATGTTAAGAATGTCCCATATTCTGCAGACTGGGCATGCACTGCTCTGCGAGTCTTCTTTTGGTAGGCTTGATAGCTACTTAATCAACATTTTATTGTAATTTCGGTTAATTACAAATTAAAAGGCCACAATTTACCTGCGTGACCGGTGACCCCGTTTAAGAGATCCAAATTTCAAGACAAAGTCATCAATGATGCGAGTCTGTATTTCGTGGTAAATTCCACCGACATCATCATGTCGGTGGAATATTTTTCCCTTTGAAAATAATATTTTGGCAAAGTCGGTGGATTTTTAGCTATTTATTCCTATGTTACGATTAATTTTTTGGTGGATAAATGGGGAAAATATTGGTGGATCATCCAAATTACTGGAAATTTATAGTGGATTTTCTCAGCTTTTTCAAAAAGTCAGTGGAATTTTGTGCACCAAATACAGACTGGCTGAATCAGTCTCCAGATATTTAATTTTTACGTCAATTTGTCTCCAAAGATTTTAAATTTTTTCTCCAAAATGGCTAAAACTTAGGAATTAATTAGGAAATTGTCACCGGATAATTCAGGAGACTTAATTTCAGGGCCTTAATAGTCGGCAGATAAACTTCACAACTTCATGCATTTTTTGCATCTGGGTGTTACCCCATGAATCTATTGCAAGACACAAATTTCATCTGATTTTTTAAATATATAGGTTCAAGTAGGTATATAATGGGGGAATTCAACTAACTGCGGTCTCTTTTCTCAGAAAAATTAATAACCATCATTGCTTCAAAGCACTCGTGTAATAAATAGAATCCAGCACAAATTGAGCTAATGATATACAGCAATTCAATATATAAATTAATTTTAGAAAGATTTTGAGACTTTCTTGAAAGGGCTGCAATTTACCTATGTGCCCTTGTACTAAAATATGTCATACAGGTAAATTTCAGCTCTGTAATTCTTAAGGAAGTCTCTAAATCCTGCTTAAATTATTTTTATATTGAAATATTGCATATCTTATAATCTAAATAAGTGCAATGCATGATATAATTCATTATTTCAATGAGCATTTTGAAGCGTCGAAGCCATGATGATTATTAGTTTCTCTGTGGTTAAAGGCCGAAGTTAGTTAGTAACTTAGTATGCGGCAATTTACCTACTTCACCCTCCCTAGCCAATCAATACATTAAACAACTTATAAATTTAAATAATTTATGAGAGTAAGTTTATTATATTTATTAATTTCTAGGTAGTTATTTTCTATACCAATAGCTACTAGTTATTATTGGGTCACACAGGTTACAGGTAGATTAAAGCCTTTTAATTTTATGCAACTTTTTGGCAAGTAGCTAAAGGTCAAAATCCTGCGGAATAGAATTTATATGAAATGTTGCACATTCTCACATTAACATGTTGACTACAATTGCTTAAAATGGAGTCTAGCCTAATTGATTTTTCCAAAATGATAAGATTTTGTTACTGCTTCTGTATCACCTTTGCCATGATAGAGAGTGAGATGAGCTCAGTATCTCTGTGTGTACCTATTGATATTGTCTGTATGATAAATACAGTGGTATATTTGTAGTTCACATTGGTACAATTTAATTTGTGTTTAAAATATTGACAGTGATATATATTTGTAGCACTAAGTCCAATGTGTACCAATATGTAGTCACTGGTCAACATGTTAAAAGAAACGCAAGAGCTACATGTTATCAATTTTAGGAGTGCTCTAAGATTTTTTGTTGAAGATAGTTAGTATGCTGCAATTCATCAGCTTCTCTCTATTTGGAAAGTAGCAAAACTTCTTGAAATTATGAAATTGAAACTGCAATGTTTAGCTACAAGATTTATTTTTCCTGAATGCTCTATTATTATTATATAATTGTCTCATTCCTGTACATCTGTTTTGCTATATTTACATCAAAAAGCAATGTAAACTCTGTTAGCTAATGTAGAAAGTGCTTTAATTCCATATTTGTTTCATCATTTTTTATTAATTTTAATATTTTCAATTTTTTGCTCATTGACAAATATTTATATATTCTTGTTAGCAGAAATCATAAATAACAATTTCTTATTTTTTCTTTTCCAGGCCTGGGATTGGCATGCAGTGGAGCGTGTGCTTAACTTAGCACCAAGAGGAGAGATATGGAGGGACGGAGGTCCAAAGCTCGCCTACCGGGTGGGCTGCTACTTCTAGTGTTATTATGTTCATTTATCAATTTTAGTGCTCGTGCAAGTGAAGTGATAGAGTTTCGCCAAAATTCTGATGATCCTAGCAGTGAGGGAACACTGTTGTCTGAGGTTGTGTACAGTGTTTCCCTGCCAAAAGATGTCTCTTCTGCCCACATAGTTCAGAAGATTCCTCTGCATGCAGGCCAGTCTGTTGTCGAGCTGTTGAAAACGGCTCATTCCGACTACTTTGCTGTGCTCGAAGATGGAGTCGTCATGACCGTCGATAAAATCTCCCCCCTGGTTGGGTCTGTGGTGAAGCTGGAAATCCTGACCAGGTACCCAAGTGGAGCCACCAGAATGTACATCATCAAAGTAGCCATCAAGGAGAGATCTTCTCTACTGAGGTTCTTACGCTCTAACTATGAGGCAAAAGTTCTGGAGAATTTACCTCAAGGTACTGAACTGGAAGATCTGGAAGAACTCGAGGCTGTTGGAGGAACTGGAGAGATCAGATACGAGTTGAAAGGTGTCACCTCCAGTTATTTTGCTGTTCACAGGTCCATGACTGGCATGCCTGTGATTACTACACACAGATCTTTGGATGCTGAGGCACAGAAGCAACACAGACTGAAGATAATTGCGTCAGATTCATCAGGAGATGACACTGCAGAGGCTGCCATAACGGTGCACGTCATTGATGTAAATGACCATGCCCCCATCTTCACACAGAGTGTCTTCTATTTCTTTGTTCCGATGAACCTCAGTCGATTTGAAAAGGTTGGCAAGGTTTCTGCACATGATGGTGATGGTGACAAAGTGTTGTACAGGCTAGTGTACCCCTCCAACACCTTCACAGTTGTACCTCAAACTGGTGAGCTGATGCTCATAGGTCCTCCTGAGGCAACCATTTATGAACTGGAGCTTGAAGCTTTTGACAAGAGAAAACCTACTCAGTACTCTGAAAATCTAGCCAAGGCACACATTGAGTTCCACTACCCTTCCAATGCAATGTTCAACTACGCCGCAACAGAGGAGGAGACACACAACAACTGGCTGATGGATGAGTACCCAGAGAGGGACTTCAGTGAGAGGGAGGACCCAGTGCTACTGTCGAGGAAGAAGAGGAGTCAGGTGCGCCACACCAAGGAGATGACTTTCTCAGAGGCAGATGGATCCATTGAGGGGAAGGTTGTGTTCCATCTCGAGAAGGAAATTCAGTGGGAGAAGTTCAAGATTAGGGATGATAACCCGTGGGTTGAAGTCGACCCTAATGGAGCCGTGCGTGTCAAGCAAAAGTGGGATTACGAGGAATTGGGACCTGAGAAGACCATCGACTTTTGGGTGAAGATAACTAACAACGACAGAAATGGTAAGAAAAATCTCTTGATAGTAGCTATTATATCCTTCATTTGGCTAGGGTCAGGTAGGTAAATTGCAGCACTTTAACTAACAGCGACCACTAACCTCAGTACACTAATAACCATCATTACTTTGAAGCACTAGTGAAATAAATAAAATCTAGCTTGCATTGAGCTTCTTTTGATATACAGCAACTCAATATTAGTTAGTTTCTGAATGTTTTTGAGACTTTCTTAATAGAGCCCAATTAGAAATTAAAGGGCCACACTTTACCTGTGTGACCCTATAGCTACTTGTCACACTTCTAAATTTAATTATTTCATTTCTTAGAATTATTAGTTAATATCAATTGACTCAGATTTGAAAATTAACTTCATTATTATTAATTTTAAAGATCATAAAATTGAATGTCACACAATTTTTGAACACTGAATTTATTATTGTTAAATATAATTTGATTGGTGAAATAAAAAAATTGTGATTTTTGTTGAATTGAAATTTAATTTTTAAATGAAAAGTTGAAAACACAAAGTAACCTCTTAACTAATGCGTGGGTAGATTAGAAACCTTAACAGTGTTTACTGTTGCTTTTCTTACTCTGATTAATTCACCTAATTTGCCTGTAGATAATGTACAAACTATCCATAGTTTTTCTACTGCTATAAATTGTCTGTTGCCACTATAAGCAGTGATATGCACTCAGAAGTGCACTGTGTTGAGTGCATTTTATTTGGTACACTAGCTACCCATTTAATGTATTCTTTGTACATCTAAGAAATCCTCTCTTGCTACTGGAATGCCTTGAACACAATGCTCTAAATTGGAGAAAATACAATGGTAATAAAACAAAGGAAGTTACTCAGAGAAAAATTTTACCTTTCTATGCCCCCCCCCCCCCCCCCCCCCATAATTTATTCACTGGGTATGGCATTGTCCACCGATGTCACTGTATTGAATTTGATGTAATTTCTTTCACTGTAACTACTCCATTTGTAAATGTACTTATCAGAAGATATTTTGTCTGGACATACTGTAAACACAGCTGGAGAGAAATAACACATTGCAAAGAATTAGAATGTCTTGAGTTGAACAATAATAGATAAAATAAACTGAGAAATTGTCACTTGTCACTACTCTGTTCAAACCTCTGAATATGAATGAAGCTACTGTTATTCTATAGCATTTGTGTTTTAGTTAGTCTAATAGCAAAACATAATACCAGTAGTCATTAAAAGTCAGTCATTGGTTGATCATTTAAATATTAGTATTGACCAGTAACCAGACATTAAATTGCTGGTGATGAGACCACTGTCAGTGCGGGTGTTGCTTCTTTTTTTGAGTATTTCATTGATGCCTGTTCATTCCACTAAGAACATCTTGCCAGAGCTGTACTGATGTTATTACCTGTACATGTAAAGCAGTGAGCTGTACTGATGTTATTACCTGTACATGTAAAGCAGTGAGCTGTACTGATGTTATTACCTGTGCGTGTAAAGCAGTGAGCTGTACTGATGTTATTACCTGTGCATGTAAAGCAGTGAGCTGTACTGATGTTATTACCTGTGCATGTAAAGCAGTGAGCTGTACTGATGTTATTACCTGTGCATGTAAAGCAGTGAGCTGTACTGATGTTATTACCTGTGCATGTAAAGCAGTGAGCTGTACTGATGTTATTACCTGTGCGTGTAAAGCAGTGAGCTGTACTGATGTTATTACCTGTGCATGTAAAGCAGTGAGCTGTACTGATGTTATTACCTGTGCATGTAAAGCAGTGAGCTGTACTGATGTTATTACCTGTGCATGTAAAGCAGTGAGCTGTACTGATGTTATTACCTGTGCGTGTAAAGCAGTGAGCTGTACTGATGTTATTACCTGTGCATGTAAAGCAGTGAGCTGTACTGATGTTATTACCTGTGCGTGTAAAGCAGTGAGCTGTACTGATGTTATTACCTGTGCATGTAAAGCAGTGAGCTGTACTGATGTTATTACCTGTGCGTGTAAAGCAGTGAGCTGTACTGATGTTATTACCTGTGCGTGTAAAGCAGTGAGCTGTACTGATGTTATTACCTGTGCATGTAAAGCAGTGAGCTGTACTGATGTTATTACCTGTGCATGTAAAGCAGTGAGCTGTACTGATGTTATTACCTGTGCGTGTAAAGCAGTGAGCTGTACTGATGTTATTACCTGTGCGTGTAAAGCAGTGAGCTGTACTGATGTTATTACCTGTGCATGTAAAGCAGTGAGCTGTACTGATGTTATTACCTGTGCGTGTAAAGCAGTGAGCTGTACTGATGTTATTACCTGTGCATGTAAAGCAGTGAGCTGTACTGATGTTATTACCTGTGCATGTAAAGCAGTGAGCTGTACTGATGTTATTACCTGTGCGTGTAAAGCAGTGAGCTGTACTGATGTTATTACCTGTGCGTGTAAAGCAGTGAGCTGTACTGATGTTATTACCTGTGCGTGTAAAGCAGTGAGCTGTACTGATGTTATTACCTGTGCGTGTAAAGCAGTGAGCTGTACTGATGTTATTACCTGTGCGTGTAAAGCAGTGAGCTGTACTGATGTTATTACCTGTGCGTGTAAAGCAGTGAGCTGTACTGATGTTATTACCTGTGCGTGTAAAGCAGTGAGCTGTACTGATGTTATTACCTGTGCGTGTAAAGCAGTGAGCTGTACACCTTATTACCTGACTGGTTACAGTATTTCTTACCAACACTGTCGGTCTGACTAGGCAATAATTTACTACGGTGCTAAGAAATAACTGCGATGTTCACAAGACGCAATAATCTATTCATAAGTCAGGTGAACGTACACGTTTTTTCACCACTATTAACTCTGTTATTACTGAAATGCAGTTGCAGTGCTACTGTTCAACTCTGTTACAATTTATTCGAGCAATACGTCAAGTACTTGCACTAGAAATATTTCAAATGAAGTTTTCGTAAAACTTGGATGTTTCTTGTTGTTTTTTGGTCTAAGAGCACGCGTTTATTTAACTCAGTGTTGAAAAAGAGCAAGCGATCTTTTGGAACAAAGGAATACCATGCAACCAACATTACGCAATCGGTAAGGAGATTAACTGCATCCTATTCCTTACATTATTATTTGTTCTCATTAATTTTATTTAGAAACTATTTGGTATAATAAAGGCAATGAATTTGGCACTTTATATCGTACCTTTCTGATATTTCTAACCTGTGTATCATAGATACGATCTAATGTGTTTACTAGGTGTGTGTATCTTACCTACGACGGAGTGTGTCTTTAGTAGCTACACATGAGGTAATAAATGCAATATTGAAACTATTGAGTGTAGCTACCTCTACAGTGACTGTACCTACCTCTACAGTGACTGTAGGTACCTCTACAGTGACTGTAGGTACCTCTACAGTGACTGTAGGTACCTCTACAGTCACTGTATGTACCTCTACAGTCACTGTAGGTACCTCTACAGTCACTGTAGGTACCTCTACAGTCACTGTAGGTACCTCTACAGTGACTGTAGGTACCTCTACAGTGACTGTAGGTACCTCTACAGTCACTGTATGTACCTCTACAATCACTGTAGAGGCAGTTACAGTGACTGTGACTGCCTCTAAGGAGGGCATTAGTACTGTTGCTGCTTAGTTACATTTGTGACTGTTGGCCCTGTGCCATCTCTGCGCTTTCCACTGTGTGCCATTCCTTGTGTCGTTATTCTCTGTGCCATTTCTCTCAGTGTCACTCTTTAATGTTCATCTCACCCCTATGTACAGTCACTGTACAGTATACAGTCTCACGCTGTACTACTTTACCATCCTCGTTAATATCAATCAGCTGTACCAATCTGCTTCATTTCATCTACTTGCGTTAGCTGTTAATAGACATTGAAACGGGGAACATATTTCTTAATATTTGCATCCATTAATATTCCCCCCTGGTTATTTCAACCCCAGTGCCCTTTCTACGGGTTCTACCCACCACCCCTACCCACCTCCTTCTTGGCTTCTCACCCAAGGTGAATAGCGCTAAATCTGTTTATTCCAATCAGCTGTATAGGTGAGCTAACTCACTCCAAAACTGTGTACCTAGCAGCTTAGGCTAATTATTAGCCCATAGTAATGAGACCAAACCCCCCCCCCCCCTATGTGCGTGTGTGTGTGCGTCTGCTCAGTCAACTGGCTGATCAATACGACTGAGTGGGGGGCGGGGGAGAAGGGGGGGGGGCAATCCCTGCTATTTCACTTTGGGATGCACCTCTCGATATTGCTATTTTAATCACTCTGCCACCAATTATTGTCTTAGAAGGTATCTGTGATACGCACCTATGTGCCATGCTACCACTTTTCTTCAGCATGGATACACTCTTTAGTTGATTACTATTTAAAATACAATAAATTAGTAACTTTCATCCCATCTGAAACAGTGGTTTGAAATGATGTCTTGAGGTTTCGAGTCTCTTTGCTAGCGCTACATGCGGGCACAGACATATTATGTACTGTGGACTCTGTGACATACCTTGTTCTGAGAGAGAGTGTGTATTCAGGTAGGTACAAGATGCTACATCTCAATATGTAGTAATGACAAAGTCTTACACTATCTACATTGCTAATCCATGGCTTTATTTGTCACCATTAGACCTCTGTCCACCTCAAGTATGTGGGCTGTAACTCGAAACTGATGAGCAACTAACCACTTGAAAGGCTTCCTATTGTCTAAAAGACGGACTAAAACCGACAGGCAGATCACTCAAATGAGTCAATTAAAATAAATTAAACATACACGTCAAAATGAATGAAATGGAAGTACATTAAAAGTCAACACAGAGATCTACATACAATACAGATGTTAGATATAATCTTTTTGAAATAGCAGTGGCTGAAATGAAATAGCGTTAGTTGAGATGACTCCATCCCTATCACTGCAGCAGTATAATACTCCTTGGTATTTCTCTGAGGAACATCTCAGTCAAAGCCCCTCTAAGTGGTCTGAAGAGGACTGTGAGGGGACTGTAGTGGTCTAACTAGAGTCCTTGCTCTGCAGTCTCACAAGTAAACAATAGATCTTTCTATTTTTCTTTTTCCTTCGCAATGATTATGTTCTACTATAGTGACAAATAGCATTCATACATATGAATAGCCCTGTAGGGTAAGTTACGAATTATCGGTCGCTTTTACATCTTCGATCATATAAGACAAAAAAACATAGTTATTTAATTGTTATTTTAATTGGTATCCAACTGTCCATGATACCTGTAGGTATCATGGACACCAATAAAAAAAAATTACTATTTTATAGTTTTCTCTTATATGATCGAAGATGTGAAACCTACCGATAATTCGTAACTTACCCTACATTAGCACTCTATATCTCTTCAATATGCTATGTAAGGAATGTAGGTAAGTTCTATAGGTTTTCACTCTCGACTTCATATCTAATTCAGATGTTTCTAAGTCTCAGTGGCAGTGCTTTTCTAAGAAATTCCTCTGTTCAATTATCAGCTTTTAGCACTCAATATAGAGTTACAGACTATACTAGTGTTACAGACTATACTAGTGTTATAGACTACACTAGTGTTATAGACTATACTAGTGTTATAGACTATACTAGTGTTATAGACTATACTAGTGTTACAGACTATACTAGTGTTATAGACTATACTAGTGTTATAGACTATACTAGTGTTATAGACTATACTAGTGTTATAGACTATACTAGTGTTATAGACTATACTAGTGTTATAGACTATACTAGTGTTATAGACTATACTAGTGTTACAGACTATACTAGTGTTATAGACTATACTAGTGTTATAGACTATACTAGTGTTATAGACTCTACTAGTGTTATAGACTATACTAGTGTTATAGACTCTACTAGTGTTACAGACTATACTAGTGTTACAGACTATACTAGTGTTACAGACTATACTAGTGTTATAGACTATACTAGTGTTACAGACTATACTAGTGTTATAGACTATACTAGTGTTATAGACTATACTAGTGTTATAGACTATACTAGTGTTATAGACTATACTAGTGTTATAGACTATACTAGTGTTATAGACTATACTAGTGTTATAGACTATACTAGTGTTATAGACTATACTAGTGTTATAGACTATACTAGTGTTATAGACTATACTAGTGTTATAGACTATACTAGTGTTATAGACTATACTAGTGTTATAGACTATACTAGTGTTATAGACTATACTAGTGTTATAGACTATACTAGTGTTATAGACTATACTAGTAGTTATAGACTATACTAGTAGTTATAGACTATACTAGTAGTTATAGACTATACTAGTAGTTATAGACTATACTAGTGTTATAGACTATACTAGTGTTATAGACTATACTAGTGTTACAGACTATACTAGTGTTACAGACTATACTAGTGTTATAGCCTATACTAGTGTTATAGACTATACTAGTGTTATAGACTATACTAGTGTTACAGACTATACTAGTGTTACAGACTATACTAGTGTTACAGACTATACTAGTGTTATAGACTATACTAGTGTTATAGACTATACTAGTGATATAGACTATACTAGTGTTATAGACTATACTAGTGTTATAGACTATACTAGTGTTATAGACTATACTAGTGTTATAGACTATACTAGTGTTATAGACTATAGTAGTGTTACAGACTATACTAGTGTTACAGACTATACTAGTGTTACAGACTATACTAGTGTTATAGACTATAGTAGTGTTACAGTCAGATGATGTGGTGTGTGGCACTGTAAATAGAGCACTGGATTGCTATACCCTCATATTTAGTTATTGGATTATTTTTCTATACTTTATCTAGATTTACTATTTTTTAATGTAGTTATTTAGCAGTAATCTAACTCATTTCATAGCATTCAAGATGTGTTTATTATCTCAAACTATTGTAATTGAATAATTTTAATTTTGAGTGAAGGCAAAGTGTTGCTTCATAAATTATATGTTTACAATTTAATTTCTATAATTCACTAATTATTATTAAGAAAATGATCTTCCCAATGTCATGACTGGCACGTTCACTTTTCACCACTAGACAAAGAAAAATGCGTACTGTTGTATAAATGCCATGTTCATTTCAATGTGAGATATGCAAGGTATAACTGGCAGAGTTTCAATGGAGGATGGTAGAACTAATTGATATAGAGTCCCCTCACATAGACTATATTGCCCTGTGTCACCCTAACAGGACGTATGTTTTTTACGCTACACAAAAACTGATTTATTTCCTTCCTCTGTGCAATGGGACTTGATGCTCTCTCTCTCTTATATTCAATGTACTCTGAACACTGTGCACACTAACAGTGTCATATGGCATGCAAATAAAATGACAATGATTAAATTAGTTGCACAAAATCGCAAAAAAAGAATTTGACTCAGTGAGAATGGATTTTCTTTCTATCACGTTTAATTATATCCGATTAATACTGAAGTTAAAAACACACTACTATAGTTATTACTGAGCTGTGTTAAATTATAACTTAAATTTTAGGTTAGATAGGCTTCATTTACTACCACCTCTTCATTTTCCTCTTCTATTCGTGAGTGCAGTCACCGGTGCTTGTTTATTTTGTTGCACATTCCTTGGTTAATGACGTCATCCACGGAGGATCTTTCTGCATTCATGAGCATCATCAGCGACTGGGGGCATGTTTCTTTGTTCATTGGTCATTTTATTTCTAAAGAGTCTTCAAAATTCAAAACCTTAGCATTCACATCATATTGTACATAATAAAATACTAAATAGACTGTTTTTAAAACGTCTTTACTCGTTAGTTACTCAGTGTATCTTAGCACTGAAAGAAACAAGCAATGGCACTCTACTCTCTTGTAATTCGTTACCAACAATTACACATCGAGTGAGTCATGAGACACTGAACTGCTACTCATGAGAATAGTCACTCCTATACTTTACTTTGGTGAGGTTAAACATCCTCATTGGTAAACTCATTATTCATCACACTCCTCGTAATAATAATCTGTAATTGTGCAGTGTCACTCCAGGGGCTCCACCCTGTAGCTGTCTATGGTGGATGAAATACGAGAGGGGTGGCGTACTTTAGGTCTCAAACTGTTGTGTACCATGTTTATCATTCTTTTAACGGTACTAGGAGTTTTAGAGGATACCAGGTTATGCTATCCTTTGGTTTTGTGTTAGGTAGGCTTCATTTACTATCACCTCTTCATTGTCCTCTTTTGCGGTCACCCGTGCTTTTGTTCCTTTTCGTCTCATATATTGGCAAGTGACTGTATTAACAGAGTAGCTTTTCTGCATACATGAGCAAGATCCAACTGGTTTTTGGTGACTTTGTTCATGGAGCCACTTTCCTTGATGACTGTTTTTTCCAGTCCCTTGTGCTTAATTTTCCTTTTTTATGGCCTTTGGTTGCGAAGCAGATGTCAAACCCTACTAAATTACTTGGAAGTATCGTTAAAACTTTGAATATCGTTTTTAGGCGCTGCACGATATTGCACCGGTTATACCGTTATCGATTTTCTGTATTAATACATTAAGTATTAATATGTAGTAACTATGACTAAATGATGTGTTAATCCCACGCACTTAGAGTTAGTGTGTGTAGTATAGGCCTATGATTATTTAGGCCTATTTCTGCTAGGCCTATCCTTCCCCTCAATGTTTGAGAAAAGAGGGGAGTGATAGTGCCTCGATACACCGGAATAGAGTACCGCGATACACCGCAGTATTTATTTATATCAAACAAAATAAATATGTTATTTACCAAAAAACTGTATGTTCCTTATCTAGTGTGTAATGTAATTCGATCTAATTGCACTTCTAGTCAATGAAACCATTCAAAGAGTTAGCTACTTATTATGTATACTGTAGTAACTGTTAATGGTATGTAACGAAAATTAGAGTGATGTTGCTTGTAAGTTTAGAATGGCCTTTACGTCTTATTTTTACATGAACTGTTTTTATTTCTTTTATCACTATGATGAAGATAGATAGTTTCTTCTGTAACTGTTTAAGATTGACAATCTCCTGCTGTAACAGTTAACCATGACCCTCTCATTCCATTAATATTTCTAATTAATTTCCTAAATTAATTTCCTACTCATTGCATGTATCCACACTTATTTCTCCCTGACAAAGTATGAGTACCAATGTAGGGTAAGTTACGAATTATCGGTCAGTTCCACATCTCTTATAAGAAAAAACTATATAATATATGTACTTTTTTTTTACTTTGTTTACATCCTACCTGCAGGTATCATGTATACCAATTAAAATAATGATAATTACTAAATGTTTTTTCTTATATGACTGAAGATGTGTAACTGGCCGATAATTCGTAAGTTACCCTACATACCCTGCCTATTGAGATGCAATTTAGCCTCTGCATGCACTGCTACCCACTAATTTGAATATCATTCAATTGTGCGAGAGATCTTCTCGCCAATACCAATGTAGAGTTATGGCTTTTCTGGGGTGAGGGTGACTTACGCATTACCGACCACTTATCTTAAAATATTAGTGATTTATAACTCTTTAGGCGGCGGTAGATTTTTATTACCAACTTGTTAATGTCTCTAATTGTTGCTAGTGTGTATTTGCTTGTGCTTGGTCATCGGTGTGTTTGCTTGTGCTGGCAGTCTTTTCCCCTTACTAGCCATTGATTAGCTGTTTCCTCTCATTTCTCAATAGAGGGGAGAGATGCTCTATTACTAGAGAGACAATATCATCTCTAACCTTCTCAGTGTGTCCTTACCACTAACAGGCACTAGAGATATGCTTCATGGTAAATTGCTATGACTTTTAATGGGTGAAGGCAATGCCCATATTACGTATTCACTATTTACTATACTCCCATGTCTATGGATTAAAACAATCATGAAGTACATCTAAAATTGATCAACTCACCTATGATGCGCGTTCTTTTATGGTTTGGTGTATAGGTTTGTCTATGATTCATCATATTCTTAATTTACTGGCATTTGTATCTTTTCTAGAGGATGGCCGGTAAATTCCATCTCTGTAAATACTAATTACACTATTGATCTAAGGTTAGGATAGCTGTTTGCTTCGATAATTTTAGAATGTATACATTAATTATTTACCTTTGGTGGAATATACCTAGAACCATGCTAAATCATAAATTGGGTTGTGACAATATGCTCTTGTAATCATAGATCCCGAAAATATTATAGACTGAGAGAATTGTACAGTATTGAATAGTTCTATGCCAGCGGTTTAATAGTATTCGATACCACTTCATTTGATATTCTTAAGATCTATGGTTTTAAAGCATATTATGTCAACCCTAATCATAACAGCAGGACACCGTAAGCTCTATTACCTACCCCTGTTTGTTGTTTCTCGTATAATGTGCTTACAAACTTGTGTTCTAAGTCATCAGTCTGTTACTGCTGTTATGACGCACTGTTTACCAAAGTGTTTACAGCTCTTCACAAACAGTTTTGTGTCTGTTTGTGTTGCCTGCGTCTAGCCAGTGTGCCAAGGCAGCGATATGTCACATTTGAAGCAATAAGTCAATATCTGTCAGTGGAATATTGTAATAACCGCTCTCTGCCTACTATAACATGCAACTCTCACGCTACTCCCAACTCAATCAACTCTCATCTTTCAACTCTCTGATTCATTATTAGGGGTGTACTCACGTGGGTTTTTTAAGTCTCACATGATACCTGCAGGTATCATGGATACCAACTAAAACAAATAATAAATTTATCGTGGAGAAAGTAGGAGGAGCTTAGCAAAAAGTCTGGTGGAAAGACTTGAAACCCCACGTGAGTACGGCCCTTAACTGTGTAAATACTCAGCTACATATCACCTCTTCATTTTCCTCTCGTCTCTGTACGACACATTTCTTGGTAAAGAGACGTTAAACTCCTGAATTAGTTCTTTAAATACTCTCACCAGTGAATGCTCTGTATTGAACCTCATTATTGGAGAACGTTTCTCAGAAGTACTAGCAGAGAAAAAGATTAGGTAGTGATACATTCCTGTCTGCTCATCTGAGGACATAAATGTAGAAATTATTACCTTCGCAGATTGCAGAAGCTAATGTTATAGTCGGCATTTAGTTATTTATTAGTAATATTGTTAATAGCATAAATTTAAAAAAGTATTGAACCAAATTGCCTGAGATTTGGTGGAACGATTGGTCATTATCCAGGATACATTTTTTTGCCTATAGAATGGAATTTATTATTAATTTATCGGGATAAAAGAAAGAAACTCTTAAGATAGAAATTTAGAGGTGTAATTTATTTAGCTTCATTAGTTCTATTGTTTCTCCCTAATATGCCCTATTGTTTCATAAGTAGATTAAGATTGTAGTTTAGATTAGTGTAGCTGATTGAAATGGTGATAAATTCATGTATTGTGAAGTCATGTGACTGAAAATAGTTAACATGATAGTACTTTATAATATTCCGTATGACTTTAGTAATATTCCGTATGACTCTTTAGTAATATTCCGTATGACTCTTTAGTAATATTCCGTATGACTCTTTAGTAATATTCCGTATGACTCTTTAGTAATATTCCGTATGACTCTTTAGTAATATTCCGTATGACTCTTTAGTAATATTCCGTATGACTCTTTAGTAATATTCCGTATGACTCTTTAGTAATATTCCGTATGACTCTTTAGTAATATTCCGTATGACTCTTTAGTAATATTCCGTATGACTCTTTAGTAATATTCCGTATGACTCTTTAGTAATATTCCGTATGACTCTTTAGTAATATTCCGTATGACTCTTTAGTAATATTCCGAATGACTCTAGTAATATTCCGTATGACTCTTTAGTAATATTCCGTATGACTCTTTAGTAATATTCTGTATGACTTTAGTAATATTCCGTATGACTCTTTAGTAATATTCCGTATGACTCTTTAGTAATATTCCGTATGACTCTTTAGTAATATTCCGTATGACTTTAGTAATATTCCGTATGACTCTTTAGTAATATTCCGTATGACTTTAGTAATATTCCGTATGACTCTTTAGTAATATTCCGTATGACTCTTTAGTAATATTCCGTATGACTCTTTAGTAATATTCCGTATGACTCTTTAGTAATATTCCGTATGACTCTTTAGTAATATTCCGTATGACTCTTTAGTAATATTCCGTATGACTCTTTAGTAATATTCCGTATGACTCTTTAGTAATATTCCGTATGACTCTTTAGTAATATTCCGTATGACTTTAGTAATATTCCGTATGACTCTTTAGTAATATTCCGTATGACTCTTTAGTAATATTCCGTATGACTTTAGTAATATTCCGTATGACTCTTTAGTAATATTCCGTATGACTCTTTAGTAATATTCCGTATGACTCTTTAGTAATATTCCGTATGACTCTTTAGTAATATTCCGTATGACTCTTTAGTAATATTCCGTATGACTTTAGTAATTTTCCGTATGACTTTAGTAATTTTCCGTATGATTTTAGTAATTTTCCGTATGATTTTAGTAATTTTCCGTATGACTTCAGTAATTTTCCGTATGACTTCAGTAATTTTCCGTATGACTTCAGTAATTTTCCGTATGACTTCAGTAATTTTCCGTATGACTTCAGTAATTTTCCGTATGACTAGTAATTTTCCGTATGACTTTAGTAATTTTCCGTATGACTTTAGTAATTTTCCGTATGACTTTAGTAATTTTCCGTATGACTTTAGTAATTTTCCGTATGACTTCAGTAATTTTCCGTATGACTTCAGTAATTTTCCGTATGACTTTAGTAATTTTCCGTATGACTTCACACCAAATCCCCATGCTTGCTTAGAGTCACTCCGTTCTAATTATTTAGATGGCAGTGTGTGGGTGTGTAATAATATTCTTTGTTGTTATTTCTGGTAGGCTTAGGCTAGCCTCATTGATTATTTAGGCCTATGCTCCCCACCTTCCTATCCAGCTCATACCTTCTGTTCATGTTCTACCACATTGATTTACCATCTTTGATATAGAATGAATTGCTTGGGGCACACCTCAGTGTAAAGCACTTCGAAACTCTTTGCTGTTCACCCATAGACACACACATCCTACCTTGTGTGTGGACACACGCATCCTACCTTGTGTGTGGACACACGCATCCTACCTTGTGTGTGGACACATGCATCCTACCTTGTGTGTGGACACACGCATCCTACCTTGTGTGTGGATACACGCATCCTACCTTGTGTGTGGATACACGCATCCTACCTTGTGTGTGGACACACGCATCCTACCTTGTGTGTGGACACACGCATCCTACCTTGTGTGTGGACACACGCATCCTACCTTGTGTGTGGACACACGCATCCTACCTTGTGTGTAGACACACGCATCCTACCTTGTGTGTAGACACACGCATCCTACCTTGTGTGTGGACACACGCATCCTACCTTGTGTGTGGACACACGCATCCTACCTTGTGTGTGGACACACGCATCCTACCTTGTGTGTGGACACACGCATCCTACCTTGTGTGTGGACACACGCATCCTACCTTGTGTGTGGACACACGCATTCTACCTTGTGTGTGGACACACGCATCCTACCTTGTGTGTGGACACACGCATCCTACCTTGTGTGTAGACACACGCATCCTACCTTGTGTGTAGACACACGCATCCTACCTTGTGTGTGGACACACGCATCCTACCTTGTGTGTGGACACACGCATCCTACCTTGTGTGTGGACACACGCATCCTACCTTGTGTGTGGACACACGCATCCTACCTTGTGTGTGGACACACGCATTCTACCTTGTGTGTGGACACACGCATCCTACCTTGTGTGTGGACACACGCATCCTACCTTGTGGACACGTTACATCGATTGTGGCGCAAGAACTGTTCCATCAATCTTCCCTTGGGTCAGTCTATTGTCTGCTTGATGTTTTTGCATCTACTAAAGCAGCTTATTAGCACTAACCTCACTCTATTTAAGTGACTATCTGCTATTTTATTCTCATATCATAGGTATCTCACATCACTTGGTGTAGGGGTAAGTTACGAATTATATGTCAGTTTCATATCCTCAGTCATATTAGAAAAAACTATATAATAAAAATAATTATTATGTTAGTATAGTTTTTTCTTATATGACCTAAGATGTGGAATTGACCGATAATTCATAACTACCCTACATTTCGTTTCATAGAAGTTCAATTTTTTTGAGAGAGATTTTCTTGTTCTTTGTTGTTTTGGTGGAAAAGAAGAGCAATGCATTATGGCGACAACGCCTCTACAACTGATAGTTTGTGAGTATTTTACTAATGATGTAGCTCTAGGCGTTGCCAACCATAGTCACCGTGTACCTACACTCCCATGTCACATATATTGTCATACGCAATTGATTGGGAGGTATTTGCAGTATAGCGTAGTATAGTTACTATCATACACCGTTATAATCAGTGTGTAGATGTGTGAAAGAAGTGGACACACTCCAAAAATACTCCATTCACGCCACTGTGTATGGTCAATTAGAGGTGAATAAGTAGCGTGATAGAAGGTAGTACATTTCACCTCTACAGTATGGCACCACACTGTGATAATGTCTACATACCAACCATCATACTACCAATAATTAACATAGAAACTATAGTTTCGGTGTGGTAACTATAGCAAGAGTGGACAAGTTACGAATTATCGGTCAGTTACACATCTTCGGTCATATAAACAAAATCGAGATACTATTAATTATTTTTTATTTTAATATGTATCCATGATACTTGCAGGCTGCAATTAAAAATGAAATAATTATTATTATATAGTTTTTTCATGTATAACTGACCGATAATTCGTAACTCACCCTAACTAACTGCTAACCTGTGTTTAAGTCCTTTATTGACATTGAAGTACCATCCCAATGCTCTCACTAGTATGTGTCTGTGACGGTACACTGAACTCTGTCTCAAAGTTCACTCTACATACGTATGTGTGTCTATGGGACTCACCCCCCCCCCCTCTTCGTGAGTTTACCTGTGACTAGTGACTGTACTCACGCACAGATGTACACACTCACACATCTTGACAGGTAAGGTGGGGGGAGAATCCTCCGTACCCATGACTCAACTGGTTGATGTCCATTAGCCATGGTTGTGAGGATTGACTCAACTGGTTGATGTCCATTAGCCATGGTTGTGAGGATTGACTCAACTGGTTGATGTCCATTAGCCATGGTTGTGAGGATTGACTCAACTGGTTGATGTCCATTAGCCATGGTTGTGAGGATTGACTCAACTGGTTGATGTCCATTAGCCATGGTTGTGAGGATTGACTCAACTGGTTGATGTCCATTAGCCATGGTTGTGAGGATTGACTCAACTGGTTGATGTCCATTAGCCATGGTTGTGACAATTTGGCATTGGCAAAGTCTCTCCCAGCAGTCCTAGGAAATACCTGTCCTTATACTCAGGTGAAGTGATTAGGAAATGGAGTAGCTTTTACCTCTTAAAGGCTTGATGTTAATAATCAGCATACCGTGTTATGATCTTCTGCAGTAGAGTTTTATTTTAGCAAAGGTCGGTTCATCTACAGGATGTATATTTTAAAATTAACTAAATTGTTGTGAGTTATATTAGATAATTAGAGATTATATCATTTCGAAATCCTCTTCGGAGTCTATTTTATGACCTAAAATAATAAATCTTCTGCCTTAAAAATTCGTTTTTTTTACGTATGATTTGAAAGACAGTGACATTGTTCGACTGTCAAAATGTACCTGGCTACACCAAGGTACATAGTGAAGTTTGACACGTATACAGTGTACCACATGAGGTACACTGGTCCAAACCATCACTACTAAAAGTACACCTTCATTGTTAGAAAAGCTGCAAGTGTTCAATCAATTGCAGTGCTTGAAATGTCAAATGCATTGAATGAAGGTAGTCATGCGCTCTAACACCAATAGTACACAATGCATGTGAATGGGTGTGTAGTACGTACCGTATTGATCTGCACCTGCATACCACCCACACAGATAACCTTAGTTAAGGTACATAGCTATAGCAGCCATGTACACCAATGGCTAATAACTATTATAATGGATGAGTATGGGTACCTAGGAATAATCGGTCTGTTTCTCATCTTCGGTCATATAACAAAAAAACTATATAATAATAATTATATAATTTCTTCTATGATCAAAGATGTGGAACCGACCGCTAATTCATATCTTACCCCATACTCTCTTTGATTGAAGTTCTAAATCAGGAGACAGCGTTTGTAAGATGTGCTTGGGATGCATTCACTGTGACGTCATTTCCCTGTTAGTCTGACGTCATTTCCTCCACTCACTCACTCCAGTTCCATCTAGTCGTCTCTTTCTTCATCTTAAAACTGCTTCAGATTTTGGTGCAATACCTACACCAAATTTTGAATTTGAATGCAAGCCATATGGTCCATTGTCACTTGTGTGCATTGTTAGTTTTTGCATCACGTCTGCTTTAGAAGAGGATGTGCACATCGAGCTGCTCCACCCTGTATCGCTTCAGGCATAACAGTTAGACAGCATCAGACCTGAACACTCACACAACTAGGCTCTAGCTAGCTCACTAGGTACCTACTTACTACTAGTCACTCTGACTCATTGTAGGTAGATCTAATTTTGGAACATCACGTACCTAGGACTTTTGACTCGTTTTTTCATACTTAGTACCATCTTAAATTTCAGAACTTATTCCTATGAATCAACTAATAGAACACTAGGTACCTAGAATTGGAAAATTATCTAGTTCCTATGACTCCATTCTATGAATAATACAGCTGTAGCTGAAATAATTAAACATTACCTAGTTGAAATCACGACAGTACCTGGAAGTATAACATTATTCAAAAGAGAATTCACTAAAGTATCTATTCTTACATATCACAAAATGACCTTGTGACTGAAATTGATTTCTCCTCCGGTACTGAATCATATTAATTCTTTGAAGCGAGTGTCTGGGTATGATGAGTCACAATGTTAAAAATAGGGCAAACAATCCTGCAAGCAATGTTGCACGATCAAGGTGAAGTAATAGAAATAGCCTTACAAACGGTAGGCCACTACCAATAGCCAACAAGCTTTAGGTACCTAGCTACTCTTTGTTCAATTCACCCTAGAAGCCTACCCACCCACCCAATCATATCGCCTGGTTTCCTGATGATACACAGGAAATCATTCCCTAGTTATGACTCATAATAAAAACTATCCATAACAAGCTTGGTGTGAGTTACTGCTCTTTGTTTGCTAATTCGCTGACATTTCAAATTCTTAACTAGTAAATAAGTATTTCTGGTTTGGTTAAGTAAGAGCTAAAGAAGGGAGAATCGTTTGACTCCGCTAACAAAGGTCATGTACCTACCTTGTGAACTTGGAGTGATTTGAATACGTCTCACTATCGGATATTTAAAGGAATGTTGTATTTAATGCATTTTCTCCTATTCTTACATTTAATCAATGCTATTTTTAGAGTAAAATATCATGTGAAGGTCATGCATTTATAAGATTGTTATTTTCTTCAGTGTTAGTTGAAGTGCCCGGTTTGTAGATGGCGCTTTTAGCCTTTTACTTTCAATGACTGAGAGTAAGCTTTTGCCGCTGTTTCTTTCCACGAGTGAGTGCTGATCGCTGATTGGCTCACAGCTTCTTGGCTGTGATTGGCTGCACCTGTAATGCGGGAGCACTACACCTAACCACTCCGCATTCACGCAACGAAAATTAGCACCTCATTGCAGCTATAATTTAGCTATTAAAATACTCCACATACCTTTGCGGTTACTTTAACAAACGAGAAATTATAATGAGTGTGAGAATGGACAGAGGTAGCTACAGCAGTGCCTAGTTCTGGCAAACAAAAGTCTCTGCAAGTCATCATACCTGTTTTTATTTCATCACTGTTAAAGTTTGAACGGAGTTTGCGAAACGAACGTTAGGAACACCACCAGCTCTTTTCTCTATTCAACTCTCTACCGTTAATATCAATTGATAAGATATAGCAACGCTATTCAGGGCGTATTGGAAGCTATTTAGTATATCGTGCAGGTAGACGTATGTGTGCCACAGGGTTTCATTACGTTAATTGCTGCCATTGTGTTCTTAATATTTAATAAGTCTTTCCTGTGTCTTTCTCACACGGTTTCTCTTAGTGACTGTGACCTCCTACTAAACTATCATTGTATTCCATTAATTTATTCGATAAAAGGAGTAATATATTCAAGCAGATTGACTACATGGATAATGACTGTTAGTCTGTTACCCTCTCCTCTAACTGTCTGTCTCAAATGGAAATGCGTAAAGCATTTGAGACGGTATCAGTGATACTCTTCAGATACCTAGAGCGTGAATATGATACATATGTGACGGTATCAGTGATACTCTTCAGATACCTAGAGCGTGAATATGATACATATGTGACGGTATCAGTGATACTCTTCAGATACCTAGAGCGTGAATATGATACATATGTGACGGTATCAGTGATACTCTTCAGATACCTAGAGCGTGAATATGATACATATGTGACGGTATCAGTGATACTCTTCAGATACCTAGAGCGTGAATATGATACATATGTGACGGTATCAGTGATACTCTTCAGATACCTAGAGCGTGAATATGATACATATGTGACGGTATCAGTGATACTCTTCAGATACCTAGAACGTGAATAGGATACATATGTGACGGTATCAGTGATACTCTTCAGATACCTAGAGCGTGAATAGGATACATATGTGACGGTATCAGTGATACTCTTCAGATACCTAGAGCGTGAATAGGATGCATTTGAGACAGTATCAGTGACACTTTTCGGATACTCAGAGCGTGGATAGGATACGCTCACGCACTAAATAACGTTGTGAGTTTGCGCAGTAAAGGTTGCTATTCGAACGAATCTTTAAGAGAGGATTTCAGGGCGAATGCGTGGGTGAAATGCTAAAGCTGACAGGTATCTTTACGCTGATACACTATAGAGGATAGATATTATCCTCTTCATGCTGGAATGTGGAGAGAACTCATTCACTAACTGAAGATAAGGCCTGTACTAACCTCTTTCACTCGCACCTTTATCTTGTACTGGTGCGAGTGGTACATGCAAAGCTATAATGGAAAGGTTATATTAACATTGTAAGGGCAACACTCAGTGTTGCCTTGTAACGCAATAAACTTACAATTACGAAGTGATAGATTTACTATATATAAATATAAGTACAGTCTATAACTGTGTACATAATATATCCTCCAGAGATCTGGAAATGGTGGCAGTGGACACTATCCTGTTTGCTTTACTTACTCAATGTTCTTTTCGACCGTTAAATTCTCTGCTTTATTTAGATGATTATATTATTAAATGTCAGTGGGTTTATACTACACATTCATACTCTATAATGTCTTTAATATCACATTAACTAATATCCTTTTCTCTTTCAGGTAAGTGCCTGGCTGTGTCTTCTGTACAACCCCCCCCCCCTGAGGTTTGGTAAGGGGGCCATAGGGGTTCATAGGAGCATTGCAAAGGAGTAGCTTTTTTACTGTCATGAGCAATATCAACTCATATTACTCTAATAGTAGTACAAGTGACTTTAGTGATACGTTTTTTTCGAAAGATAAGTAAAAGTATAGGAAATTTGTTACGGTATTATTTTACTTCTCACGAACTCGAGCTCTGTACATTCTCTTTATTGTTGTTGTTAATGTTTATCTGATATTATATATAAACATTATAATGTTAACACATGGAACTCTATTCAATATTAACCCTCGTCACTTGGTAGTACACCATTTGATTACTATTTTCATGATCATTAATACGAATGTAGGTAAGTTACGAATTGTCGGTTGGATTCACATCTTCGGTCATATAAGAAAAAACAATAGAGTAATAATTATTAATTCTTTTCGTTTTTTATGTGACCGAAGATGTGAAACTGACCGCTAATTCTTAACATACCCTACAGCTGCATTTCTGTTAGCAACATCTAATTAGTGATTTTGTGTTGGGTTTGATGTGGTGGACACAATCTGTGGTGATATTTGCTGACGCTGTTTTTCCCCTGTCATGCGTCATCTAACAGCAATGCATGACGTAATCACTAACCCTTAGTCAGCATAACACTCACTACCAACACAAAATGTGCGAAATAAACGATGGGAAAGTGGTGTAATTTTTACTGTGGAATAGTGTGCGAAAATATTTTAATGGAAGTTATTAATTGAAATGGTGTATGTTAACTAATTAGGCAGACATTTTCTTCACCAGTACACAGCCGTTAAGATTCAGAACATCAGAACTTAATGAAGGTTATGTTGAGGTAGCTAGGGTGCCTTCTTGTGAAGGTGATGACTTCATCATAGTGAATGAAGGCATGCTGATAAAATGGCTTCAGTTCAGTAACTGATGGTACAATGTGTACCTGTGCTGATGGTACCATGTGTACCTGTGCTGATGGTACCATGTGTACCTGTGCTGATGGTACCATGTGTACCTGTGCTGATGGTACCATGTGTACCTGTGCTGATGGTACAGGCATGCCTCAGACTTTAGTGTGTTAAAGTGCATAGTCTATCTGATGGGGGGGGGGTTAGTTATACCCCCCCCCCTGTCTGTCTCTCTGTACACTGACTGTAGTTACCTTTAAGGGGGCACTACCCCTTCACAGTTTCCCTCTCTTTGTGATTTACTACCACTGTAGTGGTGGTACATACCAGTACAGTGTACCTGGTCACCCCTGTACTGGTCTGTGACAAACTTAAGGGGGAGAGGTTAAAGGGGCACTGCCATTAGCCTATTGGGAAAAGAGCAACCAAACCGACTACCAGACTGGAGAGATACCAGACTGGAGAGATACCAGACTGGAGAGATACCAGACTGGAGAGATACCAGACTGGAGAGATACCACACTGGAGAGATACCACACTGGAGAGATACCACACTGGAGAGATACCACACTGGAGAGATACCACACTGGAGAGATACCACACTGGAGAGATACCACACTGGAGAGATATCACACTGGAGAGATATCACACTGGAGAGATATCACACTGGAGAGATACCACACTGGAGAGATACCACACTGGAGAGATACCACACTGGAGAGATACCACACTGGAGAGATACCACACTGGAGAGATACCACACTGGAGAGATACCACACTGGAGAGATACCACACTGGAGAGATACCACACTGGAGAGATACCACACTGGAGAGATACCACACTGGAGAGATACCACACTGGAGAGATACCACACAGGAGAGATACCACACTAGAGAGATATCACACTGGAGAGATACCAGACATTTCTGGTATCCCTATTCACAGAGTAGCTTTTCTGCATCCATGAACTTTGTTACAAACTAGTCATTGCCTAGGAATTTTATTTATGAGCCACTTTTCTTTCTGACTGCTTCTTATAGTCCCTTGTACTTATTTCCTTTTGACGTTATCGATATGGTCCTACCAAACTATGTTTGGCATATTGTTATACTTCACTTAGTTATACTTCCATCGTATATTAGTAGGTAGTTTGCTACATTACTACGTTATTAGGAGACTAATTTAGTAGGTAGTTTGCTACATTACTACGTTATTAGGAGACTAATTTAGTAGGTAGTTTGCTACATTACTACGTTATTAGGAGACTAATTTAGTAGGTAGTTTGCTACATTACTACGTTATTAGGAGACTAATTTAGTAGGTAGTTTGCTACATTACTACGTTATTAGGAGACTTATTTAGTAGGTAGTTTGCTACATTACTACGTTATTAGGAGACTTATTTAGTAGGTAGTTTGCTACATTACTACGTTATTAGGAGACTAATTTAGTAGGTAGTTTGCTACATTACTACGTTATTAGGAGACTAATTTAGTAGGTAGTTTGCTACATTACTACGTTATTAGGAGACTAATTTAGTAGGTAGTTTGCTACATTACTTCGTTATTAGGAGACTAATTTAGTAGGTAGTTTGCTACATTACTTCGTTATTAGGAGACTAATTTAGTAGGTAGTTTGCTACCTAACTTTGTTATCAGGCTCTTATTGTACGTATCAAGAAGGTAATTTGTTACATTAATTCGGTTTCAGGCTTTTATTGTATAAAATCTAAATCTATAACTCCCATTTGTGAACACAAGTACGATTTTCATAAATTATCTACTAATGTTCCACGAATGCTATTATCAAATTATGTTACTAATGATATTGTATGTTATAACTAATATGGTGGTATAATTCTCTGTGTCTATTAACATCAGTTATGTGTGGTTTACTAACTCTTTTTTGTTTTCTTTTTCCCTCCTTGTGTCCTCTTGCTGCTTCTGCATAATCAACTATAGGCATCAAATGTAAGTAACTCAGCCAATTGTTAGATATCAACTCGCTCATATTTAGGTGAATTATCTACAGATTCATTATATTACAAGTAGCTAGCTACCTCGTAATTAGAATATGTAGCTAGCTGATTACTCCTACAATAGGTACGTACGGTCAAAGAAAAGTGAATCTTGAAAAACCTTCAGACAGTTTCCTTATTTCACATTTTCAAATGAAATTTTACTAATTGTTATGTTTTTAGATATTTTAAAAATTGTTGATCTGAGTACATGACGACAAATTTGTATAATTTAAAAATAATTGTTATTCGTAAAATTAGCATCATCAGTAA
Source organism: Caprella mutica (assembly GCA_947561585.1). NCBI lineage: Eukaryota > Metazoa > Arthropoda > Malacostraca > Amphipoda > Caprellidae > Caprella > Caprella mutica. Next base: position 155,163 of record CANNZV010001586.1, on the reverse strand, counting down.
CTCTTCCATAAAATAGTACGATCTTGGTATCCATTAAACCTAAATTATATCCAAATAGTTAGTTAGTTATACTGGATTGTAGGTAGCTAGTTAAAGACACAGTATGCAGATATCCTTTGGTGCTTTATTCTACAGGGACTAGATTCTCTGACTCAGAAACTTAACTTCAATTTGTCTGCGCGTCTCTACTTTACAGAGTAGATCTCTCTAATCCAATGCTGTAGATATAGAATAAAAACATTCAACACAATTAATATCAATATTGAATAGGTAGTGGTATAACAGTTGCCAGTATATCAGACTTACGCCAGTGCAAGAAGTGTATCAGTTATTTGCCAGGCTGCATTAGAGAGTTGGAAGTAGCTACCTTGGTACTCCCTCTTTCCCGAAACTTTGTCTATTTATAGAACTTACTGGAATAACTTCGGCTCTCGGTCTTATTTGAGACCAAAAAAACTTTGCCATACGATCCACTGAATAGAAACTGTGAGAAGGCAATGGTAGAGAAACTCTAGGAAAGTTTATTGACATGTATTTGGACATTAGATAGCTACATGATGTACCTCTAGTCGATTTGGCACATCTTTGATATTCTGACTAACTTCTAACCAATCAATAAAAAAAATTATAATAACCATTTCAATGTTTTTCTTTTAGGAAATTCTTTAACCGTTCCTTCTCTCCCACAGACACTGACAACCAAAGAGTGATTCTGTTGATCACAGACGTTAACGATGAGCCCCCCTACTTCATCAACAGGCCCCTGCCTATGCAGTCGGTGGTGAAGCTCAATGCCCCAGCTAACACCCCAGTGTTCACCCTGCAGGCCAGGGACCCAGACAAGGACCATGACATCCACTACTTCCTTGTTAGAGACAGGAGTGAGTATATGGAGAAACTTAAAGACGGATCTTTTGTTGTCTATAGCGTTTCACTGTCAATCATTGCTAATGATAAGGAATTCTATGCATTATTTTTAGGTATTCAAACCAATATCATATTTCTAAAAATTCTAGTTCATACCTTAATTTTAAATGGTAACTTTTAATTTCGCAAGTGCTGTTCTAACTCCTATAAATGTTTCATTTTCAGCTGGTGGTCGGTTCGAGGTTGATGAGAAGTCAGGTGTTGTCCGCACTAAAGGCTCTGACATGTTCCAGTTGGACATGGAGTATGTCCTGTACGTCAAAGCTGAGGACCAGAATGGACGCATTGATGACAAGCACTTCCAGTCCACTTCTGAGGAGAGACTGTCCATCGTGGGGGGCAAACGACCCCCTCAGTTCTACCTCCCTAAATACGAGAAAACCATACTAGAGAACTCTGTCAAAGACTCAGAGTGAGTGTTTGCTCACGTCATGTGAAATATATTTCCACAGGATATTCAAATCTGTTTATTAATATTTATTTAACTGATGTTCTTTAGTGATTGAATTAGTTTCTAAAAATCTAATGTTAATTAGAAAGAACATATTTTTTCAATTGAATTCTGTCCAAATCCTGTTAACTGTAAAATAGTTATTAATATTTGTATTCTGATCTTTTATATCCCAAATACTAATGGTAAGTTTCCTCTCCTAGCATCATCTCCGTGAAAGCGAAATCCTTTGACGACAGGGAGATAAGGTACACCCTCAAGGCTAAGGGACAGGGGGCCGGTACCTTCAACATTGGGCCTACCTCTGGCATAGTGAAGCTAGCAAAGGAACTAGACTTTGAAGATGTCAACCAACCTCACATCTACCAACTGGTCATCACTGCTACTGAGGACTCGGGTGGTTTCTCTACATCAGTTGATGTGAGTTCTTTAGCATTAATTGAAACTATCGAGTTATGAAGCAAGATTACAATTATGGAAAACTATCTAGTGCACCCGAGATATGAAGTGGCTTTGAATTATGAAGGAACCAATACTTATAACTAAAGAGTTTCACTATACTTGATCTTTTTTGAAAACCTACTATTCACAATAAATACTCTCTCTTCCTTCCTGCAGTTGATCATCAAAGTGAAGGACGTTAACGACAATCCCCCCAAGTTCGATCTACCTGACTATCAAGCGCACAACATCGATGAGGACATTGCCATTGGCAACACTGTTCTCAAAGTCAAAGCGAGGGATGACGATGTGGGTACCAACTCAGAGATCATCTACTCAGTCAATGATGACCACTTCCGTGTAGATACCAAAGGTGAACTAACATTATTGTGCCCTGTAGCAATTAAGGTGATATTGTAACTGTCTCTCATACTAGGGTGAATACTCATTTATTGAACAAACTCTATTGACGATCACTATTACTTAATTTATCCCATCATATGAAGTTTAGTTAATTCATTGATTCAATTTTTTAGTTTTCTTGTTTTAGCTACTGCATATTTATGGTAGCTATCATTGAAAGAAAGTTTACACTACTTAGGTAGCTAATGCTTTTGAAAAAAATTGAATTAATTATAGTAACCTAGGTAGTTAGTTAAAGAGTTTTAATATACCATCAATATGTGTTTTAAATGTTCTTGTCTATTACAGGAGTCATCCAAGTACAGAAAACTCTTGATGCTGACGACAACAACGCCTACTACATGTTTGACGTGGTGGCAATGGACAGGGGAGATCCTCCCAAGCAAGGCACTGCCACCATCAGGATCTACACCAAGAATAAAAATGACGAAGAACCTAAATTCTCCCAGCAAGTGTACACGCCCAATGTAGACGAGAATGCTGGTCCCAGCACGCTTGTAACCACTGTAGTGGCTTCTGATAAAGATGGAGACAAAGTAGAGTTTGGATTTGTGGGAGGAGCTTCTGAGTCTGGTTAGTAATATGCTCTCTATGAATTAAGCATTGTTTTCAGTTAGCCATTAAGTTGAGATGTACATAGCTATTCTAAATATATACTTATTTTTAATTGTTAGAATCAAGAGTGTATGTAATATAATTTTTCTGATGCTCTCAGAATGTCGTAGAGAGTTAAACCAAATTTTCCTTTTCTGTTTTCTAACCATTAGTTTCCCTTCAGGTCAGTTCGTGATAGAGAAGATGACTGGTGTGATCCGTCTTCACAACGGTCCCATCTCCCTGGACAAAGACAAGTACGAACTGAACGTCACAGCAGTGGATGACGGTAGTTGTTGTCCAGGAGGCTCTAGAAAAAGGCACACCTCCACCGCTGTGGTTGTAGTGTTCATAACTGACGTCAACGACAACAAGCCCGTGTTTCACGAGTGTAGCTCCTACCACGCCAAGGTGGAGGAGTCGGCTCCCAATGGCTCCCCTGTGATAACTGTACACGCCACTGATGAGGATAAAGGTGTCAATGGACAGGTGAGGTACAGCATTGTACAGCAGCCTCATCAGAAGGGAGCAAAGTTCTCTGTCAACCCTGAGACAGGAGAGGTTACTACCAACAAAGTCTTCGACAGGTAACTACTTTCTAGTAGCTACCAATAGAATTATTATAGGCTATATTTGTGAGTAGACAAGAAATGCAGAGTAACCTCTTTATCAGAAAATTCTAACAATATCCAACTACCTACCTACTGTGTGTTATAATATGTCAATTTGATTCATTGGTCTCCTGGGAAGTCTTACTAAATTAATGCAGACGACGACGAAAAAATTGTAGCTAAATTCTTTCATTTTTCTAGTGCTTTCGAATAAAAAATATTCATTATCAATAACCTAATTTAAAAGATAGGATGTACAATCTTTTTATCGTTTCTCTTGTGCTGCACTTCATAAGTACAACGTGTCAATTGAAATATGAATGTTTTTATTCACCGTTTGTTATGTTCACAGAGAGGGTGAAGACGGCAAGTTCGTGTCAGTTACCATCAAGGCTACAGACAATGGTGACCCTAGTCTGGAGGGAGTGTGTTCTTTCACAGTAGAGATAACGGACATCAATGACAACCCACCTCTATTTGACAGACAGGTGAAGATCTAATTAAGAACATCTGTAGCCTTTAGTAGCTACAACCATTAGGCTAAGTTATGAATTATCAGTCAGTTCCACAGTTTCGGTATTTTTACTTAAATAAAAATGAAATGACAATTGCTATCGTTTTTTCTTATATGTCCCAAAATGTGGAACCAACCGATAATTTGTAACTGATTGTGTATCGTCTTGATTAGCTAATATTAGTAATTCTATTGCTTAAATCACTAATGCTAGTAGCTAATCGGTTCTTTATTCCTAGTTCTGTTCAGTGATTTGGTTTAGATTAGCTATCTAAATGATTGATTTCTAATTCTTTAACAGTTAAGGATATCTGATAATTTTCCTCCTCAATATTTCAAATCAGTTGTAGAAAATAATTGTTCACTTCTATTTGTTGTGGGAAACATGAGAAAGAGAAACTGAAGCAAGTAAATACCAATGGTGGTTGATTGTCTTTTTCTCTTTCAGAAATACGTCGAGAATGTGAAGCAAGACACTAGCGCAGGCACCAACATACTAAGAGTGTCTGCTTCAGATGAAGATGCAGACAACAACGGTGCTATCATCTACAACCTGACTTCCTCCTCCAACCCAGCTGATCTGCAGTACTTCGAGATTCAGCCAGAGAGTGGCTGGATTATCCTTAAGAAGGCGCTAGATGTACGTAACTAGCTATAACGTGTAGCAACTTTATGTGGAATGTAGAGAGAGAGAGAGAGAGGTGTGAGTGAGTGGCTTGCCTAGTTAGATATAACTAGGTAATCAGTTTGCTACTCCGTATGGTGTCTCAATTCTCTGTCTTTCTACCCATCAGATCATAGAATATAATAGAAAGACATTGAATTGCAGTGTGAGAGTTTGGTGCGACCCATTGTACATAAAATGTTAGCCCTAAGGACATACAATTGGCTGTAGCAGCCTGTACATACTTCACAACATAATGCTAGACGTGCTCTACCTTTTTTGAAGAGGCACCTTCATTTTTACTAATGTACTCTTCTCCCATAGGAACTATTTATTTACTATGTTCAGTGACAACTTGTTGACATTAATGATAGTTAGTAATCTCACTGGAAACATGCACAACTTGTTGAAACATCTCTGACTAAAATACAAAACTTTCCAGTGAGGTTCCTCATTACTAACTCCTGTTCTATTTGCACTAAGGACGTTGCAAATCATTCTATGCATCATTTCACTATCTGGTAGATGATGAGACAGTAGTTAGCAGTCTGGTAGATGGTACACACTACCTACCAGACTCTGACACACTGTCTGTCTGTCCGTCATTCAGTTAAGTTCTTATCGGTTGTTTTATTTTATTTTCGATTTTCTTTCATTTTGTCGTTTCATTTCCATTGTCTCTTTTGCCCTCATCTTAACATTATTTTTATTCCTAATTCAAACCATTTCCTTGAATTCACCAAGAGTTTCTTTTTCACTTCTCATCTATGTTAATATACTAAATGTCTCCTCTTTATCCTATATAGCTAGCAGTGAATGCTTCAAGTACCTGCTAATGACTTAGATAGTAAATGTTACGATAGTACCTTGCTACTCTTGTCTCTTTCTTTGAGAGGTGCTCTCTTTCCTGTGGCTAGAGAGGTGCTCTCTTTCCTGTGGCTAGAGAGGTGCTCTCTTTCCTGTGGCTAGAGTGGTGCTCTCTTAAATTTAATACGTGTCCAGACAGATATTTTTCTCTTAGTTTCTGATAGCGATACTATATCACAGACTCTGAAGTCAATCTGATGAGTATGATACGGAACTCTCACCACAAATAGAAATATTATCTGCGTTATTTGTAGTAAAGTGAAGCCATGGTGTCACCTTAAGAGAAATAACAACCAACCAAGCCACTCTACCACCTTCTACATTTCCAGTCTTTTATACTCAGAGTTCTAGACCAGAACTTCCTAATTTGCTGGCTACAATTTTAGGAGGTTTAACACGTTCCCCGCGTAATGACCCACCGGTGACGCATTTTTAACGTGCAAATAATATATAGTTGCGTAATGATTCATCAAAGGAACAGCATTTTTATTGCATTAGCTATAAGTCTAGAACCGTATATTACCAAATAAACTTCATACATTGGGAACGTGTTAAGCAAATAGAAATGTTAATGAATACCCTTAGTCCGAACACTGAAAGCTTCTGTCTGGATGTCAATTCTGTATTTCCTTCTTTTTCTGCACCCTATTTAGTCCTTTGAACAGTCTGGGGGTTTATTGCCCCAGGGTATTGTTCCAACAACCCCCCCTTGTTCGATGTTCTTTAGTTGAAGTAGTTAGTTAGTTAATATGTTTTTGAGTGTTAACAAAGAGCGAGTGAGAGAGAATTGCACCCGAGTGAGTGTGAGAGACAGAAGCATGTTATAAGGTCTATTTTATCATTAATATTCTGCACAATATATTATCTTTAAATTCCTTAAAATGAATAATGTTCCCACGTCCAATCTAAACTCAATATATAAAATGTCTTCAATCAGGAGAGAGAATTAGTTACTTGTCTTTCACTATGAAGTCTTTTCTTTGCACCGCCTGTAGTTGTATTAATTTTCTCTCCTGATCTGACCCCCTCTTCCCCCACTGGTTTGTAATGTTGCCCCTCTCCCCCTTCCCCATTATATTCGGTCCCCTCCTTGCCATAATATTTCCCTCTGGATTTTAACTAAATATTCGGTTGTTGTTGTATCAGCGCGAAGACTTCAAAATAAAGGTGATAGCTAGGGACAAGGGGTTCCCGTCCCTGTCCTCTGAAGTAGAGGTCGAGCTTTCTGTGGTGGACCGGGCCAACAGGCCCCCCGTCTGGGATCAGCGGGTCTACGGCCCCGTGACCGTCCCTGAGAACATCAGCGTGGGCCAGACCGTTTACTCCATCAAAGCAAGGTTTGTTTCTGTAGGACGGGGTCTTCAGCGTGAGCGTCAGGGACGTTGCTATCTTCGATAACTGGTGGTTCTTCACTAATTCTGTTGTCTATTGTAATATAAAGGCCTCTCCAATCCTCGTTATGTCCATTGTAGTGTGCTGCATGCTCCTAACCCACTAATCCTCTTAACTACTAATAGCCTTTTGATTATAGGTGCCTGGACAAGGAAGCTCTCTGTACTTATTTCCTAAGGTGCTCCAGTGCGTAGTCTTACCTACTAATCTACTTACCTTACTAGCATTTTGTTAATAGCATCCAGGAGAGGATTCAACCCCTCTGAGTAAGTATGGTAGGGTTAAGACACGCAGACAACACAAACACACACACACACACGCACATTAATGTCTAGTGTTTGCCCCTAGTAATGTGGTATTGAATACAATGCAGAAAGAGTCCTATCGCCTGACTGCAGTGGCTCAGGACCAGGGATTTCCTCCCCTGTCCAGAACAGTCGAGGTTCAGATCGAAGTGGTGGATAGAGCTAACAATCCTCCGGTGTGGACGCAGTCAATTTACGGTCCTATTTACATCAAGGAAAACCTTCCTGTTGGAGCGGGGGTTATCTCGGTGAAAGCAAGGTTAGCCGCTGCTGCAAGCACCCTCATTTTGGTTGATTTGATGCGCGTCTTCTATCGACAACATTCTACAAACTCCCACCACCACCATCAGTTTTTCCCTTCGCAACATTTTATCGGTTTGAGGAGTTGGTGGAACAGTCCTCCTAGCACCAGCAGCTAGCTCATACCTAGCATCCTCTTGCTAGGTGTGCTCTCTCTGTCTGGTGGTGAGATGTCCCTAACACTCTTACCTCTGCACCAAGAGTATTTGTAGTAGAGACGCACGCGCCCACCTCTTACCATTAGCGCTCACTCTCTTTGTTTGTAGCTTACCAGTGCTTACCAGGCCAAAGTGTCACACAAGACATCAGCAGGTTATCCTCTTTGAACGCTATTCTCTAGCTGCAGTAGAAGAAAAAGATGTACAATAGAACACCTCTACAGTATGGGCCACAAAAATGTTTCCGCTTTTTCAAATACTTGTAAATCGTTAGCCAAGGAACGAAAAAACTGTAACTTGGTCTCTTTTTCTCCGCCTCTTTTTGTACTATTAACAAGTATAAACAGTTTTGAACTGATGGACATAGTTTAAGAACAGGTAAGCAAAAAGTGAGGGTGACTATTTTTGTCATTGCGCTAAGGTAATTGTTAGAGCTCATTCTGTGATTTTACTTACTAAAAGGCATTGAAATGAAAGAAAAAAAAATTAAAATGGTATACATTATAATACAGGGTGTTTACACTTCTACCTTGTAAACTATTTGGTAGGTAATAGAACAACTTAACTGACATTTTGATCTCATTGAAGTTTTCACTCTGAATATTCGTTCTTCGCTTGTTCATTGCATGGTTAAGACCCGCTTCACACTTGCATTCATAACAGCGCGGAAAAAAGATCTTAAATGTTTTCACACGTGCGTTTTTTTTATTATTGAAGTAAAAATTAAATGTTTTTTGTTTTCCATCAGCAATAAAACAAACGCAAGTGTAAACACATTTTAAGAAGAGCTTTTTTCCCCGTGGTGTTAAAAAAGGCAAGTGTGAAGCGGGCCTTAACCATGCAATGAACAAGCCAAGAACGAATATTCATGGTGAAAACTTCAATGAGATCAAAATGTCACTGAAGTTGTTCTATTTCCAAATAGTTTCTAAGGAAGAAGTGTAAGCACCCACCCTGTATTATAATGTCTAACATATTTTTCCTTTTATTCACTGCCTTTTAGTAAGTAAAATCACAGAGTTAGCTCTAAGAATAATAACCTTCGCGCAATGACAAAAATAGTCACCCTCACTCTTTGCTTACCTGTTCTTAAACTATGTCCATCAGTTCAAAACTGTTTATACCTGTTAATAGTACAAAAAGAGGCGGAGAAAAAGAGACCAAGTTACAGTTTTTTCGTCCAATGGCTAACGATTTACAAGTATTTGAAAAAGAGGAAACATTTTTGTGGCCCATACTGTCTAATGAAATACAGTAGAATGAATGCAATGTCATGAGTAAAGAAGTAGTCTCTATAGTGATCAAATTTTCTTTAGTCTGAAATGATACCCTTCATTACTAAAGAAAATTTGTTCACTATACATGCTACTTGACTCATGACACTACGTAGATTCACTATAGAGGATATCACTATAGAGGAGTTTTACCGTACCAATTTGAAGAAAGAAAGTTCACTTTGGTCTAAATGGTTCATTGAATTTCCATTCATTTACTCATCATTCAGGAGAAAATAATAGAAATAATTTAATGCAGAAGTAATAGCTAGTGTTCATACGGGATAATCTTATTACCATTAATTGATTTATTTACATCACCCAAAGATATGCCCTTATTTGATTTTGTTTTTTGTATTTGATTTGGATAATTTCTTAGTGGAGAACGTGGATTAGAATGTAAGTTTTTCTTTTGTTTTGAATGTATTATTTACCTGCATGAAATTGATTTAATTTTACTGGTTTTGAATATGATTTGCATGCTTTATTTCCGTTCATTTTTGGTGTAGCTAGAAATAGGATTTTTTTATCACATGGAGAGTTTGGTTAAGTGCTTCTGTGATATTGATAAATGACTACAAATATTGGGAAATAGAATGATGTATAGGTAACTAGTTAGTGTGTATCACTCTATGCTCATCATTACAGAAGATCTAAAACTTTTCTCAATTATAACAAAGAATTAATTAATTCAATTGATAATCATGGAAGATTTTGTCTCCTGACTATTTTTGCATCATACCAAATTTTTCTTAGTCCATCCAAAGATACCCACACCCACCCTTATTGTTTTGATGTTTAGCTTTAACTTAAAGTGTGTCTCCTGAACCTCCAAAGCTGGTGCATGACTTGCCATGTCCCACTGTGTGTCCTTATTTCTTTGCTAATAAGAGTGGGTGCGACTGCGTCCTTGGTGTTACTTTATAAACTCGCACTGATGCACCAACTAAAATCTGATTGCACTCCTCCTGCCGCTGCACAAGAAGCACTTCGCCATGACCTAATATGTTGGTAGATGGGGTGCACCCTCTCAATGGTATCTGTGATACCATAGTCATTTGTACCTCATTGGTCAGATAGAGTAGCTACTGAATCTTGTCTACCATTTGTGAGTAAAGGGTCTCAACTAGTAGTTAGGTCCTTTACCTCAAATGTTAGATATTTGCTTTACCCTATTTGATGATGTGTGGAATGAGTGCCTAACTATATACCAGTAGGGCACACTAAAGGGCCGTACACATGTAGAATTTTTTAAGTCTTTCCACCAGACTTTTTGCTAAGCTCCTCCTACTTTTTCCATGAGAATATAAGAAAAAACGATTTGATTGTTATTTATTTTAGTTGGTTTCCAACTAAAATATGGAAAAAGTTGGAGGAGCTTAGCAATAAGTCTGGTGGAGAGACTTAAAAAACCTTACGTGTGTACGGTCCTTAAGAATTTTTTAACTCCAACCTAACTTTTAAAATCCATATTAAGAGTTGGGTGCACCTCAATATAGAATTTAATAAAAACATAAGCACAGACCATTTCAGGTAACTAAATGCAACACTTTATATCTCCCCTACTCTAGAGTAGTGATGTCTGTTAAAGACTTAGGGCCCTCTATAACTGTAGTCATAGTCCAAACTAACTAGCAAGGAACTGATCCAATTTTTGTAGTAGTGTTTTCACTCGGCAATAAGTTTTTCTTGAACTAATCTGTAAATATTTGAAAGTTACTCTCTAAATGTAGTCATTGAGAGTAGTTCACTAACATTTTAAGTTAGTTAGAAGAGTAGTAGCATATGCATATCACTCCTGTACATAATCTATGCAACTACTAGGCTATACCTCTACTGACAACTAATCACTGGGGTTGTGACAATGTGCATAATAATCATAGATCTTAGGAATATAATAGGCGTAATGGAATGGTATCGAATACTATATACCGCTGGTGTAGAAACATTCAATACTCTTTAATTATCTCGGTCTATAATATTTTCATGCTCTATGATTTTAAAAACACATTGTCACAAGCCTACTTATCACATAGCTCTAACATAGCCAAAATGTTTCTTCCGATATTCTCTTTTATTTTGTAAATATGAACTTTCACACCAGTTTTATTCTTTTTGTGGGTTTTGGTCCCTCAACTGTTTGTTACCTTTGACATTTTGAAATATGCAATAGCTGCCCCTCTCTCTTGCTTCTGTTCTCATTGAGTTTTATGAACCTTAGCTCTGGTATAGAGGAGAACCCTGTGGTGTTCTATCGCATTATACGCGGCTCCACCGCACAAACCAACAAACACGACACCTTCTACCTCCAACAAAGACCTGACAATGGAGAGACCTGGGCAGACATCAAAGTGAACCATCCTCTTGATTACGAGAGTATAAAGGAGTACAACCTCACCGTCAGAGTGGAGGTAAGGACTCATTATCCTATTTGTGGTGACCATAAAGGATGATTAACTGATACTAATGTTATCCCCATCCTCCAACAGAACAACGGCCCCCAACAACTGGCCTCTGAGGCCACTATTTATGTGGTGCTGGAAGATGTTAACGATGAAATTCCTCTGTTCACTGAGAGAGAACAGGAGACTGTGTTGGAGGGAGAGCCAATAGGAACCAAAGTCACGCAGGTGAACGCCATTGACAAGGATGGAACGTACCCCAACAACGAGGTGCTCTACAGAATTGTCGAGAACGTCAGGAACGAGGGAAGGAAGTTCTTTGAAATCAGAGAGCGCACTGGAGAGATTTACACCCGCATGGAGTTTGACAGAGAAATGAAACAGGCCTATGCTCTGGAAGTAGAGGCCCGGGATGGAGCTGCCTCTGCCAGACCTAACGCCAATGGCAAGCCCAATGCTGGTAAGACCATTATACTGCTAGCTAGACCATTATACTTCTAGGTAGACCATTATACTGCTAGGAAGACCATTATCATGCTAGGAAGACCATTATCATGCTAGGTAGACCATCATCATCATGATAGGTGCAATATACCCTTTATATTATCATGCTAAGTAACTAGTGTGTTATACCCTTTATATAGCATACTAACTGTTTTTTTTTGTCTTTCAGTGACTAAGTACATTCGAATTGGCATTGCCGATAAGAATGACAATCCCCCCTACTTTGACAAGACACTCTATGAGGCAGAGGTTGATGAGAATGAAGACATTCAACACACTGTACTCACTGTCACTGCCAAGGATCAGGATGAGTGTAAGTCTTCTACCATGTCTAACTCATCATTAATTTAGTTCTTTTTCAACTGTTTTAATCTAAGTATATTTTGACAGCCTCACGCATCCGTTATGAAATCACAAACGGTAACATTGGAGGAGCCTTCGCTGTGAAGAATATGACTGGAGCTATCTACGTTGCCGGTCCTTTGGATTATGAAACGAGAAAGAGGGTAAGGCAGTACCTAATTGACTAGTGAAATGAAGAGTATATGAAACAACTTGGGTATATTTGTCTATATTTGAAATATATAGCTAGCTGTTATAATATAGCTAACCTATTTTTATTATCTACCAGCCATTTTTTTCACTAATCAAACTGGGAATTCGGTTCTTCTGCTTATAATTTCAATATTTATTCCGTAATTATTTTCCTTCAATGTAAATCTATGACCAAGATTTCCTGAAAGTTTTCCAGTCAGTTTCAAAACACAAGAAATCCTTGCTCTCGTTTGAACCTTATTTTCTAAAATTTAGTTTTTTGTTGTTTTGTCCCAAGTAGCTATTGGTTATCAGGTTTTATTTTCCCTGTGGTTGTATCTTAATATGTTTGGTGCCTCACCGCAGTACGAGTTGCGACTCGTAGCTTCCGATAACCGCAATGAGAACCACACGACTGTAGTCATCCACGTGAAGGACGTCAATGATAACCCACCCATGTTCGACAGACCTCTCTATGAGACACAGATCACAGAGGCAGACGACAGGGGCCTGCCTAAGAATATTCTAACGGTCAATAGACTCTTTGTACCTAACTGCCTTGCATGTTTTGCACTGCTTAAACCCCTTTTTCAAAACATTGTATATAGATGACCTATTGCACCCTACCTACCTCTCATTTGCAGATTCTTGATTGATTCAGCACTGTGTAATTTAATGTTTTCTTTGTGTGTTTGTCCCACTAACCTTTTATTTTCTCAATGGAAAGAATGTTCACTACTTTTCTTTTAATTTGTGTTACGTTCAGTACGAATTGACGTTGGTGGCGACAGACAGCGTCAATGAAGCTAACACCTCAGTCATCATCAAGATAAATGATGTGAACGACATGCCGCCCTTCTTTGACCAGTCCAGCTATATTGCTGATATTGAAGAGGAGCTACAGTTTGGATTGCCTGTAGAACTCGTCAAGGTAGGACTAGTTATTAGAACTAATGGGCAAAGGTTGTCGATAGTCATTTCACGGGGCAGTGGTTACACTAATTATATTCAATTAATGACATTCATTTGAAAAATCTTAGTGTAGCTACCTATGACAGCTAAGCCACAGTTATCATTACTTCAGGAACATATACAATCATACATTCACTTGAGTAGAAGCTAATGTTATGATGTGGCTTTGTTTGGTAAATGAAATTGCTGATGTGGTATCTACACTGCAGTTAAAAAATGCTAATGCTCAATAACACATTCAAAAATTAAAATGATATACGCCTCCCTAGTGTTCGTGCATCGATTGTTGCGTAAATAATACACTAAACTAAACACTAAAGTCTGGATGCACTGGCATACCCGGCTCTTATTACATTTCAGATTTATTTATGAAGTCTTTCTTTTTATTTTTCCTTCTGTAGAAAATATTTTAGGAGTAACTTTGACAATTTGGTTGTTCGATTTAAGTTAAACTGTTTTTGCCATACCTAATGTTGTGGGATAGATTGATTAATTAATTACCATATATCTAATTATTTATAATCTATCCCACCTGCATAAGTAAAGGCAAAAAAAGCTTAATTGAAAGAAATACTCAAATTACCTAAGTTACTTCTAAGATATTTTCTATTCCAAGAGAGATGAAACCGAGACATGTCCCATACTTATTTGATTGTCATAAATCTGAAACGAAAAATCAGCATGGGCTATGCCTGCATTCATTTGTTATTTATCTAAAAACGACCAATAAAATGTACTCCTCAATTAATTATCAAATAGTATAATACCGAAGATTATTATGTCAAAATATTTGCCGTGTTTGAAAAAAAGGTTTAAGATTTTTCACATCACTTCGGCCTCATCCATTCGGTACTTTTTACTGTGATGTAATAGCTACTAAAAACACATTTATGTGTATTCTGACGATTGACTAAAGTGTAGAAATCTTTTTTCAATATCTGAATTGATGTGAAAAGGATGTGAATATACGAAGGTAAGGAAGAGGTAAGTGATTTGATACAATATTATGATTGGACTCATCAATGCATGGTTAATTTAGCTATTTCATTTTTATTACTCCAGTCTTTTTATTTGTTAGCATGCAAGTTCACGATCAAATCTACCAAAATAGCTATAGTTCTAAAATGTTTACATGTTAGTCATACATTAGTTAACGACTAAAGAGAATATCTGCATGAACTTTAAAACAATTCATTGCTCGCACTTGTTGATTAAACTTTGCAATAACTCTACAGTTTTTTCATGAAATCAATCGGTGAATGATAGACTTTCAGTCGTAATTAGTTCTGAGAGGTCAAACCCCTTTTATATTCATAGTGTAATATTGTCATTGAATAGATATAGGGCTATAGATAGTTGGTCTCACTCGTTATATCAACACAGGTCACTGCCACTGACGGAGACAGAGACAGACACCAAGATATTGTCTATTTCCTCACTGGGCAAGGAATTGACAACGACAAGCCTGATGAAAGCAAATTCGAAGTGAATAGAACAACAGGTGCCATTTACGTCAGAAAGGTCTGTATCAGTGTCATTTGGAATATATTTCTATTATCTACTTCGAACAATTACTTACTTTAAATTTTTGAACAGCCTTTGGATCGTGATCATCCCACTGGAAGACCCACTTGGAGATTTACAGTTTTTGCACAAGATGAAGGAGGTACTGGACTTGTAGGATATGCTGATGTTCAAGTTAACCTGAAGGACATAAACGACAACTCGCCTGTCTTCCCTCAGGTATGTTTTTTCCAAACTTTGCTCATATGATCACGGTTTTTATGTTTTATATGTTTATGTTTTTTGATAGTTCCAACTTAACATCTTGATACTTTACTGCAGATGATTTACTACGGAAATGTGACTGAGAATGGTACGAGGAGTATGGTTGTGATGACTATGACAGCTGAGGATTATGATGATCCTAAAGAGGGTGGGTGATGTTCCTATTATATAGAATATCTCAGTTCAATCTGTTAAATTTTTGATGTTTGACCTTATTTTGACTCTTCTCTTCAGGTGCAAATGCTAAACTTACTTATAGCATCGAGAAAAATGTCATTGATGAGAAAACTGCAACTCCAATTTTCGAAATTGAACCTGAAACTGGTGTGATTAAGACTGCTGTGTGTTGTCTTGATAGAGAGAAAACTCCTGATTACTCTATTCAAGTAGTGGCTGTTGATGGTGGTGGATTGAAAGGTATGCATTTTTGAAATTCACTTAGACTCGTGTATCAATATGTATTCTCTTAGAGTTAAGTGAAACTTTTTATTCGTAATTTCAGGAACTGGTACTGCTAGTATTCATGTGCGTGATATCAACGACATGCCTCCCAAGTTCACGAAAGAAGAATGGGTCACTGAAGTTGATGAAACAGATGGTCAAATACTCCCTGACCAAGCGATCCTCACTGTAACGGTACAGGATGATGATGAAACTAACAAATTCCACTACAAAGTCATGGAACCGACTGGTTTTGGTGCAGACAAGTTCACGATGGTTAGAAACAATGATGGAACAGGCTCACTGAAGATTGTACAACCTCTAGATTATGAAGATGCTATGCAAAGAAGTGGCTTCAGATTCAAAATTCAAGTAAATGATAAAGGAGAGGACAATGATGCCGAAAAGTATCATGTAGCTTATTCATGGGTGAAAGTTGAGTTGAGAGATATCAACGATAACAAACCAGAGTTTGTACGAGCTAATATTGAATCATCTGTGTCTGAGAGTGCTGAAGTTGGTAGGGATTTGGAGACTTTCAAAGCAACTGATCCTGACCAAGGAGGCCAAAGCAAAGTATCATACGCTATTGACAGATCATCTGATCGACGTCGACAGTTTGCAATTGACAGCAATGGCACCGTTAAGATTCAAAGAACTCTCGACAGGGAAGAGAATCCACGTCATTCCGTGAAGATTCTAGCTATTGATGATGGTTTCCCAGACAAAACTGCAACTGCTACTTTGACTGTGATTGTGCAAGACAAGAACGACAATGCCCCTAGATTCCTGAGAGACTACAGACCTGTTCTACCTGAAAATCAACCACCTCAGAAGGTGGTAGAAGTACTTGCTACTGATGATGATGATAGATCCAAGGGTAATGGACCTCCCTTCCACTTCAGAATGGATTCCACCGCTTCTGATGAGATTAGGGCATCTTTCAAAGTTGAACACATACCCAAAGGTGCTAATGGTGATGGAATGGCTATCATTTCTTCTCTCAGAACATTCGACAGAGAAACTCAGAAAGAATATCATTTACCAATTGTTATTAAAGATGCAGGTACTCCTCAAATGACTGGAACATCTACTCTCACTATCATCATTGGTGACGAAAATGATAACAAGATGCAGCCAGGTGCTAAGGAAATATTTGTCTATAATTACAGAGGGAAGGCAAATGTTAGTACAGAAACACCCATTGGCAGGGCCTACGTATTTGATATGGATGACTGGGATCTTCCTGACAAGAAGTTCAGATGGGCAAGTCACAAAAATCCTAACTTTACTCTTAATAGTGATGATGGTATGATTAGTATGGTACGAGGTACTCCTGAAGGAAGATATTTCTTATCAATTCACGTGTATGATCGTAAACACACTCAAAATGATATACTTTCGAATATAACAGTTCGAGTAAAAGATATTCCAGAAATTGCAATTATCAATTCAGGTTCCATCAGAATTGCTAATATGTCAGCTGAAGATTTTATTAGAATTTGGGATTACAAGACTCAAAGAATTGCAAAGAGCAAATATGAATTGTTCAGAGAAAAGATTGCAAGACTCGTTGGCGTTCCTATGGATAATGTTGATGTGTTCAGCGTACAACTCTATCAACAAAGGCCTCCAATAACCGACGTTCGGTTCTCAGCTCATGGATCTCCATACTATCAACCAGTTAAATTGAATGGTTTGGTTCTCCAACATAGAGCTGAACTTGAAGAAGAGTTGGGAATCAATATAACGATGGTTGGAATTGACGAATGCCTCTATGAAAATGTAGCATGTGAAGGATCTTGCACTAATGAGCTTGTCATATCTTCCTATCCCTACCTTGTGAATGCCAACAAAACATCACTTGTTGGAGTGAGAACTTTAACCATCCCTAAATGTACTTGTGGAGCTCGTAACTTCACTCAAGAAGAATCGTGTCGCCCTAATCCATGTTTGAATGGCGGTCGTTGCCTAACAAGTAAATCTGGCGTTCGTTGCAAGTGTCCTGATGGTTACGATGGACCACGCTGTCAGATGATCATTAGGTCATTCAGAGGTAATGGATATGCTTGGTTCCCTCCTCTGGCTATGTGTGATAACTCTCATATCAGTCTCGAGTTCCTAACAAGACGTCCTGATGGCTTACTGCTATACAATGGACCAATCACACCCCCTAAAAAAGACGGCATAGTCGTATCTGATTTTATTGCCTTAGAACTAGATGATGGAAAACCAAGATTGTTAATTGATTTTGGATCAGGAACTCTTGAACTCAAAGTCAACACGAAAAATAATCTCAATGATGGTAACTGGCATCGCTTAGATGTTTTCTGGGACACAGAAACAGTGCGTCTTGATGTAGATAGATGCCTTGGAGCTGAAGTTACAGAACCTGAAGATGGACATGATCCTGTCTTTGATGCTTCAGGATGCCAAGCTGTTGGGGATGTTCCCAGATTCAATGAGTACCTAAACGTCAACGCTCCATTACAACTTGGAGGACTGGCGCATGAACACCCCGACTCAGCTGCCTACGGTTGGTCTCATGTTCCTCATGGTAGACCATTCACTGGTTGTATGAAGAATTTGATGGTTAACAGTGAATTATATGATTTCACGCGCCCTGGCATGTCTAGAGGAACTCAAATGGGTTGTCCTGTGCTAGAAGAAGCTTGCAGAGACAACAGCCTAATATCTTCCTGTGGCATAAACGGTATCTGTTCAGGATCACTATCACGTCCAATTTGTAAATGTAAACCAGGATGGACTGGGCCATCTTGCGATGAACAAACTAATTCCTCATACTTCGAGACTCAGTCTTACGTGAAATATGCTCTTTCCTTCAAACCGAACACGTTCAGAACAGAAATACAGCTAAGTTTCAGAACGTGGCAGGAGTATGGAGAGTTGTTCCGAATCTCAGATCAGCATAATCGTGAATATGGAATTCTTCAAATTAAAGACGGTCACCTAAGGTTCAGGTACAATTTGAATAGCCTAAGAACGGAAGAACATGATCTGTGGCTATCTGCAATCACTGTTAATGATGGTCACTGGCACTCTGTGATAGTAGAAAGGCACGGATCTACCGCTAGCATCATGTTGGACGGTGGTGAAGGTCGAAGATACAATGAAACTGTGGCATTCACTGGCCACATGCTCATGGATGTTGACAAACAAGAGGGTGTTTACGCTGGAGGTAAAGCAGAGTACACTGGCATCAGAACATTTGAAGTCTACAATGATTTCAAATTAGGTAAGCTTTTTGGTCAATTTCTTGATTCTATATTATGAAATTAAATCTGTTGTCTTTTTCACTAATGTTTTCGTATCTTCAGGTTGTTTAAATGACATCAGGTTGGAGGGTAAGCATCTACCTCTCCCACCTGGACTGAATGGCACCCAGTGGGGTCAGGCCACTATGTTTAGACATCTCAAACGCAACTGTGATAGCAAAGACCAATGCAATAATGTCACTTGTTCAGCACCCTTCACATGCATTGATATGTGGAACAGACATGAATGCGGGTAAGTGAACTGCATGCACTTATAATTGCTTATGATTTATTTTAATTGCTATTTTGTTTAATTGTTATTCTATCTATTATGAAGCTTTTATATATTGGCTGTGGCCAGACACGTTTTTCCAAAATATTTTCAATGATAATTAATTAATTCTCTTCTAAGTCTAACCACAGTTAATATATGCGAAAAGTTTTCATCTTTTGACCACTGTTATAAATTATGCTTTGCTTGTGATTATATTGATTATAGATTGATTATTCCATGTATCATTCTAGCTGAATATTATCTCATGATTATACCTTTCTATCATTGCCTCCTGGATTTTGGTAACTATATTCTATTTTGTGTCATGAATGTGTTATGTTATGACTGTAGTTGCCAAGAAGGCACAGTTCTTGCTCTCGACCGTAAAGTTTGTGTGGATCAGAATGAGTGTTTGAACAATCCCTGTCACAATGGAGGCACATGTCACAACGAAGACCCCTTGTACCGCTGTGAATGCTCTAAGGGGTACAGTGGTGATAACTGCGAGTACTTGCAAGAGGGAATGACTGTCAAACTCAGCATGGGGGCCCTTGCTGCAATTCTAGTGTGTCTCCTCACTATTTTGGGTAGGTGTTGGTGTGTGAATGTGTAGATCTAGTTAGTTACTCAGTCCTCATCAACAGTCTGCTCTAATGAAGGTATGTACTCTTTTTAGTTATTATTTTTTTTTTGTTTCTGTGGCCTCATGTTGCTTATAAATCGCTGCAGCTGTCCAGAAGGATCCGTCTTTTCCAACAAGAATTGCTTGAACATCAACGAGTGCGAGATGTGGCAACCCTGTCTCAACGGTGGCACATGCATTGACAGACTGCCTAACGAAGGGAAGTACTTCTGTCAGTGCTTAGGCAACTTCGAGGGGATCGACTGTGGCTATCAAATCAATGAAATGAGGCTTGGTGCTTCCTCTGATTTTATCATAGCTATTGTCGTCTGTATTTTGTCGCTACTGCGTGAGTATACACTAGAGGCCTTTTACATTTACTCTATGGACATCTTCATCCAAGTTATTTGTTGTGCGATAATAGTTGATAATTTATTTTATGAACTTCATGATTTCCTCGAATTGATGGATTCAAATTTAAATAAGTTAGAAATGAGTTGATTATTGATTAATTTTATACTCGTGAGAGTTTTATATTAGCTACGTATTTAAATTGTTGATTTCGTGATTTTTTTTTCATAGAAATTAGAAAATTAATTTAGGATTATATGTTCATTTTCATTTATGAATGAATCACGGCTGGGATTATCAAACTTTTTCCCTTTATCGAGTGATTATAATCACTTTTTTCACACCATCTCTTCTATCGTAAAATCTATTCTCAGATTTTTTGCTTATGAAATGACAAAGTAGCTAATATGTATTTTTATAATTGTCATGTAAATATTCTTGTATGTATTAACCGTTACTTTGAATTTACTTAAAATAACCACCAAAATAATATTGAAGTTTTTTTTATAACTTAGGTCTATTATACTCCATTTTTATTATATTTTTTACTTAATATTTTGGTTTTCATAGCAGATAGATAGTACCTAGCATCTCCTTAACTATTACAACAGTAGAATGACTAGCTTTTCTTGTAAAGAATAGCGATCCTTCATTCGAGTCGGTAGCTACTTCATAGCTCAAAAAATCGTATTCAACTAATCAAAATGTTCAACTCTCATTTCTTTTCACAGTGTTGGTGCTGGTGTTCGTGGTGTACAACAGACAGAAGGAGAGGCACTATCCTAAGGCTGATCCCTACGATGATGTCAGAGAAAACATCATCAACTACGCTGATGAAGGGGGCGGAGAGGATGACATGACTGCCTTCGACATCACCCCCCTGCAGATCCCTGTGGCCCCTGCTATTGGCAATGGGGGGCCTTTGCTCTCTAAAATGCCATGTTAGTTTTTACAGCTTGAATAATTCCTACCCGATATAGTGAAACTCCTGAGTTGTGAACTATTGGTTCATTCATAAGCCACGTCATATCTCTGGTACACTAGATAGTTTTCTTTGATTTAAAATTATGCTCAGTGAGGGATAATATGATAACTCAGTAGATTTACTGTACTCCAGATGACAAATTAATTATTCCCTTATGCGAATAAACTGGTGAACAAAAAATTTTAGTTGATGAAATTTTTATAGTGAGAGTGTTTGTTTACTATGCCTACATTTCAGACGGTGTAGGTCCGCAGCCTGATGTAGGCGTGTTCATCACAGACCACAAGATGAAGGCAGATGGTGACCCTAACGCGCCTCCTTTCGATGACCTCAGGAACTACGCCTACGAAGGTGCAGGCAGCACCGCTGGCTCCCTCAGCTCCCTGGCTTCCGGTGAGAAAATTATTATTAGTATCATGAGTGATAGCTATATGGTAAGTTCTTAATTATCGATCAGTTCCACTTTTTCGGACTCGTAGCTAACAAAAAATATTTAGGTATGTAACTTTTATTTTAATTGGTATTCATGATACATGGATTCTACAATTGAATTAAAAGTTAAATATTAATTATTAAATATATTTTTGTTAGCGACATGTCGAAAAATGTGGAACTGACCGATAATTGAAAACTTACTCTATGTCTAGTATAAAAGATTTTATACACCTTAATTAGCACTTCATTTTAGTGTGGTATTTTTAAACTGAAGTCATTGATAATATTTTAGGTACTGATGACAATGAGCAAGATTTCGATCACCTCAACAACTGGGGCCCACGGTTCAGCAAACTGGCAGATATGTACGGACATGGGGAGACAGATGATGAGGATGACCAATGAGGCCTCTATCCCATAGGCCTATAATTGATGTGATGGTAACAACTGCTTCTAACAAGTCATAAAGCAGACCATCACTTTTAACAACGATGAGAGAGTGTACCGTGTACATAGGTAGCGCCCTGGGCAATTATAGTACCTAAGAAATGGTGTCTGCAGACTAGAAAGCCACTTTTTTCATTGTGTATGTATGTGTGTGAGTGTGTGTCGCTAGGGGAATGGTTGGACTGCCAAACATTCCCCTACAGACAATTGTTAAATCATTCATAGTCTCAAACTATCAGAACTAAAGTCTATTGTTGATCGTATGTATACAGTTCCTAATTTCATCTCAAATCAAACTATTGTAATTTATCTCTCACTAATGATTATATCAGGGAAATAATGTTCATTTTTAAGGCTCTGACATGTGCTCCATCTTTGGACACGAATTATTTTACAAGTAGCTATGTGTCATTTTTTAGAAATCTTTTTTTCAAGATCACTAGTTAACGACGCAATCTTTGTGTAAACAAGGCTATAAATGTTTCAAAAATTCGATGCAGCAATACTGTATACAAAGATCTCTGATTCTATTAACCTTATCTATATCTCGCTGATAAATCTCTATGTAAAATATTCTAACTGATGCGTCTAATTTTGTACTGTGGGTGAATCCTTATCTACCTCTCTGTGACACTATGAAGGACACACTCAGGCTTTTTTTAAGTCGTTCCACCAGACTTTTCGATAAACTTCTCCTATTTTTTCCACTAGACTTTTGAATATTATAAGAAAAACGATATTTATATAATTATTTATTTTTATTGGTATCCAAGATACCTACATGTATTATAGATACCAATTAAAATAAATAATACCCTCGTGTATCATGGATACTAACTAAAACGAATAATAATAAGTAGGAGGAGCTTAGCAAAAAGTCTGTTGGAAAGACTTAAGAAAGCCTGCGTGTGTACGGCCCTTAGTAGTGTGTGTTAGGCGCTATTGACAATATCCATTGCACTCACTCAGTTCGTCACCAGGAGAAATGATATTCACCATGTAGCAGTTAAGTGAACCCTTAAGCTTTTGTTCATTAGGAAGAAATCCTCTCTAGTTATTATTAAGTGCCAATAGGAATGTAAAGAGCATTTGCTCTCTTGTTGACTCACTCGTAAAAGATTCGTTATCACTTTCCCAATGTACAATATTTAGCCCTTTGAAATTTTATCTCATTAAATTTGTCCTAGTTGATATTAAGAAGATATTTACATTAGTCTCTGCGGTATTTTGTATATGTGTAGGTAATAGGCAGACACTCTCCTGAGCTTTCTCTCATCAGAGTATTACTTAATTAGAATGCTCATATCTTTTATTTATTTAAAGACTAATAAAAGGAATGTAGTGCGTGTTCTCCAAATTCTCAAATGCCTGATGATCTCATACCTCCCTCAAAGTATTTATTTTCTCTTTAAGTAGCGAGTGCTAGCGCGCAAATACTCAGTGTGTTACCGTTGCCGCTCACTCGACAATCATTGGCTTGACGAATCTCTTCATTTTTGTATTATTTGTACAGTATTTCTATTATGTTCTTTGTTTTGAAGCTGTAGGTCCTTATGTAAATACTACAATCTCTCTTTTCGTGCTAACAATACAGGTGTAAAGATTAACAATCCTCACTATATGTAAATATGTTCACTTTCGTACCTAGTAAAAGACAGATTAGTTAGCACAATAATTAGAGAAAGAAATCATCGTTCGTGGTAGGTGAAGAAACATAGAAGAAATATTGTCAAACGGGATAATTTGGCGCAACTACATTAACCTTTTCAATCTTCTAACTCACTTCATTGATATAAATCATAGCAAGGAAAATGATCTTTCTTTTCTCTGGTTGTTGTTCACTAAATTTCCTATTCGCTATTGGAAATGTTAGTGTTTTAATGCATCAAATTGACCCGGTTGACTAAATAAGTTGCTGCTTGACCCAGCATTGCATATTAATCTAAGTAATTCTCAGTTGGATTGACCATTAAAATAATAATGCTCAAACTAAATAAGGTTTAAGTTGAGAGTTGATTCTCTGCAGCTATGTCACTTCACCTTTAGATTCTTTTAGCATTCCATGTTACAACTTTTTATTATTGCCATTTTTGTATTGATGAACTATGTGGATGTAGAATAGGGTGTGGGCTAGGCAGCTGAGTTAGCAAATAGGCTACTAACTCTTTTGCTCATCAGTCCCCGTTAATTTACTCGAAGCAATATATCGCCTCTGCTTTTCAGAACGGAAAACATTGGAAGAATTGGGTATCGAACCTCTGGCAATCTGTCTAGCGTTAAAATTTGCGGCATTTGTTTTTCTTTGAAAGAGTCTTTCTTTTTAACCTCAAAATTGTCTCTTTTTAATTTGAATATTGTCAATTTGTATCACTTCTCTACATTCGAAACTTAACTGTCGTGTGTTTTTTTTTCGCTTTGACAGTTGACGCAGCAGATACAATGTGTACCTATTATCTAACAGTTGTGTACAAGATGAGGCAGCTATAGTGTATTTAGAGCTCTCTCATTACTCTATTTCAGTCAAAGGGTAACTTATTTGCTACCTTCACACCCAATGAGTTGGCAGCAAAGGTAGTTATAAACTTTGACGGACGGTGGCAGCACAGTCGTACCATCTCACTCTTAATTTATTATTATATGTATATATTATTAGCGTAAGTCTTCATTTTATAGCATTCCAGTTTATTTAACAGCATAAGATATTGTTTGTCTTCCTCGGAACATTTTATTTCCCTGAATGTTTTGGCAATAGCAGACTGCTTTCATTTGTTACGCTAGAATACTTTGCTGTGATTTGTACATTGTCTGCCTCGTCAATAAACTAGAATAAAGCCTTTGTGTAAAGAAATCTTTGATTTGTAACCTACAGCAGTCCTAATAAAAGCACGGGGACACGGTTGGAAGATGAACACACATAGTGACTACAAGAAGTGGGTTGTTCCTCGGTACATGCCAGGAACATGAAGGAGAAGTTGAAGTTTGCAAAGCATATGGTGAGGACAGAGAGTGTAGTGTTGAGAAGGGGGATTAAGGAAATGAGGGTTTAAGTGAGACGTGTTCCGTTGATGACTACTTGCAGGAGGTGTGTTTGGATTTAGAAGCAGCTGAATGTGATGAGCACTGAGGGATTTGTGAATGAGTTGGAGTTGGAGATTGAGGAGAAGTCAACCTTGTGGTATTACAAAGAGAATGAGTGTATTTTATGATAATAAAATAGTTGGGGGTTCGTGGCCGCTGTTTGGTGTGAAGAGTAATACGGTGAGACTGGGTTGGAGGATGAGGCACTGGGAGGAAGTAGTGGTGGGTGGAGGAGACTGGAGCATTTTTTTACTTGAATGTCAGAGTGTGGAAGCAGTGAGGGATCTTCATGGGATACAGTCAATGGAGGAAGTGATGTGTTTTAGGTTGTGAGACACTTGGAAAGTGTGTTCATTTCTGAAGAAGGTATGGAAAGTTAGGGTGGGTGAAGAGTGTGGAACAGCTGACGGTTCTGCGGAAGGTTATCTGGGAATGGTGAGGGTGAAACCGGGGGTGGGTGGTGTTGAGAAGCCTATACCGACCAAGTTCCAGTTCCAAGAGATTTTTATTTTCCTGGAAAGTGTCAAGTTCTCTATCTATAAGTTGTCTTGGATTAAAAGATGGAAGCACTTACTGGTGCTTGTGTTGCCTTTCAACATATTCATTGGTAAGTGACTGCATTTACTGAGTAGCTTTTCTGCATGTATGAACCAGGTAATGACTGATGGATTATGAATTTTTTCCTGAGCTTCTTTCCTTTATGGGTGCGGTTTAGAGTCTATTGTGATTAATTTTGTTCTGGCGTCCGTCCGCAAGTAGTAAAGGGGTAATGCACAAGGTCAAGGTGTCCAACCTACAGATTCCTTTATAATCAGGTCCGTCTTGCTTCTCCAACAAAAAACTCCAATCCTCTCAAGTCAAATCCTCACCCAGCTATCCTCCACAACTCACCAAGAAGTCAACTACTTAATGAGTAGGGCTGGGACAATATGCTTTAAGCATAAAAGAATATTCTTGAGTATATTTATCGTTAGAGCATATTTTTTTATGCTCATAAAATAAAGCATATTCTTTTTCCAAAAAGAATATGCTCATAAAATAAAGCATATTCTTTTTCCGAAAAGAATATTCTTTTTCCACAGAAAGGTGGTTTCAATTACAAATGTATGGATAATATTTTAATGAAAACATGGATCAAATGTATATTTTTGGAAGAATATTTGTATTACTACATTAATGTTACATATAAAGTCACTTCTAGTTAATGGTGTGAAGAGTTGTCATTCACATCTCGCAAACCACATTGTCACCATGCCTAAAATTGAGAAAGTCCAACTTCGAGCAAGATTGCTCTTTTACTTTACAGATTTGGAAGAGGTTGATGGAGATATGAAATGCAAACTTTGTAGCTTGAAAGTAAGAATAGTATACAAACGACTATTATCACTAGAACCTTGTGTATTCTTAAATAATTTGAAATTTTACTTTTAATTAAATTATATCATACTATAAAAATGGTAGATTGCTCTCATAAATTAATCGGTGAGATCACAATGCATTATTAGTTTGTATTTAGCATACTCTATTCACATTTTATTTTTTTCTAAAATGATCTCCTTTATAGTTTATATAGGAGAATCCTTTTTCATACCAAAACTAGTGCATTTGGTTCTTGACAATAATTATATAGCTGTACTTTTTTTAGGTTTCTGATGAGTAGAGATCGTCAATCTTGCAACATATGGAAACCAAAAAACACAGAATATAAATTTAAAAAAAAACGAAAGTTTAACAATATTCATTTCCCTGGTTGATATTGATTAAATAAAAAAATATTAGGCATACTATTGAGCATAAAAAGCATATTTTAGAGCATAAAAAGCATATTTTAGAGCATAAAAAGCATATTTTAGAGCATGAAAAGCATATTTTTAAAGCACAAAAAGCATATTGCCCCACCCCTACTAATGAGCATCTCCACCTCCCTTCTAATCATCTCTCTCTCTCCCTGCACTTCCACATCTCATGCAACACCCTTCTCTTTTCCCTCTCATTTCCACCTCCGAACAAAAAGCTTCCCAGCGAGGTATCTTCACACTTCTGTTGCGGTCTCTGCAACTCCACCGCCTGCCTCCTCTCTCCCTCCAACTCCCAACACTTGCATGGAAGATTCAATTTTTAAATGATCGATATTGTAGGTTCATATCGACTGTACACTCGTGAGATATGAATATTTCCTAAATTAAAAAGGTTATTTTTATCTCAATGTAGGTCTTAGTATCGGCGCTGTTGATTATTCTTGGTTGCCACTATCGTCACGTGTTTATTTCAACAGATATATAGTTAATTGAAAACAGCATCTTCTAAAATGTACCTAATTATAATACATTCTGAATTCGTATACAATATGTAGTACCTATTCAATAAGTAATCAAATAATATTTGTACCTATTCATACACCACATTATATTGAAACGCTCTCAATCAATTTAGGACCAGTTTTGTGAAAGTTTAATTGTGACTGTACAATCTCTTTATATTTTTCAAGTCTAAAAATAATTTGATAATAAAACCACAGCCATACTTAATTTCATAATATCCGTCGATTAGTTTTGAAAAATCCTTCGTTCAAACATTTTGCGGATCGGCTTTATAAAAAAAAGTTGGCTTCGCCTCAACAAATCAATCGTTATGATCTCTCAAACATGTCATGATATCTACCTATTTTGCTATACTTAGGTACTAAATTGCCACCATGTAGGAAATGAATTCTTCACTTCCTAAAATAAAAGTAGAAAATAATCACAAAGCTACTCTCGTTTCTAACTTTCTAGTTAGTTACTGTTTTGGGTTTGTTGCAGTTTGTAAATAAAATTATAGATCTAATTCCTAAGTCCTAACTAAAGTCCAAATAGAAAATTAAATTATTTAAGATTACTCAATAGTTATTATCTAGTATGTGCTATCTATTACCCATGTTTTAAAGTATGACAGGAAAGTCGCCAGACGCCAGTTTAGTGAGAAAATCATCTGAAAATGAATCCAGGTTGCCACATTAACATTTAAGGGGGGGTTACACTAAATACCGAATTACACTATACTCAATACCGAATTACACTATACTCAATACCCAGTCTGCAGAATGCGTCTCTTCTCCCGCACCAGTCTGCAGAATATGTGAGATATTTGGGATATTCTCTCCGAACAATTTTGAATTAATTCCTATATTTACATTAATTTTGCTACGAACACTTCTGAATTAATTCCTATATTTACATTAATTTTGCTACGAACAGATTAAGAGATCTCTACGAACACTTAACCAGTTTCTGCAGACTGGCTCCCGCAGAGATTTTAATTTGAGAGAGAGTTATTCTCTGACTCTCAGCAGCAGATTCAGAATCTCCCGCAGCTAAATTAATGGTAACATAGGAATTAATTCAAAATCTCCCGCATCTAAATTAATGGTAACATAGGAATTAATTCAAATTCTCCCGCAGAGATCTCCAATTTCTAAAATTCAATCAAAAACTCCCGCAGAGAGTCTTGGAAAAATGTTCCATATTCTGCAGACTGGCTCAATACCGAATTACACTATACTCAATACCGAATTATACTATATAGGGTACTAAGGGTAGAGTCGCAGATACCGATCACTTAGACATGGTATCATACAAGAACTCACAATTCTGTTCAGAGCGATACTGGCGTATTGTTTACATCGATGAAATTGAATTTAAAGGTTGCCTGATACGATTTATATCATAAAATGCGGAAATAGCATATGTATATTGAAATATGGCCGATCGAAAACTTGCAATGAAAAACTGCGATATTCAGAGTTACTGATCAGTTCGCAGTTAATTTTCAGATACCGATACACTACTTCTCTTTAAACCCAGTCTGCAGAACATGGGACATTTTTAACATTTTCTGTGCGAACAATCCTTAATTTCCTCCTATATTTACATGTATTTTACTGAGAAGAGAAGCCAAAATAGAGGATTTCTTGGAGAACAGTTTACCAGTTCCTGCAGACTGGCTTTAAACGAATGACTCTAATATTGTTATCAGAATGTCTTAAAATAAATGATTCATTACAGACCTTTGTAAGTTTGTAGTAAAGTTCATTAATAGAAATTAATGATAATTTCTAATACATTTAATGGATACAGACCATTCTAATTCAGTTTAATTGTTAGCAAAATTATTGCCAAAATAGGTTTTCAATCCATAGGTAAAATAAAAAACTATTATTTTCGACACTTTATCAGTTAGGTAGTAGAAACATATTTATAATAATTAAAGTTTTCCTAACTAACGTATGAAATTGGAAAGTTTTCCATGAAGCAAAATAAATATAATTCAAAATATAACGTGAATCCGATTGAATCTCAAATGAAAAAACAATTAATTTATTCGCAGAACTCCTTCATACCTAAATGTTCATTTAGAAATTCCTCTGATTGTGCTTATAATGAAATGAAACTTATATAAACTAAAAGCAATATGTATCACAGAAGAAATAAATAGAACTAATCAATGTATTTGCAATAACATTACAGAGCATAATACAATAATAAATAATATGGCATCCGAATAACTCTAGAGTACTACCTTTAAGAAAATTACTCAATTGTAATAAAGATTGAAACAAAACATTTGCAAGTTCTCAATACTGAGTACGAACCATAGGTTTGTAGGTCCTGACATTCCTCCATATAATACTGATAAGCTAACCCACCCTTGCCAGGACCTACAGGAAATAGCATATCATACGCCTAGCTTTTGTTTTTTCGTTCTTTGAGATCTCTTCGAACAAAATGAACATTTGAAGTCATACGCTTCAATCTCTTCGGTTGACATCTCATCCAGGCCATCAGATATACATGTCTTATGAAACCATCTATTACAGTCGCATCCAATCCACATATCATTAACATGCCAATCTTCATTGCCGTCACAAGCGAAACACACATTCTTGTCCTCATCAATATCGCTATCTGAGCTGTCATCATAAACCATTTCTAAATCATCTCCATCTTCAATTCTGTCATCATTTCTTAATCTTTGGGTATTAGCATTTCTCTTTATTTTCTTTCTTTCTCCCTCTGTTTTTCGATTTTCTTTTTCTCTCTCTCCAGCTTCCTTTTTTCATTTTCCTCAATTTCCTTCTTCTTCTTTTCCTGAGTTTGTCTCAAATTGTGGATATAATCAACACCACTAATTGCTGGTGGAATTTTGGATTTCACATCAGTTTTTCTAGTTATCAACAATTCGTCCGATATCTTGATATAATGGGCGAAGGGACCATCAACAACATTTTCGTAATAACTTCGATTAATTTGGTTAGAGCCAGCAATGGAATGGGATGTCGAGGGTCTATCTAGGAAGCTCGATGAGGCAAGGGGATCGAAACTAGATCCAGATTGAATACTCCTATTCAACGTATCAGCTGGTGTGACTTCAGGAATATCTGCCAAATTAGTTTGGTCCAAGTCGAGGATCGGGTGTGATGCCTTGGAAGAATCAGCAATTGAAGTAATCGGAGTAGTTTCAAAATCTGTTACTGCAATATCGCTCGTGCATTCGACGATTTCATTTGAAATACTGGCCTCAAAAACCGGCACAATCTCAGAATTTCCTATATCAATTACTGCAGGAGTTCCTAAGGGTTGTTCTTCATCAACATTCTGTGACTCAGCATTGTTTTCATCAACCTCTCTATTGTCCTCTTGGTCTGTATTGTCATTCTCATCTCTCCCACAAACTTCTAAGTTGGCCTCCTTGGCTTTCCTAATATCTCTGTATATTTTCCACAGTTTACCAAAGGACGAATTGTCAGGAACGTCATAGTTTTCCTCGTATCTTCGGGAAAACAGATTCTTCTCTTCGGCTGAAATCACTTCGTCAACAATGTTTAAGCACCTAGCTATCCCAACCATTTCAGCTTCATCAATTTTCTTGATGGTGGATTGCTTCCTCCATTCAGTTAGAGCATTAGTATTTATTGTTTTGCTGTAGTCAACGGCATCAGCATTGAGTGGAACCAATCCAGAGGCACGAAATCCAGATTTGGCATTTTCTGGCTTGGCCGACGCTTTCCATGCAGGATCAAAGACTTGAAAAAAATGCGACTTAGTCATGCACACTTTGAATTTCCGCTTGAAATGGTCAATTTGTCGATTCCACTCACGTTTCACTGGACCAAATATTGAGATGTCAAGCGGCTGCAATACATGGCTACTGTGTGCAGGGAAACAGTATAGGATGATGCCATGGTCCTTGCAAAATTCAGCTACGGCCAAATTGATGTGTGTAGAGTGGCCGTCCATAAACACTATAATCGGGAATGCAACCTTATTCTGAATGGAGGGGTAAAACAGGTTTGAAATCCAAGAGAAGAGGGAATCTGATGATATCCAACCATTTGTTGTGTATCCAAGATCATAGTCTTCTTCATTTATGCCTTCCAAATTGAATCTTGGAAGTTTCATTCCTGGATAAATCACCATGGGTTTGGAATAACATCCAGAAGCCGAGACGCATCCCAAGACAGTAATATTTGTCTTGTTGTCTGTAGATAGTTTGTAGACATTGCGAGTTCCTTTTTCGGCTATAACCTTTAACCTACTATTAGTCCCTTGAAGAGGAAATCCACTCTCGTCTAAATTGAAAATCCTTGAGCCATTTTCGCAAGTCAAAAAATCTTTGGCAACAATATTGTGTTCCTTCAGTAGGAAATTCTCAAGACCTTTGAACCACTGGCGGATGATTGGCTCTGTCACCACAGCTCGTTGGTATCCAAAGTATTCTGGAGTCCTGGGGGTTGCTTCAGGGTTTCTCTTCAAGAAACCGTAGATCCACGTGTCACCAGGCCTGAGAAATAAAATAAGATATACCTAACTATTCTTTTAAGCGATTAGATATCTAACTATATTATTGATTTTACAATTGAATCAATTGAAGCTCAGCTCTTAGCAAAACTATTTACTTCTTACCTGTTATCCTTGAATTTCTTGTCATCTGGAATGATAAATCCGTCAGCTTCAGCTTTATCCAAAATTTCTTTCACTATGGAAGGAATATCCTTTAATTCTAGCCCGTAGCCTATTTTGGTCATGGTTAACAGGTACTTTCCAAGACGTTCTTCCTGATGGTCTGTCAAATAACTGGAAGGACCTGGCTTTGATTTTTTGATGGGAACTCTACCCGTTACTTTATCATGAAGAGTGGTATACGGTATGTTATATTTGGAGCATGTTGCACGATAGGGTTTTTTATTTCTAATTTCGGCTACCGCAGCAATTAAATCATCATCCGTGTATGGTTTGGATTTAATTTTGGGAGCCATCTTGGATTATAATGATTGAAATATATATATATATGCGTTCAATTTGAGAAATCTCAGAATAGCTGAAAATGTGATAAATAAGTATTAATAAACAATTAAGCTAGAATCAAAATGAAACTACATGTACTTTTGAAATACTTAGCATGGTCCAACCATAGTTGGATGGATCAATACATAGAAAAAATAGTAATGATCGATAATTGAAAGGACTTTCAGATACCGATCAGTTCAGTTTCTTTATTAATACAGTGGTAAATTATATACAGCATTACTAATTTAGAATAATATTATGACAATGTAAAGTTCCAAAAAGGATGTATTCACATTTAAAGCATATATCGTTAACTCAAAATATTTTCAGATACCGATCACTAGATATCGATATATGTGAGATTAACTATTATTCCTTTCAGTTATCAATCACATGGTAAAATATATTAAGAGCAAGAATTTAGCGGGAAACACGTCATATTCATATGGCAACACTCCTGTAGAATCAAAACAAACATAATTGGCGCAAGAAGCGCGAAAACTTTGCCATATTTAGCTATTTTCTAATATATTTCCTAACCAAATTTGATATTTTTGGCTAAAATTTTCGATCAAAGAAATAGAAATCACCTTGGATAATTCTAGTATGCTTAAAAATGTCTGTGAGTGTTTAATATCGGTTTAGTATTACTCCACCTTAATGGCAACTCACCTTGCTCCACTTTCAACACTCGACTATCGTTATATATCTTTTTTAAACCCCAATTGATATCTCTAAGTGATCGGTATCTGCGACTCTACCTTAACACAATAATCAATACCGAATGCGAATTACACCTGATTATACCAAATTATACCGAATTACACTATATACTGAATACCGAATTACACAGAATTATACCGAATTACATTATACTCAATACCGAATTACACAGAATTATACCGAATTACACTACACTTAATACCGATTTACACATGATTATACCGAATTACACAGAATAATACCGAATTATACAAAATTACACCGAATTATACCGAATTACACTATACTCAATCCCGAATTGTACCGAATTACACTATACTGAATACCGAATTACACTATATTACACAATAATCAATACCGAATTACACCTGATTATACCAAATTATACCGAATTACACTATATTACACAATAATCAATACCGAATTACACCTGATTACACCAAATTATACCGAATAACACTAGCTACACTGAATACCGAATTACACATGATTATACCGAATTACACAGAATTATACTGAATTACATTCTGTATAATTCGAATTACACAGTTATACGTATATTATACCTAATTATACCGAATTACACCAAATTATACCGAATTTCACCCAGTCTGCAGAATATGGGCCATTTTTTACATTTTCTGTGCGAACAATCCTTAATTTCCTCCTATATTTACATGTATTTTACTGAGAACAGAAGCAAAATAGGATGATTTCTTGGAGAACACTTAACCAGTTCCTGCAGTCTGGAATTACACATAATTATACCGAATAACACTACACTGATTACCGAATTACACCTAATTTTATCATTGGTCAGGATTTTTCGATATTAATTGAAAGTTATTACACTGCAATGATAATGGGCAATTAGCAGAGCTGGGCGGACGAACCTTTTTTTAGGTTCCGAATCCGAACCCGAATCTTCGTCGATTTTGGGTTCCGAACCTCCGTATAGCGAACCCAATTTGGAAAAGTTTGGTCCGAACATTTGTTCCGAAGCAAACATTTAGTCCGAACATTTGTAAGCTAACCTCTGATTTTTTAGGTATATATTATATATCTAAAAATTAAGAAAAACAAAAGTGAACTACAGTCTACACATTTACATTCGGCCCTTTTACTAACTTATGCTTCCAAGGCTATTAGGGAAACCTTTATGAAAAAAAAAACAGTTTTTTCAACAAGATACTAACTATTTGTCAGAATCAAGTTACAACCAGAAGGTTTCACTCTATGTTAAAAAAAACACACGTCTTATTTATAAACCTACGTTACTGTATTTTTACAAGTTGTTAGTTTTTGTACTAAACTAATGTGTACCAAATTTCAAGTAAAAATATTGAATATATAAGGAGAAATAAATACATAGCTATATAAGAGATTGGCAACTGAGTGAGCTGAACTGTTATTGGATGGAGTGTGAACCAAACATAGCTCACGCATTTGTCTCTACTACATAAAACGTGGACATATTCGTGCGTATTGGGTAACCAATCTGTATTTCTACGTTGCCACACGTCACTAAAGTACAATTAATTCCATAATTTACGCTGATTTACGCCGATACGTAAATATTTAAGTTTTGAATTAAAAAATATAGTTGGTATTTATGTAGCAACAAAGTCAAGAAAGGCCAGTAAATTTAAAGAAATGACATGAAATATATAAAGCAATATAAAAAATATATGCCTATAAAACATACGTCAAATTCATTTGGGTTAATATAATAAATTTATAATAATGATTATACTGTGACTTCATATGACTACATTATACAGGAGTTGCACTGGTAGAACTGCTGTTTCATGAAATACAACTAATTTAGAGAATTTACTAAATAGGAATAAGAGATTCATAGAAAACTTACGAATATTGTGTAGTTCGCTATACCGGATTTTACTATTCAGCGTGATTCACTATACAGGAGTTCACTATAAGGGAGTTCCACTGTACTTACTATACTTAATAAGTTAGTATCATTGAGTATGACTGAATGAGCATTAAGTATCTTTAAAGTTCCCCTCCAGTCTCTACTCCAATACGTAGTTTAAGTTATTCTGAATTTTCTTCTGACCTCCGAATTTCATGCAAAGAAAAATTAAGACCAACTCTGTCGTCATAACAATGCAAGACAATGTATCCATATTAAAGTATCCAAGTATCTAATTAAATATGTTTTAAGTTTTTACTATTAGTTTTCAATTTTTCATTTAGCTATATTACAACATTTTTGATTAATTCTCTCTAGAGAACTGATGATATAAAAACTTTTTGCATTTTATTTGAATATGAAAGTACTATAAGATACCGTATTATGGTATTCCTATACTCTATTGCTTGCTTTACTTTTTCTTCTATTCAATATATTAGAAAGGTCTGTTGAAGGCAACCTGTAACTTCAACACTGTTTGCATATTTCCCCGTTAATTTTATCCATTTCAAGCTAAGTAATAGTTAAAATTCGAGAAATAAATGAATAACTAAAAATGACATAGTTATACTCTAAGAGCTTTCTAAAAAGATAAGGCTATAATGAAAAAATAGTATTACATATTGTGGGTTAATTAAACTCTTTATATTCTGAAAACGTGTCTGTTAAAAATGTATTACATCAATCGTTTGCAAATCTCTTAGCAAAAAGATTGTAAAGTTGCGCCTTGCACATTCCCTATAAGGAATACAAGCATGGCGTATACAATACGAGTTGATTAGCCAATGTAAGAATCTCCCAATTATGGATAATAAATGTCAAGCAAAGAAGTACTTAAATAAAGTGTTTATGTAAAAAGAGAGCTGTGAGATTTTCACAGAGAGTTTAGAATGAGTATAAAAAACTGATGTTATACTTAGGGTGTGGTACCAGAGTCAACCTTGAATGGTTAGATTTCTCTGTACTTCCACACTATATATATTTGATATTTTTCTATCTAGAGTGTGGGGAATTAGAAACTCGTCACTCACCTAGGAGACACTAGTTCTGTGCTCCTCTAGGCACAGAATAGTTTCAGTATTCTAAATAGTACGTTGTAGATTTTACTGTAATGTCTGTATCACTGTACCAACTACTATTAAAAGATAACAGAATTGTTGTTCTCCTATCACTTGAATCCTTCAGTTTTCTTATGTCCATATAAGTCCATAGTCTACTAGTCACGTTAAGAATTCCGTGAATCAAGCCTCTTAATCGTAATAGAGATTAATAATAAATAAACGAAGACAAGAAATATTTGAAGAAGTTAACAGTTTAGTCGTTAACACATGTCAGCTTAAATATTAACGTTAACAGCATAAAGATTAACATTGGCATCTTCGACGGGATGCGTGATAAAGAGATATATGGATTACAAATGGAATAAGTTAGACAGAAGTGATACAGTGAAAAACGAACTCAGTTAGTGAATTGTGGTGAAACTGCAAGAGTGTAATCGCAAGAGAACTCGTGAGGGTTTGTTACACTGGGCAGTAAAACGGATTGTAACTACAAGAAAACCCGTGAAGGTTGGTTACCATTAAATCTGTACCACAAGCACTAACGACGACGACGAAGCAAAAGGAAAGTTGATCACTGAGGAAACAGGAGTAGAGGAGAAGGTCACTGAAGAACTGAATAAAGGAAGAGTGAATTTGCCGATGGTTCCTAACTACTACACAAAATGAGTCAATCAGACAGTGACCCGGAAATACTATACGATCAACCAGATAGTGACATCGAAATCCTCTATTTCGCAATAGGCAAAAGGAGGATTACTACCAGTCACTACCCGTTCGCCATCCACTATTCACATTGTTGAACAAAACGGCAAGAGTGGAATTGCTGAGAATATCAAAACCCTTAATGAAGGGGCTACAGGAAAACAGTGGCTGCATAAAAATGAGCGACTGTGAACAATTTGTTGAAGCTGACGAACAACGACAGAAGAAACTTAATAAGTCTCCTGACTCCGAGAAAAGTGAAGTTTATAAATATGAAAACATCGATAATTGTGAAAAACGCATTATGGCTGACGACAAACGACGGAGGAGGATCTGTGATACCTCTCCTGACTGCGAGGAGGGTGCCAGTAAGAAGAACCTATCTAACAGAATACGTGAAGGACGTATAGAGGCGCTACAAGCACTACGGCTTTCGTTAGAAGAAAGGGGGAAACAGAGAGAAGCCTGCAAGGACATTTGCGATACAGTACAAGAGCATAATGAAGTAGCCCGACCAACCAGTGCATTCAGTTCACCAGACGAGCCAGAAGGTGATCAGCTGGGGTCAACGACCGCCGCATGCAGTCATGATGAAAATGCACTGGACAAACCTGAAGAACATCTAGACAAAAAACATCTCAATGGGACCTGAACCAGGTATACGGTATCGGGAATATTCCTCAATAAATGTTTTATTAACTTAGATGTTTGTTAAGTATATATTAGTATATATACTTAGTGTTTAATATGAATGATAATAATTCATCATGGATGAAATATAATATTAATACCGGTTATTGTGGTGTAAACCGAGGTAAAATAAGTTATTTTTCGCAAACTTAGAAAGAAGTTTTGCAGCAGATTATAACAGGTTTTTGAATGAAGGTCGCAGTAACTTTGTGGTAGAAAGTGAAAGTTTAGACTATATGTTTTTATTTTACTGATATATGCTATATGTTGGATATTGTTGGATGTAATTCACTAAGGATAATGAATGATAAGGCATTGTAATGTACTTATATATTGTATTTTGAATTATTGTTAACTTTTTTAAGGTTGAAAAACATAAGACGTTGAAACGAGAGAATATTGATAAAAGATAATATGAGTTAATGTGTTCTAAATGTCTAATGCTTTTATTCGATATAAATGTAATTTTATACAGGAAATGTTGAATATTTCTGTAATTGTTTGGTCATATATAAAATAATTATATTTTGATTTCATGCTTGACTTTGTAACTATGTAACTATGTTATATTATAAATATTGGGTATTGATATTGAAGCTTTGTAGGATACATGTATACTGTATTCTGTTCGGTTATTGAAAACATGATAACATGTTTTGAAAAAAAAGGGGGGGGCAGTGTTGAAGGCAACCTGTAACTTCAACACTGTTTGCATATTTCCCCGTTAATTTTATCCATTTCAAGCTAAGTAATAGTTAAAATTCGAGAAATAAATGAATAACTAAAAATGACATAGTTATACTCTAAGAGCTTTCTAAAAAGATAAGGCTATAATGAAAAAATAGTATTACATATTGTGGGTTAATTAAACTCTTTATATTCTGAAAACGTGTCTGTTAAAAATGTATTACATCAATCGTTTGCAAATCTCTTAGCAAAAAGATTGTAAAGTTGCGCCTTGCACATTCCCTATAAGGAATACAAGCATGGCGTATACAATACGAGTTGATTAGCCAATGTAAGAATCTCCCAATTATGGATAATAAATGTCAAGCAAAGAAGTACTTAAATAAAGTGTTTATGTAAAAAGAGAGCTGTGAGATTTTCACAGAGAGTTTAGAATGAGTATAAAAAACTGATGTTATACTTAGGGTGTGGTACCAGAGTCAACCTTGAATGGTTAGATTTCTCTGTACTTCCACACTATATATATTTGATATTTTTCTATCTAGAGTGTGGGGAATTAGAAACTCGTCACTCACCTAGGAGACACTAGTTCTGTGCTCCTCTAGGCACAGAATAGTTTCAGTATTCTAAATAGTACGTTGTAGATTTTACTGTAATGTCTGTATCACTGTACCAACTACTATTAAAAGATAACAGAATTGTTGTTCTCCTATCACTTGAATCCTTCAGTTTTCTTATGTCCATATAAGTCCATAGTCTACTAGTCACGTTAAGAATTCCGTGAATCAAGCCTCTTAATCGTAATAGAGATTAATAATAAATAAACGAAGACAAGAAATATTTGAAGAAGTTAACAGTTTAGTCGTTAACACATGTCAGCTTAAATATTAACGTTAACAGCATAAAGATTAACAAGGTCAGAAGTGAAGATTACTGTGAATATTTCTCAAAGTTATTTATATTATAACTTATATACATGTAATATTATAATACCTATATAATAATATGAATTATAATCAATTCAATTGTAAAGCGAATAGCCGAATACTCGATCTTAAATTATCTGATCAGCCTACCTACTTAGCCGTCAAAAGTTAGCTCATTCGAGTCATTTCAATATTTTTTCTTTTAAAAATCTTCATTTGATATTTAGTATTTCATACATTAGTAAAAGCAAAAGAAAAAATCATCATTCAAAATAAAAGTAACAAGCTAAGACAAGAAACAAATTATAATTATAAGATGTTATTGTACGAAGCTTGGTGTGCGCAATTATTCTCTCACATATTTGATCTCGCTAAGCCGCTATAAGAGTTACAGTTAACTGATTATAGTGAGATATTCATCCTTATACATGTAGTGGAAAACACTCTTGCATCTAATGCCTGGAAAGATCTCTGATATATTCCTAATATTATTATAGATTTGAATAAATGCTCATAATGTGAGTATATTACCATTTATCACCTTCGTTTTTGTCTAATCGTATGTATTTATGCGAAAAATTAAACGATTGAAAAGACAGTTTTAAAATCGGTCTTGAATTTAAGTTATTATTATTTTTCCATGAGGACTGGTTAGCCAACGGCTAAGGTACTAGGGTAGGGTGTTATGTAATGTTACCTAATATATACGTTTACTTTGTTTATAACCTTACCTATAGTTCTACATATTTCAAGCAATTTTAATTGAGATTTGAGGGAACATAAACCGTTATTAAAGAATTAACTTGTTAAGATTATTATAAAACTTACCGCTATTCCAGAAAGGATGAATAACGTAATGGAAGAAGAGCGGGGAAAGACGCATGTTCTTTGCTTCAGTGTTAAGCAGAAACCTACATATGTATATAATAGTAGCCGAGAGGTACAGTACATGTTCAGAACGTAAAATAATTAAATGAACAGGTCAGTTTTCCCCGGGTACGGAGATTCGGACTTGCGAAAAAGACGTTCCGAACACTGAAGTCCGAACCGTTTTTGAAGAGGTTCCGAATCCGAATGTCCGAACCCATTTTCCAGTCCGAACCGGTTCGCGAATAAAGGTTCGCGAACATTCGTACGGAACGCCCAGCTCTGGCAATTAGGCTTCACAGCATTATCATTATCAAAATGTATGGTTACTATCTATTAGTCCGACAACCCATTAGTCCGACAATTTTGTAGTTTATTACTGATTTACCATAAAATTTATATGTCGTCCTGCCCGGTTATTAAATAAACACTTAGTGTGCAGTACAACTAGCGGATACAAAAAAACTACATCAAATGATGAAATCGAATGAGGGACAGCTTTTAATAATATTAGAATAAATTAGATAGGAATACATATAACATTAGAAAAGTGAAATTAAGGAAAATTACTGAATTGTTTATATAAGTTATGTATAAATTATATGTATATATGTAGTCTAGTACCTATTACCTATTTAATTATAATTTTTATTTCAATCGAAAAATAAAACGAGAAATAATAATACAGAAAGATGTAACTGTCGGACTGACTATTGGGGTGTCGGACTTTTGAGACGTCTCCAAAATGTATTAAGTCATACCATTTTAATTTCTATAGAATTTTATTTGAAAAATTTAGCCCTTTCACTACGAATTAGACATATATGTCCCAGCATTTTAATATGTAAATTTTAATTAACAAAATTATAAATACGTAAATTTTTTTACATCAAAATGCTTCAATTGAGCTCTGTCAAGGGGCTGTATCCTGAAACTGTCTGTGGTGAATGGAAAATGAAGGGGGCCCGAACTGTTGTAATTAGGATTATGCAATAATTATGTATTGTCTTTTTTTTCATTTTTACCATGTTCATCATTTTTAATACTTACTACTCGCAGTTTTAGAGGATAACGCTAGAGTAATGCTCTTCAACTATACGAGGTCTTAGATTTTGTGTAAGGTTTCATTAAGTATCACCTCTTCATTTTCCTCTTCCATCCGTGTGAGTGCAGCCACCAGTGCTTGTGTCCCGTTTCGTCACATTCCTTGGTAAGTGACGGCATTCACGGAGTAGCTTTTCTGAATCCATGAGCTTTGTCACCGACGGTGGTTGGTGACTTTGTTCATGGAGCCATTTTCCTTTCTACTGCTTCTTCCAGTTCCTTGTATTTAATTTCCTTTTGACGTCAACGATATGGTCGAAGCAGACGTTTAATCCCTACTAAAATTTGCTAAACTTTATGAACCTATAATTAATATTGGTAAAAATTAATAAATGTTTATACGTAATTATTAATTAATCGTAGTGAATTTAGTATTAATAAATTAAATTTTTAAGCTGTACACAACAATTTCACTTTTCAAAATAAGGATTTCTTTTCTTGTACTTTTATTTATTTTTTTTTCTTTGTCTAACGCACCTGTTTCAGACTTTCAACTCAAATATATCCCTTATCCTTATTTGTAATAGTAGTATAGTAAATATTAATTTTCCAACCAATATAAAATCTAAATTATTTGTTCCAATAAATCTTGTGTCAGCTGAAGACTTTGAGGTCAAAGGTCAAGATTAAGAGAGTAAATGCTATATTTTTCATCTAAAACGTTAAATTCAAAAAAAAAATTTACACCTAAGAAGATTGCCTAGCTTATTTGAACGAATAACTTGTAATATTGTTAGATTTCGGGAGCGATCAGGTCAAAGGTTAAAAACCAAGGTCAAGGCCATTTGTAGCTCAAGAACTCGAAAAGTATTCAATCAAATTGTCTGAAACTTGGTGGGACGATTGGTCAATGTCCAGTTACCAGTTTATTAGACTTTGGGAGAGAACGGGTCAGTGCGGCGGCGAAGGTATTTGCTCTAACGAGTGCACGTAATCTACTTTAGCTTGTTGTATCCAGTAGTTTGTTGAAATACACACTGCTTGTTTAATTACATAGAAGGGGGGTTCGGAGGTGGCACGCCCCGGTCTCCCCCACCCCCCTGCTCATATACCTACACATATATTATAATAACTCCTTTAAGAAAATTCATAAAAATAAATTAGGTTACTTTCCCTTCTCTTGCTATAATGTCTAGTAATAAATATTATACAGTATCTTAAAATTAAGAAAAAAATTAGGGCTTTCAACCGGGGGAAGGGGGCTTACTATTTAGTAGCTAACTAATACTCTATAACTGCCAAGGTTAGTTAGTTCGTTTCCCTATATAGAAGAGAGGGGCTTATATCTTGGGGAGGGGGGGGGGGTTATGTCGTGGTACGGTCAAGAGCCCCCCCCCCCCCCCCGGTAATGAGCCCCCCTCCCTGTTTTTTATCCTTATTTACCTAGTTAAATAAATGAAGAACTACTTAGATAGAAATAACTGAGAGTTGCTAATGTAGTTTGTTGT
The DNA here is from genome assembly GCA_947561585.1 of Caprella mutica. Classification (NCBI taxonomy): domain Eukaryota; kingdom Metazoa; phylum Arthropoda; class Malacostraca; order Amphipoda; family Caprellidae; genus Caprella; species Caprella mutica. The sequence goes on along the minus strand of CANNZV010001586.1, from coordinate 112,668 downwards.
ATCCGCTAGTTTGTTGTACTGCACACTTCATGATTGTTTAATGACCTGGCAGGGAGGTTCGAGGGGCGGCACGGCCCCTGATATACATATATTTTATGTTTAATCAATAATGAACTAGAAAAGTGAAAATAAGTATTAAAAACAGGGGGGGATCCTGACCGATGGGGGGCTCTTGTCAGGGGGGGGGGTCTTATGACCCACACCCGCGTCGTTATGTCATGGAGGGGTTCGTGTACATATCTGTACCCTGTAGGACACAAACCTCTCTTCCCCCAGTCATCCTCTTATTTACCTTTATTAATAAGGTAAAATTAAGGCCTTTCTTTTAACATAATATTGATCAGTTCCTTTATTCAATATATAGTAGAATTGGTAAAGTATACTTTTTGTCGGGTGTAGGTCATAAGTCCCCCCCCCCCCCTCTCTGATTTTTAATCCTTATTTACCTATATTATTTAATCCTTATTGACACTTTTGTAGTTCATTACTGATTAACATAAAATATATGTCATTTACCCCCCTGCCAGGTCATTAAACAATCATGAAGTATGCTGTACAACAAACTACATTATCAACTTTCAGTTATTTCTATATAAGTAGTTTTTTGATCATTTGTTTAACTAGGTAAATAAGGATTAAAAAACAGGGGGGCTTATGACCTTGGGGAGCTCATGACCGGGGGGGGGGGGGGGGAGCTCAAGACTGGGGGGGCTCTTGACCTGGGGGCTCAAGACCGTACCCCTATTTTGTCACCGTCCAATCGCGGTGTAAGACATCAGGTGTAATTCGGTATTCAGTGGAATGTAATTTGGTATGATCAGGCGTAGTTCGGTATAATCAGGCATATTTCAGTTTAATCAGGCATAATTCGGTATAATCAGGTGTAATTCGGTATTCAGTGTAATGTAATTCGGTACAATCAGGCGAAATGCGGTATAATCAGGCATATTTCAGTAGAATCAGGCATAATTCGGTATTCAGTGGAAGGTAATTCGGTATAATCAGGCGTAATTCGGTATAATCAGGGGTAATTCGATATTCAGTGGAATGTAATTCGGTATAATCAGGCGTAATTCGGTATTGATTATTGTGTAATATAGTGTAATTCGGTATAATTAGGTGTAGTGCGGTGTAATTCGGTATTGAGTATAGTGTAATTCGGTATAATTCGGTGTAATTCGGTATTTAGTGTAACCGTTTAAGGGGACCGCCCCTGAAGAAATCTCAAAATTTTATCTTTTTTTTTATTGTGTAAATAGTTGCTTTATCTTTATAACCTTCTTATAGTGTGTGCAAAATATCAGAAGTCTCGTATAACTCTAACCCCCTGGGGAGCCAGTCTGCAGAAATTTCCAGTTTGTATTTGGTGCACTGAACTCCTCTGATTTTTTAAAAAATCTGAGAAATAGCTGCCAACATTTTTCATCAATTTCTCTAGTCCTCTAATATTTTTCCAGTTTCCCCTCCACAAAATTAATGGTAATATAGGAATTAATAGCTAAAAATCCTCCGACATTGCAGGAATATTTTTATTAAAGAAATTGAATATCTCCCGATATATCCTTGGAATTTACCACCAAATACAATCTGGTGCAGAATATGGAACCCAGTTTGTATTTGGTGCACTGAACTCCTCTGACTTTTCCACAAATCTGAGAAATAGCTGCCAATATTTTTCATCAATTTTTCTAGTCCTCCAACATTTGTCCAGTTTCTCCTCCAAAAATTAATGGTAATATAGGAATTAATAGCTAAATATCCTCAGACATTGCAGGAATTTTCTTATTTGAGAAATTGAATATCTCCCGAGTCCCGAGATATCATTGGAATTTACCACCAAATACAATCTGGTATCGAACATTTTTCCAAGACTCTCTGCGGGAGCGTTTGATTGAATTTTAGAAATTTGAGATCTCTACGGGAGATCTTGAATTAATTCCTATGTTACCATTAATTTAGCTGCGGGAGATTTTGAATTAATTCCTATGTTACCATTAATTTAACTGCGGGAGATTCTGAATTTGCTGCTGAGAGTCAGAGAGTAACTGTTTCTCAAATTAAAATCTCTGCGGGAGAAGAGACGCATTCTGCAGACTGGCTGGGGAGAGGCCAGTCTGCAGAATGCGTCTCTTCTCCCGCAGAGATTTTAATTTGAGAGACAGTTACTCTCTGACTCTCAGTAGCCATGTTTTAAAGTGTGGAAAAAGTCGCCAGTATATTGGCGACTTTTGAGGGGTTAAATAAGTTGAAAAACATGTAAATAACAAGTAAATCACTCCCAAAATAGTCTTAAGAGATGCACATGCATCAGCCATGAAGCATAAAGATATTTCCAAGTGTAAAATCTATACTAGGAAGTCAAATTTCTCCTTTAAAGTACCTTAAATGTGGTGACCTGGATCTATTTTCTCACTAAACTGGCGACTTTCCTGCCACAATTTGAAACATGGCTCAGTAGCAGATTCAGAATCTCCCGCAGCTAAAGCCTAAATTGATGGTAACATAGGAATTAATTCAAAATCTCCCGCATCTAAATTAATGGTAACATAGGAATTAATTCAAGATCTCCCGCAGAGAACTCCAATTTCTAAAAATTCAATCAAAAACTCTCGCAGAGAGTCTTGGGTTGATACTCCTTATACTTAACCCTTTGACATCCAGACCCTCGTCGTGGTACTCAGCAAGCTTAGTCTCAAAGTGTTCAGCAGCAACCTTCGTTTTCACCACTGGCTATGCTGCTTTGATGAAGCGCCTGTGGATTTTGAAAGATCTAGACTGAAATTCTTTCTCCTTCTTCATCATTGAGAGACCTCTGCAGTGAGTCATCAGCTCCTTGAACATGTTTCTTCAGTTTGTGTTTGAATAACACCCAAGACCTCATTGCTCCACTTGTGATGTCCTCTTGTTTAATCTTCAGACCATATGGATAGGTATCATGACGTTTTATCCTCTTTTGGTAGTCACTTCCCTCAACAGATCGAATGAAGAGCTTGCAGCCTTCACAAGTGACATACAGGCATTTATTTAATCTGCGTTCTACAGAGAAAATGTCATCAAATCTGGTCACCAAGTTTTGGAGACATTTAATATCTCCCCAGCAATCAGAGTTATCTTCACTATTTTCTTCAGCAGAAGTAGCAAGTGTAGCTTGAGTTGCCTTGGTTTTGTCCAAGATAAGGGTTTGAATCATGGACATCATTTGGTCAATTTTTGACTCCATCTTATCTTCTCTTGCCTAGCTTCCATATCAATTGCCCTTGGGAATCTGTAAAAATAAAAAGTTGTGAATTTTCAGATAGAATTAGTATAAAATGTAACCAATACTGAATAAACATGTACTGTTCAACATGACAACACATTAACGTAAATTGTTCAAAAGAAATATATGGTTGCAGGTAAATTGAAGTAATAGCAAGAGATTAAGCATGATTTATGAATGCATGGTGATACAGTATAATGATTATTTTAATAGTATCTATTTAATAGTTATAACTAAGATTCACATATTGAAAGATAGTAATTGCATTAAAAATCCATATATTATTTTATTATTGTTGTTTATCCAGTACAATTTATCTAGACTAGTAGTGTTACTCACCGTTTTCAAGATATCACGCTCCAGAGTTTCAGGAATGGTGACACAAGACTGGAAGTCTTTAGAGGTAGAAGGCATTGGTTCTTGACCAGATGGTGAGTTTCCACACTCAGCAGTAAACTGCTGAGAATAAACATAGATATGTGAATTACAGCTAGCTCTATAAAAAATATTATGACATAAAACTTTTTATTATATAAAAGTAGCTAAACGATATTAAATTTCAGGTTATTTTGATTTACTCACTTTGGAAGTCAAAATAATATCTTCAGAATCATCTGGCTTGCAGAATGGATGAGGCTCAGATATTGAAACTTCTGGTCTCACACATAGTTTCTTTGCCTGTGAAATTAGGAAATAAATTATAGAATAGGTAGTTCTCAATAATCTTGTAACTTTAAATATATAAATATCAATAAGCCAACTAGTAACTAACTAACTACATACAAAAATGTTTTCATGCTCCTATTGTATTTGTAAAATATACTTACTGGAGTTTCAAGGGAAGAGGAGGAGCAAGGAGTTAGATTCTCCAATGAAGAGTCTTCAAGCAATGAAGATTGAGATACCTACTAGAGAGCGCTTCTTCTGGAAATAGAATTATCATTAAAAATTTGCTGGTATGACATCATAAAAAAGAGATTAGCAGTTAATATAAGGTTAACTCAACAGTTCAATGATTTGGGCACTAATTTTGTTTCTCATAGTAGCAAAATATACTCACAGTATTTAACAATACATTAGAGGGTGACGCTGTAGAAGTTGAACTCTTCTCCGATGGAGGTGAACTCTTCTCTGATGGAGTTGAAGTTGAACTCTTCTCCGATGGAGTTGAAGTTGAACTCTTCTCCGATGGAGTTGAAGTTGAACTCTTCTCCGATTGAGTTGAAGTTGAACTCTTCTCTGATGGAGTTGGAGTTGAACTCTTCTCCGATTGAGTTGAAGTTGAACTCTTCTCTGATGGAGTTGAAGTTGAACTCTTCTCCGATGGAGTTGAAGTTGAACTCTTCTCCGATGGAGTTGAAGTTGAACTCTTCTCCGATGGAGTTGAAGTTGAACTCTTCTCCGATTGAGTTGAAGTTGAACTCTTCTCCGATTGAGTTGAAGTTGAACTCTTCTCTGATGGAGTTGAAGTTGAACTCTTCTCTGATGGAGTTGAAGTTGAACTCTTCTCTGATGGAGTTGAAGTTGAACTCTTCTCCGATTGAGTTGAAGTTGAACTCTTCTCCGATTGAGTTGAAGTTGAACTCTTCTCCGATTGAGTTGAAGTTGAACTCTTCTCTGATGGAGTTGAAGTTGAACTCTTCTCTGATGGAGTTGAAGTTGAACTCTTCTCTGATGGAGTTGAAGTTGAACTCTTCTCTGATTGAGTTGAAGTTGAACTCTTCTCTGATGGAGTTGAAGTTGAACTCTTCTCTGATGGAGTTGAAGTTGAACTCTTCTCTGATGAAGTTGAAGTTGAACTCTTCTCTGATGAAGTTGAAGTTGAACTCTTCTCCGATTGAGTTGAAGTTGAACTCTTCTCCGATTGAGTTGAAGTTGAACTCTTCTCCGATTGAGTTGAAGTTGAACTCTTCTCCGATTGAGTTGAAGTTGAACTCTTCTCCGATTGAGTTGAAGTTGAACTCTTCTCCGATTGAGTTGAAGTTGAACTCTTCTCCGATTGAGTTGAAGTTGAACTCTTCTCTGATGGATTGGTTGCAAAGAATTTTGAACCTTTCATTCTCTGAAAATAGTAGCAAATTAGATGAAATCAAAATAAACAAAACAGGACACAACACATTTAACCGTTCTAAACATTATATAATATATTTCAGATTTATAATAGATAACTTGTAACTTACTTTTGAAGAGGAAATCATGTCACTATTGCTAGAACCTGATTTCTTCTGCTCATGATATTTGTTGAAATGAAATAGTGCATCTTTGGAGTTAATGTCTTTTGGGGACAGAAACTCAATCTTGGCTGATTTTGCAGACCCTTTGTGCTGATGCTTCTTATGGAGTGCAATAGTACTGCTATTATTTCTATTCAAATAATAATAAAAGGGGGACTTCCCTTCTCATAAGCATGTCATGCAAAATAGAGCAGGCAATGAGGGCGACTCTTCTTGCACTTGCTTGCGCTTCGAAAAATTGAGAACACATCTGAAATTGTTTTGGCATTAGTTGTTAATTTATAAAATATTGTAATGTCCATTGCAATGGGACAAAATTGTATCACTTACATGCAGAATTATCAAATGAATTTTTAAGCTTGCAATTAATATTGAACTAAGAGTGTATATACTTGCTCATTCTTCTCATGGAAGTTGCATCACTTGTTGTTGGTGAAGTACTACCTGAAATTTTGGAAATGAAATGATAATAAAGTATGCCGAGTCTAAATTTGAATAGAAAGCTATTTATTTCATTAGGACTCAATATGACAACATCAATTTATATAGGATATATATTTATATTTGACAGTAATTAATTTTGATTATAGTTACTCAAGAATATTAAATAAACTCACCACTAGTTTCAGTTTCTTTGGTGTGATCAGACTGCTCCCTTTCAGGTTCCATTTCTTGATCAGTTTTAATAATGATTCAAGATAATCAAGAAAACTTGGATTTTACCGATTTTGAAATTATATACAAATCTAAAAGTGAAAATAATGTAATGAAGAAACAGATTAAATAATAGAAAAAATTGATGGAATTTATTATAAAATATTTATCAGATATGTTCTACTAATTGCAAAAAAATATGTACACATTTTTTCCTCTTGGCGTGGCAATAGTTTGAATAAAAAAGAAAATGCATCAAATTACCCTACAGGCCTACCTTTGGGGTTATTTGATAAATTGATACAACCTCATTTCCTAGTTTTAAATGAGATAAAGGTTGCTATAAAGTGTTATAGAATATTCTTTAAGGAGCTCTTAAACGGTTAATTATAGTACATAGAACTAATTGGATGAGAACAAGATCAGAACATTGTGTGAAAAAGTAAAAACTGTCAATATTTCAATTGTTTCTCTATCAGAGTCTGTTATATTATAAGTTCCCAACCATTTAGAGCAAATTAATGTAGCAATATGGCTTATAAATAAGTAAACTATGCTTGTTTATAAGTGTCCTCTTTCATTTGTGACCAATTAGGTAACAATCGGAAGATGACTTTTCGAGAATAAGATGGTGGTAATTTGATACAATATTTTTAATTTTTTAAAGGATCTTTATCTCAAAGTCTTTAACCGATTGTAACCTTATTAATCTCAAATGAAAGAGGACATTTGAGAGCTTTGGAAACATGTATACTTTCATTTTAAATAAGCCATAATGATACAGTAAAGTATCAGAATAAAAGGTGTTTATTTTTGGAAAATTAAATAAAAAAACATACTAAAATGCTTAAAACCTAAAAAAGTTACCATTGGACTGTGCTTTTCTTGGTCTCATATGAAAGAGGTCACTTCAAAGAATTAGAGACATGTTTAGTTTTAATATTAATAAACCATTATGATAAGTTATTATAACAAAATAGCAGGATGGTTGTTTCTATAAAAAAAAAATGATTTAACCAATAGAATTTCAAATTAGCTTATAACTCAAAAACTTCAATTGGATTATGTTTTTCATAGTTTCATATGAAAGAGAACACTTGATGAGTATTAGAAACAAACATAGTTTATTAATTTATAAGCCATAATGCTTGATTAATTTCCTGAAACTAGTAAGTAGGAAGATTTATAACATAACAGACTCCAACCAAGAAAGCAAAGAAAATATTGACAGTTCTGATTCAATGTTCTGATCTTGTTTTCATCCAATGATCCAATTAGTTTTATGTATAATGTACTATCATCAACAGTTTGAGAACTCCTTAAAGAATATTAAATAAAACCTTTTGGCAACCTATGTTTAATTTAAAATTAATAATGAGGTTGTATAAAATTATCGCCAAGGATGTATTGAATAACATATTTACTACAATTATTACATGAATCAATAGCCAAGATCCTGAATGGGAAGAATAAAGATTAAAATTGTGAAACATTTGTTGCTAATTGTTTTAAATTAGGCAAAAACCTCAATTTTGTATCAAATTACCCCATCTTATCCTATAGGTCCTTTTAAAAAATTATTGTCTTCTATCAAATTTTAGAAATATTAGTTTAGTTAATCAGTCTGGTCTTTCTGTAACCTGTTTAATCAATTATTCAGTAACTTAATGGCCAAAGTAAATTAGTGTGTTTCATTACCTCTCAAAATGAGGCTAAATTTCACTCCAATATGATTAAATTTTTATAAATTCTCTCCTAAATAACATGTAGCATAGGACAAAATTATATAATTATCTCTAATTGGAATTTTGGCTTCTGTTCTCAGTAAAATACATGTAAATATAGGAGGAAATTAAGGATTGTTCGCACAGAAAATGTTAAAAATGTCCCATGTTCTGCAGACTGGTGATCCAACAATATTTTACTCATTTTTCCACCAAAAATTAATGGTAACATAGGAATAAATAGCTAAAAAAAATCCATTGACTTTGCCAGAATATTATTTTCAATTTGAGAAAAATTCTGCCGACAAGTCGGTGGAATTTACCATGAAATACAGACTGGACAGTGGAGTCAATTGGTCCGTTTTGCCAGTCTGCAGAATATATCTCTTCTCCCGCAGAGACTTTAATTTGAGAAAGGGCTACTCTCAGCAGCTGATTCAGAATCTCCTGCAGCTAAATTAATGGTAACATAGAAAATTAATTCAAAATCTCCCGCATCTAAATTAATGGTAACATAGAAATTAATTCAAGATCTCCCGCGCAGAGATCTCCAATTTCTAAAATTCAATCAAAACCTCCCGCACTTTGGTGCAGGATTAATCCATAATTCCTGCTCTACTTTCCACTTTTTCAGACTGGCATTTAAGATACTTTGAAGAATAAATAGGACATTCTAGTAAAGATTTTACACTTGAAAACATCCTTATGCATCATGTCTGATCACTGATGTATCATGTTTGTGTATCACTTGAGACTGACTATTTATGAGTGATTTACTTGTTATTTACGGTTTTTAAACTTATTTCACCCCTCATGCCCTCAAAAGCCAGTCTGTATTTGGTACATTTTCCCAATTTATCCACAGAAAATTAATGGTAACATAAGAATAAATAGCTAAAGATCCACCGACTTTGCCAAAATATTATTTTCAAAGGGGGGGGGGGGAATTCCACCGACATTGACATGTCAGTGGAATTTACCATGAAATACGGACTGGTATATTTGGTGCACAAAATTCCACTGACTTTTTGAAAAACCTGGAAAAATCCAGCGTAAATTTCCAGTAATTTGGCTGATCCACCAGCATTTTACCCATTTTTCCACCGAAAATTAATGTTAACATAGGAATAAATAACTATTATTCCACCGACTTTGCCATAATATTATTTTCAATGGAAAAAAATTCAACCGACAAGCCATGTTTACAAGTGTGGTAGGAAAGTCGCCAGTTTAGTGAGAAAATAGATTCAGGTCGCAACATTTAAGATACTTTAAAGAAGAAATTTGACATCCCAGTGAAGATCTGTGTATCTCTTGAGAGTATTTTATGAGTGAAAAACTTGTTATTTACATGTTTTTCAACTTATTTCTACTCTCAAAAAGTTGCCTATATACTGGCGACTTTGTCCATACTTGAAACATGGCCGACAAGTCGGTGGAATTTACCATTAGAATTAGGTTAAATAACAGTGGGTTAACAACGTTAAGACATAGAGTTTATTTAAAGAGTAAATATGTTATACAATTAGAAGTCTATATAGAGAGATGAGTGAATCATATCTCTCTCTGAGTAATGTTAAAGACAGACTGACTTCAGAAACTACAAGACAGGGTATTTAACCCTCGACGGAAGTGTGATCGACTTTAGACCTTATGTCCGTTTCTCATTAAAAGTAATACATAGTTATTGAAACAATAGGTAATTTAATATAGCTGAGCTAGTCTAACAGGAAGTTAACATTAAATATATAACGAGTGTGTAATACATTTAACTAAAATTTCAACACTCCTCCTCACACGACATTATATATTTTTCATGCCTATTAATTCAACTAATTTGGTAAATCTATCAATAGGCAACGGTTTAGTGAATATGTCAGCGAGCATAGTTTCGCTGGGGCAATACACAAGTTTAATTGTGTTTGAAGCAACAAGATCTCTAATGTAATGAAAATTAATATCAATGTGTTTCGATCTAGGATGATTTTTTTCATTTTTAGCAATACAAATAGCTGACTGATTATCCTCAACAAAACTATAGGATTCTTATTTGGTACTTTAAGATCTAATAGTAATTTATTTAGAAATACAGCTTCTTGGGAGGCTCCAGAGAGGGAAACATATTCAGCTTCAGCTGTTGATAAAGCAACACATGACTGTTTCACAGAGCGCCAAGAAATAATGGAATTATTTAACATAAAGCATTGGCCAGAAGTACTTTTCCTATCAACTCTGTTTCCTGCCCAGTCGGCATCAGAATAACCTATCAACTCAGAATCTTCATTACCATATGTAATGCCAAGATCCGGTGTGCCTTTTAGGTATCTAAATATTCTCTTAATTGCAGACCAGTGCTTAGTGTTTGGATTGGAACAAAATTTAGAGACATTTCCAACTGCATAAGTTATGTCAGGTCTAGTTTTAGTAGATAGATACAGTAAGGCACCTACAGCTGATTGATATTTAGTTTTGTCTACTAGTTCACACTCATCAGTAGTTGGTTCCAAATGGGAATTAACATCAGCAGGGGTTGAAATAGGTTTGCGATTATTGAATTCAAATCTATCTAATAACTCGTTGACAAATGAAGATTGATTTAGGGCTATTTTATTTTCGTCTTGAACGATTTTTATGCCTAAGAAATAGGATAATTTTCATAAGTCTTTCATCTCAAATTTAGCACTTAAATCAATCTTGATTTTAGTCAGGTCATCATAGTTCTTACATGCTACAATAATATCATCTACATACACAGAAATGAAGCGTGGAGAGTTATTGTTTAATTTAACATATATACAAGAGTCACAAGAGGACTGAATAAAGCCTAAGGATTTAAGATATGCATCCAACGCATCATTCCAACATTTGGGTGATTGTTTTAATCCATACATAGATTTATTAAGTTTACATACTAAATCTTCTTTTCCTGGAATAGCATAGCCAGGAGGCTGTCTAATATAAACATTTTCTTTAAGATCCCCATTCAAAAAAGCAGAATTTACATCCAAGTGATGTACAAATAATTTTTGGTTAGCTGCTAAAGATAACATGGTTTGCACCGATTCAAATCTCACTACAGGAGCAAAAATTTCATCATAGTTGATTCCAGGTCTCTGTAAAAAACCCTGAGCGACTAATCTAGCTTTATATGAAACCACTCTACCATCAGATCCCTTTTTTCTTTTAAACACCCATTTAGATTTAATTATATTTAAATCTGAGGTAGGTTTTACGAGTTCAAAAACTTTATGTTTCTCAAAAGCATTTAATTCCCTCTCCATGGCATGTTTCCATTTAGAGGATTCAGAACCGCTATTAAGAGCCTCAGATACCGACCTAGGTTCGATACTGATATTCCCATTGACTAATAAACCCTCCTCCTCATCTTCAACATGATCATACTCCCAACTACCATATCTAATAGGAGCTCGACGAATTCTGGAAGATCGTCTAAGATCCTCATTAGGACTGATAGCTGGTACAGGTTGCGCCTCAGGGAGGAGTATTGGAGGGTTATCGTCAGAAGGTTGATTCTCTGGTCCAGCAGGTTCTGAATCTTCTGAATGGAACATCAGTGGAGAGGTAGGAGTCTCACTCAGTTGAGGGCTCTCAATCTTAGATGAAATTGATTCATCAAAGGTTACATTCCTGGAAAAGAAGATTCTTTTAGATTCAACATCATACATCTTGTACCCTTTAGTAACTGTGCCATAGCCAATAAACAGACATTTGGTAGCTTTATTTTCTAACTTTGATCTTTCCTCTCGAGAAATATGTGCGTACCCTGTGCATCCAAAAACTTTTATATGCCCGATGTTGGGTTTTCTAAGATTTAAAGCTTCATATGGAGTTTTATTTACTAAATATGAATTAATGCATCTATTATTTAGATAATTTGCAGTATATAGTGCTTCACCCCAGAATTCCTTATCAATTCCTGAATCAGATAACATACATCTAACTTTTTCCATAATAGTTCTATTAAATCTTTCAGCTAACCCATTTTGTTCAGGAGTTTTAGGAATGGATTTCTGGTAAATTATACCTTCATTTCGTAAATATGATTCAAACTTATTTGAGGTATATTCTCCTCCATTATCTGACTGCAAGGTTTTAATTTTCCTTTCATAAATATTTTCAACCATAGCTTTCCATTCCAAAAACTTCTGAAACACATCACTCTTATGTGCAATAACATATATCCAGGAGTATCGAGTAGCATGATCAATAAAGGTCGGAAAATATGAATTATTACCCCTGGAAGTGGGAGTCATTTTCCCACAGACATCGGTGTGGATTAAATCAAGGGGTTTACAATTTTTCTTAATGCTTGTAGAAAAAGGTATTTTATGCATTTTCCCATTACAGCAGTGTTCACACACGCCTTCTATAGCTTTTAATTTACTATCCAGACCATTTACTGATTTAGTTCGGATCATTTTAGTCAAGTTATCTTTACCTATATGACCGAGCCTTCTGTGCCATAGAAAGTTTACTTCATTTTGATCTACAGTTACTGCAGCTTTATGAACTAAAGTATTAAGATAATAGAGATTACCAACACAGTTAGCCTCAGCCATTAACTCTTTATTTTCGTTCAAAATTTTACATTTATCATTTTCAAAAATAATAGATTTATTATTACTTGTCATTTTAGACACTGATAGTAGATTAAAAGCTAGATTTGGCACATATAGTACATCATTTATTTTACATGTTCTACTCCCACCACCTGGTATATTCACAATAACAGAAACATTTCCTAGTGAAATAGCTTGTAAGACATCTCCATTTCCTACTTTAACATTTATAGGTTTGCTAATATTTGCAAAATCTTTACATAAATTTTTATCACCACTCATGTGTGATGAAGAGCCTGAATCTATTATCCAAATATTACTGTCGGCATATTTGTTACAAAGAGCGATATCATTAGCATACATTGTGTGATTTAGTTCTATATGACTTACATTTACAACATTTGACTGGTTTTGAGTTCTGTTAGTTTGAGAAGACCTTTTAAATTTAAAGCAGTCCTTTTTCAGGTGTCCCATCTTATTGCATAAATGGCAAATGATGGACTGTTTGTTTACTCCAGCATAATTCTGAGTATTTGATAATGCTAATGCATTATTGGTTTTAATACTCAACTTTTCAGCTTCTCTCCGGAGTGTGTCAGCTACGGTAATCCAGTTAGGGATGTCTGTCTGAGCTTCAAGTGCAGTGACAAGCACTTCAAACGGCCCTGGCAGTGATGACAGAAGACAAATCACTTTATCCTCTTCACTGATCACTTGATTTAACAAGGCAAGCTCTTGAAAAACTTCAGTTAGTTCCTTCAAATGAAAGTCGAGTAGATCAGGAGACTTCAATTTTAGATTGTAGAGCTTTTTCTTCAGACGAAATTTGTTAGCCCACGTGTTTTTCTGAAACGTTTCTTGAAGAGTAGTCCAGACAGCGTGTGGATCCGTCGGTTGTCCAACTAAGTACAATTGATCCGGTGAAATAGATAGTACTATATCTGCCAGAGCTTTATTATAATTATTAGCATAGGCATTCTTCACCTCAGTTGAAGCTGAATCAATTGGAACTGTTTTAGATCCATCCGCAAAATCCATCAGTTTCTCTCGTAAGAGGTACATCTTCATTTGTATCCTCCATGTAGGGTAATTATTTCCGTCTAGGGGAACAATCCCCTGTAACTTATTTGAAGACATGTTTTCAAAGTATTTCTTCAATATTTAACAAACATAAACAACCAATGCAGTTAAATTGATTTACTGTTTAACTGAACTGATGTTTTAACATTATTCTAATTCATAAGAATAACTGAATATAATTATTAATATTCAATTGGAACAACAACAGAAGTCTTAGTTCACAAGAGCCTTTTGTTGAAAGTATTTATTATCATTCAATACTTTAACAAACATAAACAACCACAGCAGTTAAATTGATTTACTGTTTAACTGAGTTTGATGTTTTAAAATTATTCTAATTCATAAGAATAACTTCACTGAATATAATTATTAATATTTAATTGGAACAGTAACACACGTCTTAGTTCGCAAGAACCTTTTGTTGAAAGACTGTTTACCAAAGGATAAGGTCACAGATTTAAAGGTAATTTGTGACCTCTCTTGACACCTCTTCCGCAAAAATACTAAATCTTTATATTATAACACAAGTGCATTTTTCGCTAGAGCATTCATTATAATTGACCTCATTAGCGCGTGAACACGATGTGCTTACGCAAGCGTTTTGAGTGATATGTTTCATATAGGTTAACACTTTTTTCACAGCACTTCGTTTTTATTACTATTATAAACTTCTAATTTGTTTAAACATAATTTGATTTATAAACTCTTATCGTTCACTGGGCCCATAACCTGTTAGAATTAGGTTAAATAACAGTGGGTTAACAACGTTAAGACATAGAGTTTATTTAAAGAGTAAATATGTTATACAATTAGAAGTCTATATAGAGAGATGAGTGAATCATATCTCTCTCTGAGTAATGTTAAAGACAGACTGACTTCAGAAACTACAAGACAGGGTATTTAACCCTCGACGGAAGTGTGATCGACTTTAGACCTTATGTCCGTTTCTCATTAAAAGTAATACATAGTTATTGAAACAATAGGTAATTTAATATAGCTGAGCTAGTCTAACAGGAAGTTAACATTAAATATATAACGAGTGTGTAATACATAACAAAGTTGCTTAGATGATTTCAAGCCAAAATCAACATGGGACTGGGAGCATAGGAATTAATTCAAAATTTTAAGCCTATTAGACATATCTGAGTTTTGACCTTTTGAAATCTAAGCCAATTATTTGGCTTTAACCCATGTTTCAGAGGCTGGAAAATTGTAAGCCAATTTTTGAGCCAAAATTTCACAAAAAATCTGAATTTCAAGCCAAAATTAACATGGGAACATAGGAATTAATACAAAATTTAAAGCCAATTACCAGTCTGCAGAATATGGAAGATATTTGGGATATTCTCTCTGATCAATTTTGAATTAATTCCTATATTTACATTAATTTTGCTACAAACAGTTTACCAGTTTCTGCAGACTGACAAATTAATGGAAATTTATGGTGGATTTTTTCAGCTTTTTGAAAAAGTCAGTGGGATTTTGTGCACCAAATACAGGCTGGTAAATTTCCAGTAATTTGGCTGATCCACCTATATTTCACCCATTTTTTACTGAAAATTAATGGTAACATAAGAATAAATAGCTAAAAATCCACCAACTTCGCAAGAATATTTTTTTCAATGGAGAAAAATTCCACAGACAAGTCGGTGGAATCTCCCATGAAATACAGTCTGGCACCCGGGAGGTCTATTTTACCGCACGGCACCAAGTTGGTATTTCGAGGTAAATTTGGAAAATGTTGGTGGATCAGCCAAGTTACTGGAAATTTATGGTGGATTTTTTCAGCTTTTTGAAAAAGTCAGTGGGATTTTGAGCACCAATTACAGACTGATGTACGCCCAAAATAGATGATTACTTGAAGAACACAACAAGAGTGTAAAGTGTGGCAAATCTGTCTCTAAAATGACCAGAATTCTGCAAAATGTCTCCAATAAAT
Source organism: Caprella mutica (assembly GCA_947561585.1). Classification (NCBI taxonomy): domain Eukaryota; kingdom Metazoa; phylum Arthropoda; class Malacostraca; order Amphipoda; family Caprellidae; genus Caprella; species Caprella mutica. The sequence continues at coordinate 97,198 of CANNZV010001586.1, read as the reverse complement.
ACATGTAATGATGTAAACATATGAATTAATTAAGAAAGTTTTGTGACTATAATTTTTATCCCTTCAATTGCAAATGGTGAGAAATATCTAATTTTCTCCTATGCTACCTACAATGTTATTTTGGAGATAATTTATTATAACTTGATCATTTTGGAGAGGAAATAGTTATTTTTGGAGAGAGCTCGAGAGACAAATAGAGAGTTTATGAGCCAAACTATTTTAACAGGGGCGCAGCAAATAACATAGGAATTAAATAGGACATGGGCGCAGCTGAACACGATTAATCATTAGTCTTAAATACATTGACTACATTTCCAAAATTAGCTACGAGTTTATAAAAAGGAAAAGCTGAAAAAATGACTAACAATTTCCAATAAGTTAGATGATCCACCAACATCTTCCCCAGTCGGAAAAGTAGGTGTCCAGAAACACAGGATTTTTTTACAGAAATTGGAATTTGTGGCACCTTCCCAATTTATCGACCAAAAATTAACGGTAACAGGAATAAATATCTAAAAATCCACCAACATGTCTATGGAATTTCCCATGAAATGTAGTCAATTTGCTAGTAAATGGCTAGAGAGGCCATTTAATGACATAAAAACTACTCATTATGTAGAAAATATTAATGTATTCTTCATTGCTTTCTAGGCTATTGAATTCTAACTTCTACATATCTATTTACTTTTCATTTCCAAACTTTTTTCATGCAGATATAAAGATAAATATGTCAAAGAAGTATGAGTGTGTTGCAGAGGGCTGTACTAACAAGCCATGCAAAGATCTTGAATTTTTTGACTTCCCCGATGACAAAGACCAACTGCAATGCTGGGTTGATGCTTTGAAAAAACCAGTAGACTTCAAGCCATCAGACTTGACTAAAGTTTGCTCGGTTCACTTTGTCAACAGTGAGTCCTTTTAAATTTGTAGGTTTCGTAGAAAATTTTCTTCTCTCTCTACTAGCATTTATATTGATTGTTTATTCAATAGTGAAGTTAAAACTATCTCTTCACAATGAAACTGGGTTTTTATTTATTTGGGATCCTATTATCATCATCGATTCAATTGCACATCTTGCAACATATTTTTATTTTACAACTATTAGCTACAATGAATTGATCACAAAACTTCAGACTAATTTCAATTATGGATTTATTCATCTATTTTTGGTAAAGCAACTAAAATATGTCTTGTAGAATATTTGACCACATTCTGTTGATTCTAATATTTTTTCTGATTTATTTGAACTATAAAATTACTAATACTATTATCAAACTATTCTAAATGTTAATCACAGGGCAGGTCAGTCCACACCCATGGCATCCAGACTACAGTCCGTCAGTTTTCAGACGCCTTCGCTCAAAGAAAAGGTAAGGAAGTTCTTTAGGTGCTCAGTATCAAGGTAGTGTGTGTATTTGGGTCCTACACTGACTCACTGGACCCACTTGATGGCCTGAGTGGTGTCTCTTAGGAGCATCCCCTCAACTTTAAAATCTTTAAGGAAGCTCCTTCTGATAACTCCTTCCAAAAATCTGCCATTGTGGTTTTCAATTGACTAAATCTATATGAGTTAAGAAAGTTAGCATTGTTTATTAACTTTGAAATGGGTTGTCTATATTGCTAAAGAAAAGAATTAGCTTATTATATAATATCTGAATTTTTTGCATAGAAAGATAATATGAGAACTACATAATGATAATATTCATATATATAATTTTAGATAGTGTATTAAATTAGTACTTCATATTTACCTTCGCAGAATGCAGGAAGGTCATATTTTCATTGGACTTAGTTCATTTATTACCTTCGCAGAATGCAGGAAGGTCATATTTTCATTGGAATTTGTTTATTTATTGCCTTCGCAGGATGCGGGAAGGTCATATTTTCATCGGACTTTACTTATTTATTTATCATCTTTTGTTATTCGCTTAACTGAAAAAGTGTACAACCAAATTGCCTGAAATTTGGTGAAACAATTGGTCCATCTCCAGTGACCTCCTGCTAGAATTTTAGGAGTGACCTAATCAAAGGTCATGATCATTTATAACTCAAAAAGTATTGAACCATATTGTATGAAACTTGGTGGGACGATTGGTCAATATTCATGAACCATTTTGTTAGATTTTGGGAGCAATCGGGTCAAAGGTAACTCGATAACTCCAAAAGTATTCAACCAAATTGTCTGAAATTTGATGGGACGATTGGTCAATGTCTAGGAACGATCTAGTAGAATTTTGGAAGCGATCAGGTCAAAGGTCAAGGTCATTTATAACTCAATAACTTTTAAAGTATTGTACCATATTGCTTGAAACTTGGTGGGACTATTGATTATTATCCAGTTAGCAGCTTCTCAATTTTGGGAGAGAACGGATAAAGCAGAGGCGAAAGTATGCGCTCTACCGTGTGCACATAATCTAGTTCGCAAATACAATCAAGTTTTCCATATTCAGTTCAATGAAATACACCACTATTGGTTGTTCGATCAAACTTGTGTTATGCTATAGTAAGCTACATGTTTTTCTCAAGTTATACCATCTGTTATGCTATTGTTACACAATTTCCTCCAGTTAGCTACATCAAGTGTGTTTATTTGGCAGGGATAAGGGTAGCAGAGCGCGTCAGATCATCAATGCAGAGCTGGGTCTCATTGAGCCTGAGCCCAGAGAGCAGCCACAAAAAACTCTGGAGGAGATCTTGCTTAACTCTGCTGAGACCAAAACATACATTGCAGAGACATCTCCCAAAAGGAGGAGTGAGGATGATGAGGGGGAGGAGAGGAAGAGAGCCAAGTGCATCTCCATTGGAGAGAGTGATGCGGAGTGGCTTGGAGAGGAGATGATCACCACCAGAGTGGAGGATAGGGGTACACCTTGCAGTACAGAACTCACTGTCAACTCTTCTATTAGTGATGTCATTGACAGTGTAGTGGTGAGTTGCAGTGAATAATAACATAAATAGTAATTAGCATTACATTTGGCTCAGGGTGGTGGATGGAAGAGATGTACCTACCAAACTGTTGTAATTTGGATTATGCAGTTCATTTGCATCATCTTAATAGTTTTCAGATCTTTTTGCTTTTAGATTTAATTTATTTCCACCTCTTTTATCTGTAACTTCAGTCACTGGATTGTGTCCTTTAGAAGCAACATGTCATCACTTTTCCTTTATTCATCAGTGATGTGACCTAGGGTGGTTATAGCAGACGTTAAATCTCTAAAGTAAAATAAAGTAATGGCTGTAATTCAGTACTAGTGTAAGGGGAGGCCGTGATCCCCAAACATCTATTTCTTGGTAAATAAAGATGGTAGATAGCAGATTTTCATATTTTACTCAGACAATAACCAGGCTGTAATAACAAAATAAACCACTTAAATAAATGCATCCTATTATTTACATATATGAATCACAAATAGAAAGGTGTATCTTACCCTGGTTATGACGATCCTAGACTTGATAAACAATTCATTTCAAACTCACTTAATTGTAGCTACCATAACTTTACATATCTTTGTTTCTGCAAAAACACCATAACAACTATTATCATTCAAGAGCACAAATTAAGGTTTATTAGAGGCATACAAATTAAGGTCTACACTGCAGCACATTCAGACCAAGACTGACTCTGACAATTGATTCTTCCTATGAAGTAAACTATAGCTACTTAACAATTCTTCCCTTTCAGATTTATGTTTTTATGCTATTTATATTGACAATCCTATTTTTTGGTTTAAATTTCAGATTTATATTTTATGCTATTTATATTTTAACAATGCTATTTTAATAGGTAGTAATCCCCTAACATACCTCCCCTCCTAGTTTTTACTCTAGGAAAAACTAATAAATTTTATAATATACCAACTAAGTATAATTTCACGAATTTTTTTATTGAACATACAAAGTTATTTACAAAAGAAATACAAATTTTAAAAATGACCCTAACAATAAGACAATATCCTTCCATACATCTTGCTATCCTCTTCATGGCCTCACCAGCTTTCTCAGGTAGCATCATTTCCAAATATCTTCTCAATAAATGGCAAGATTAGCTCTGCACATCATCGAATTGGAGACTCCAAGTTGCTTATGGGTGCTATCGCTTCTCCAGACAAGTTCAATCATGCGATGACTCCAAGCATGAAACCCGCAGAATAAAGAAAATCAGTTAATTTAAATTTAACAGTTTCATAGAAAAAATAAATAGCTACCAACTCCCAAATCAAATTTTTTTTAATCAATTTAGAAGTTTATAATTTTTTTTTTAAGCCTTTTTTGTCAATCTCAACATATTTAAAAGTTATTTACAAATTCAATTCATTACTTAAATCTTAATCCAATATCAGCTATTTCAAAGGAAGCAGTCTACTTTTTTTTCCTCTTCTTATAATCTTTACTTAGATTAATCTATTAAACTTAAATAATTCATAGCTACTACTAATTAGCCAATTCTTAAACCAATCAACCCATTCATTCTCACAAATGACCAAACTCAACACTTCAATCTTACAGTTTTTAGCAACTTCCAGTTTCATTATTGTACCAATTTCCATCTTTAGTGAAATTTCCACGATTTTGGGTACTGTCTTAGATTTCTCTATTTCTTGTTTCTTCAGCTTTTCATTTTAAAGTTTCTTCAGTCTCTCATCTTCCAGTTTCTTCAGTCTCTCATCTTCCAGTTTCTTCAGTCTCTCATCTTCCAGTTTCTTCAGTCTCTCATCTTCCAGTTTCTTCAGTCTCTCATCTTCCAGTTTCTTCAGTCTCTCATCTTCCAGTTTCTTCAGTCTCTCATCTTCCAGTTTCTTCAGTCTCTCATCTTCCAGTTTCTTCAGTCTCTCATTTTCCAGTTTCTTCAGTCTCTCATCTTCCAGTTTCTTCAGTCTTTCATCTTCCAGTTTCTTCAGTCTCTCATCTTCCAGTTTCTTCAGTCTCTCATCTTCCAGTTTCTTCTGTCTCTCATCTTCCAGTTTCTTCTGTCTCTCATCTTCCAGTTTCTTCTGTCTCTCATCTTCCTTCCGTTTAATTTTTTCTTCTCTTTTTCTTAAACAGGCTTTTATATCATGACCCGATTGACCACAAAATTCACACATAGTATGAATCCATTGAAAATCACTATGTTTCTGCTTATTAGGTCTATTTCTGTGAAGCTCATCATAAATTTTGGCAAATTTCATGATCATCTTCCAATCAACTTCTTCATCTTCAATAGCTTTAGTTATAAGCCAGTTTTGCAGAAATTCCCTGTACTCTTCATCTACAGTTTTCTTGTACTTGTTCAACAAAGTCACACTAGTCATATAATTCTTCTGTGGATATGCTTCTATGAACAAATCTAACAACCTGGCACTGTATCTCTTCCTGGACTCTCCCACTTTTATATGAGTTCTTTTAAATTCTTCTCTTGCCTCCATTTCGTAACCTTTTAATCACTTATTTTATAATGAATTTATATCTTTTTTATCAGAGTCCTTGATTAATACTGATTCTCTTCATTCTTCTCCTAAACATCACTAGACACCATCTTGTAGCAATCCTATTTCCTCAAATTGCCACATATTCTTCTTTGTGCATTACCAATTAAATGCAATCAGTTCTGCTTATCTTCAGAGCTTCCGTTTTTAGTCACGGCACCATTTATGTAAGGAGAAGGCCGTGATCCCCAAACATCTATTTCTTGGTAAATAAAGATGGTAGATAGCAGATTTTCATATTTTACTCAGACAATAACCAGGCTGTAATAACAAAATAAACCACTTAAATAAATGCATCCTATTATTTACATATATGAATCACAAATAGAAAGGTGTATCTTACCCTGGTTATGACGATCCTAGACTTGATAAACAATTCATTTCAAACTCACTTAATTGTAGCTACCATAACTTTACATATCTTTGTTTCTGCAAAAACACCATAACAACTATTATCATTCAAGAGCACAAATTAAGGTTTATTAGAGGCATACAAATTAAGGTCTACACTGCAGCACATTCAGACCAAGACTGACTCTGACAATTGATTCTTCCTATGAAGTAAACTATAGCTACTTAACAATTCTTCCCTTTCAGATTTATGTTTTTATGCTATTTATATTGACAATCCTATTTTTTGGTTTAAATTTCAGATTTATATTTTAACAATGCTATTTTAATAGGTAGTAATCCCCTAACACTAGTAAATAAATATTATTTTAATGCATTCCTGTAATAAGTAAATTTCAAACTGTCTTTTTTAGGTTGATACTCCTTCCATACCTATTGTTGCCAAGAGAGGAGGGAGGGGGAGAGGCAGGGGGCGGCCAAGGAGGGGAGGAGCCAAGTCCCTCATTAACGACACCCTCCACTGGGAGGCGGGCACTGCCGCCCCTCACTTTGGAAAGGAGTGCAGCACCTGTCAGGTGTACATTCAGGAGATAGCACTTCTCAAAGAGGAGCTCAGGGAGAAGAAAGCCATTGCCTCAGAGTGGGATAACATCATGGATAATTTCTCTAGGATGATGCAGTCAAAGCTGTCTGTGGCAGAGACGCAAGTCAAGGATCTGCAGAAGAGAGTCTCAGTTTTAGAGCTATCAGAGGAGTTCTTCCAGAAGAAGAAGCACCGAGTTGTGATGTACACTGGACTGCCTAGCTACAGCGTCCTCATGAATCTCTATGACTTGGTCAGAGCTGCCGTTAAAGAGGACCTCAAGATAATTAGTGTCACTCCTTTCCAGAAGTTCTTGATGGTTCTCATGAAGTTGAGAATGAACATGAAGTTCAAAGATTTATCCCACCGGTTTAATGTGGATCTTAACAAGATAGAGCGCTTCTTCCCTGAGTGGATGACTGCTTTTCACAAACAGTTGTCCCATGTTCTTGTCTGGCCAAAGGACAATGTGAACTACAGGTTGGATGTCCTGTGCACCACCCTCAAAGACCATTACAAGATAATCAAAACAGATGTCTCCATCTCTAAATTCCTCACTTCTGAAGGTCTCCTCAAATCCCACCACAAGATAGAGACTGTTTGTGCCTCCCTGTGCCACATTGCAGAAGTTGCCACTTCTGAAGTCATGGACCAGTTACCTGAAGTGCTTCTCAATAAAACGGCAATTGTGGAAGATTATTTGAAGTTCATTGGCAAATACCAAGAGCCTATTCCATCAACAGAGAATGAGTTGAAGCCTACAGAGGTTATTAAGGTGGAAGAAGAGAGTGAACTGGAGAAAAGTTATAGTCAGGATGAAGAAGAGAAGATGGATGTTGATGAAGCACCTAAAAAAGAAAACGACTCAAGCGAGACAAATATGGCTGCTACTTCTGAGTCTGCTGATGGTAGCAAAATAGAGATAGATCCTCTCAATACTGAAGAATCTATCGATACTGAAGGATCTGAAAAGATTGAAAGTAAAGAAATATTGAAGGATGACTCGGCCACTGACCATAAAATGGATGATTTAACGAAATCTTCCACTGATGATACATCTAAATCTACAAATGATGATTCTTCTAAATCTTCCACTGATGATGCTTCTAAATCTACCACTGATGATGCTTCTAAATCTACCACTGATGATGCTTCTAAATCTACCACTGATGATGCTTCTAAAATTACGACTGATGATGCTTCTAAATCTACCACTGATGATGCTTCTAAATCTACCACTGATGAAGCATCTAAATTTTCCACTGATGATTCTTCTAAAATTACCACTGATGATTCTTCTAAAATTACCACCGATGATGCTTCTAAATCTGCCACTGACAATGCTTCGAAAACTACGATTGATGATGCCTCTAAATCTATGACTGATGATGCTTCTAAATCTACATCTGATGATGCTTCTAAATCTACAACTGATGATGCTTCTAAATCTACAACTGATGAGGTTCAAGGAAATAATGAAAATATGAAATCTGATGCAGCCATTAAACTTCAGTCTGAAGATCCTAATAATCTTCAAGACGAAGTCTCTACTAACTCTAATGTTGACGGAGTGAGTAGTGATGTACAGCCTATGGAGTTAGCAAGTAGTTCTGAAGTAGATGTACCTGCAATGATCAACAGCTTGTCTTCAACTGCTAACGTTACTGCCTCTCAAGATGCAGGTTAGTGTTTTTTATTCTTAGCATTTTCTGATGTGGTGAATGGAAGGGAAATGGGTGGTGTCCCTGTGCCTCCAACTTGTATAACTTGGATGAACTGTCTTGTCTCATTTTTATCAAGTGAATTATTTTTTTTAACATTACTTGCAGTTTTAGAGGATAGCGCTAGGATTATGCTCTTCAACTACGAGGTCTTCGATTTTCCTGTTAGGTAGACTCGTAGGTTTCGTTCACTATCACCTCTTTGTGTATGTTTTTTTTTAAAACTTAGATTAGTATATAATTGGTGGGTTTCCCAGGTAAGATGGATTGATGTTCATGTCAAAACTGTCAACTCCCACCGCTCAGCACTATGGCTGGCGGTGCTCACTCCCCGTCCTCCCTGCGCCACCCCAACAAGAGAAGAATACTCTTTCTAACGATTCTGGTAAAGTTACCAGTAACATATATGCAAAAAAAACATTTGTTGCTCAAGAACAATAAACCAGTCGCACTTACAAGAAAGTTTATACATTACATTTCATGCACCCAAAGGGACTAAACCAAGATCAAACTATCCTTGCTACTTTCTCTCAGTCAGAAATTATTAAATTTCCTTCACACACGATGAGATGAAAAAGTACAAGGACGAACCCATGATTTGATAAAATAATTTTAGACATACTCTCAAGATGTCAAAATGTTCCAAAATGACCCACTGATTAGGGCATTTTCTGTATCCAGTAGGTTTGGGATTATTTGAAGCTCTGTGTTTATGAGTATCCAGATATATTTTCTAGAGCTCCCTTCGAACTGTTGAGTACTGATCTCCAGCTTGGATGTTGTAAGCCAGTTTTGCCACCTCAAGAAGCTCCTACACGTGGTTGCAGTGGGTCTCAACCGGACATGAAAGACTTCTCAACCCCAGTCCTTTATTGTGGGAACGCGACCAGAGTGTCGCTCCAGGTTCTGCTCACCCTTGCACGCACATGGTATAAGAGGGCACCTATCTTTCTTGGTCCTCCCCTTCCTCAACCTGATCCTGTCTCTCACAGCTCTTCCTACTGCTCCACACTACGTACTTAACATCTCACAACTGAACGTACCTAAATTTCATTCAAAACCAGCACATGCAACTCAAAACACTACTACACTAACATAACATACATATAGTCACTATCCAGGAAACTAAACTAACCAATAATAAAACCACACCAAACCCTACACAAGGTGGAACGCGCCTCATCACACTGATCCACAAAACTATACCCTTCACTTACACCACGGCAGAAACACTTGCCCGAATGCGATTAGATCCCACTCTTGAATCATAATCTACTCGAATACAGACACACAAATGTACATACAACATAAACACCCTCACCAACTCTCGCTCATCCTGAGTACCTTACTACCTCAACGCCCATGACCCAACCCGGATTACCACACAACAATCACTGCACAACTTGACACAATTGTACATCATACTCCTGAGATGAAGTTCCAACTGGTCCATCCGCCAGTCGAGGCCACGCTGATGCGCCACCTGTTTATGTCTGATGGTGAAGCTCTCCTTCTTCTCAGTCACCATCACAATCACTTTATTAGTGTACCTTCACATTTTACAGTGCTCTGCACTGATCCACAATACTTTTGCTGACTGTCTGGAATTCCCTCCAAGAAACCCTACAACTTCCTCTTGAAACTCTCCAATTTGTGTCCTGGCTCTCTCAAATCCTTTGGAAGACAATTAAATAATCGAGGACCTCCAACAAACATAGAGGTCTCTTTCAATGTTTGAATTCTTGCCATGGATCTGTTATTAATTTCTAGCACACGGCAGAGTCTTCCTCTCCTGTCACTATCATAGGTTGCCATTCTGCTTGGTATGCAAATACAAAGATAATATACTTTACTAAAGGTTGACTGAACAGGAACAGACACTGAAACTCCCGTAATTTACCCCGAAATATGGGCAGTTGAGGTATTTACACAGCGATTTCTAGATTCTTTTTACATTTTTAGAGATCTAAGACTCTTAAAACCGTAAATGAAACATTTTATTAAGATATGAAATGATAATAAGTGTATTAAATGACTCATTAAAATAGAACCATCTTGGGCACCAACTGAGTGATGTATGTGAGTTGATGTATTTCAATTTAAGAGTCTTCTGTTTATCTTTTCAAACAATTAGAGCTAGGTTTATCAAACTATTTTGGAGAATATAAGATACCTACCTACCTGCAAATTACAATAAATATGTATTTAATTTCATAGTGTGCAGTTAGGCTACTAAGAAAATCTCTTCCAAGATCTTAACTTGGTAGATGATATATCACTTAATGGTCAAACATTTGAAATTACAGTCTTCACGTAGCTAATGTTTTGTTTTTTCAGATGCTATACCGGACATTCCCTCGGTGGCAGCAGATCTGATATCAGAACTGATGAATGTGGCAAATGATGCAACATTCACTGGTACAGACCCCTCCATGGAGGCCACCATGTTAGAGGTGGCGAGTGCTCTTTCCGCCCCTCCTGCTTCTGATGACCCAATTGCAGTGGAGATTAGTGTGGAGGACCTAGAAAAGCTCCACCTAGAGTGCCAGTCTGTGCATGAGGAGATAGAGGAGCAATGCGAAGTGTTGTCGCAACACCTCTACTACAACACACAACTCTCAACTGTGGATAAATTCCTCGCGCTCACTGAACTGCCTGTTAAGCTCAATGAAGAGCTAGTGGTGAAGAAGGAGGTCATTTCTCCTAGTTTGCAGTGCTGGCTCACTCTAGTCCAACTGGTTACTGGTGTTGACGCCCAAAGCTTGGCTTACACTCACAATCTTGACTGCGAACTGTTGAAGAAAGTCTTTGATAATTGGGTGCGTCTGTTCACCTTAGAGTTAGGGGAGTGTGAGGTGCCTCAGGCCAAGGCAGAGATGAAAAAGTTCGCCTGTCTCAACAAAGCTGATAACATCAAGGAGCTCTACCCAGCATGTAAGATGATAATGAGCAAAATGAGGGAGGAGAGCTCGCCACACAGTTGGTACTGCGGCATGACTTTCTCGCATGTCTGGAGTCTTGTTGGTAGCTCTCTGTCTGGCTATCAGCTGCAGAAAGAGCTGAACAATGAGTTGCGTCTGATACAGAGTCTGTGTGTGCAAAGGCAGTACATAGAGCAGAACCTCCTAAAAACTGCACCTGAACATCTAGTGCTGCACTACACAGGTTTCCCCGATTATGATAGTTTGTTCGATACATTCTCGGAACTTTTGCCCAGTCCTTCAGTGTCACCTTCTAAGTCAGGTAACCTGAGTGACTTCAGTCAGTTTCTGTGCGTTCTTTTAAGACTCGTCAGAGACATGTCTGACTCAGAGATCCTGCTTCACATTTCCAGTCGGGAGTCCGAAGATACCATGGAGAGTATTCTGAACAAACGAGAGCCAGACTTAAACTCAATAATACCAGTGTGGCTGAGACACATTCACAGCAAGTTCATGCTTTTCGTGTCATGGCCAGTGACAGAAAAAGAGGCTAAGCTTTTCAACCAGACGTTGAGGGACAGATTCAGGTAAGGCACTAAACTGCGTCCATCGCTTTATTGCAGATCACTATATTGTGAATAAATTTAATATTATTGATCGTACAGTAGTGAAACTTTGGTCACTGGAAGATTGCTTCAATGTTAGTATCTTGCTGAAATATTTTTTTCAATCCATGGGAAAATGAGAAAGTTATGAACGTTTATATATTTTGAAGGCATTTTAACTGTCCATCGCTTTATTGCAGCTCTGTGAAAAGCCCAAAATTAGGCGATTAACTTCTACCGAGAGGGTAAAAATTGTTACAGGTCCTGCAGAAGGGAGGACTCTTCTATATTTAGCTAATGAATTTGGGAGGGATAAGAGAAACATAGTTTCTATTGTGGAAGATCCCGACACCAATCAAAGGAAAGATAAGGGTACGAGGAGAAGCTTTTTCCCCTCGAAATATGCGAAAACTACCCAGGCAGGTTATAAGGTAGCCAAATAATACTAGAGCCTCCATTTTCGACAAGGCTGTCATTGGTTATTCGTCCATACAGTGTCTTAAATGAGACGAAAAGGAACGTGGAGCCCATTTCCAGGCCTCCTATGGACAAGAACAATGAAGAAAATGGCATTAGATGTACACAGAATTACATGGAAATAAACTTCCTACTTGTTCTTTTAACAGATGAGGCAAGAGCCATCCTTGATTGTCTGGATGGATGGGTTAAAGTTTGGATCCTACTGGAGCTTTCTATCCACACTGGTTTCGTCGTCAACAAGGAGGCTGTGGCCTAATGTTTTAAGCTGGCATCATTGGTGAAACGTTAATTGGCTCTTTCCAAGAACCAGAGGGTGTAAACCTAACAATCCAATCCTATATTGCCTCTTTTGTCGAGTACTTGTTCCCTTGGCCTAATAGTTTGCAATTATCTCGTTGGCAAAAGATGATTTTCTTGTATTACTTCGCACAATCTCATGCTTGAAGGGTTACAACTTCTTTCCTCATATCTCTGGGCATCAAGTGAGAGACTCTCATGACTTGATTGCCTTGTTCTCTGGTCTTAAGCCCCATTGAGAATTTCTGACCATTTCATTTGAGACAGTACATCCGGACTGTTTTGATGTAAGACCAATGACAGCCTTGTCAAAAATGGAGGCACTAGTTCCATTTAGCTGCCTTATGACCTGCCTGCGTATTTTTCACATATTTCGAGGGGAAATTCTTTTTCTCGTACCCTCATCTCTCCTTGGGCTTGTGTCGGGATTTCTCACAAAAGAAACTAAGATCTCTTAACTTTTTTTTTATTAAAAAGTAAGAAAATAATGTGATTTTTTTTAGAATGAACCAAATATTTTGATCGAAATTAAAAAAATGCTTATTTGACGATCTCAGGAAGGTCGAGCTGAACACATTAGCTCCTAGAAATATTTTTCATGAAGGAACCGATAGTTCACTGTAGCTACTGCCAACTATTTCTAGTAAATCTAGAAAACCCCTAACAATAGCTTAGATGGAAACGAAATTCTGTTATAACTATAGTCTCTTTTTAATTCCCCTATTTAATAGTGTCTTTATGATCATTTGCAAGACAATACTTCAATCGTTGTTCTCAATGTTCCTCAGGTACCTGCACTCAGTACCGAAGCAGTTGCTACTGCAGGCAGAGGCTGTCTGTGCCGCCCTTTACAACGTCTCTCACCACCTCTACTGCATCACCTCTGAAGAGGAAGAGGAATGGGCAGACCAGAACGACTTGGTGGACTGGATGTTTTAGACCATTTACTTTTTCGCACCGATAGATTAATGTACTTTATTTACAGTTTAATTCATAGTATAGAAAGTAAAATACTGTCTATTGAAATGATACACGTAAGTTACATACTTTTTATTTTCAACTAACGTAGGAATGTTTATAACATTGTAAATAGTAAAATATAATCTCAATGGAAAAGTACAAAGGTAAGTATGGTAGCATTAAATTGTTTACGTATGTGAAATGGCAGATAAAACAAATGTAAGTTAAAATAGTGTTGGCTACTTAAGTAAAATCGTATAAATGTGTAGTGTATTATTATACCTAGCTAATAAAATAAAAACAATCCCAACAATTAAAAATGTCTTTGATATGTACCTTAAAAACCAGAAGCTATTAACTCATGAGGCTGAATTTTAAGAATTGTATGTTTAAATTACAGAAATTATGCATTAAAAATAAAGATTGCCTTTTATAGTTATCTCTCAATGAACATAGTTTTCTAATATTTCAATCTACAGCACCTGAGATATGAAGTGGCTGTGATTATGTAGGAACTATTAGTTCAGGAGTTTCAGTGTACTAACAGTCTGTGATTCACTGGTCCACTAATTTACGGACCATGTAATGGAGGATACCTCCGTGTTTGAAATAAGTCACTTCGACCTCTGTGTCGAAACGAACCAACACTTCAAACTTCTTCTCGCCACCATTCACCTGGAAAAGAATTAGTAGTTTGGTGTTGCTTTCTATTTAGCAGCTATTGTTAATATAAAAATTTACAATAAATCATTAACACTATTTCTTGAAAGCTATAGAATGTTCCACAGGAAGTTTTCAATAATTAGGTAGCTATTAATTTAATAAAATAGTGAGATTGAATGCTTTTACAGATTTTACTGAATCTCAACAATAGCTCTTGCGATCTATTTTAAAACGTAAACAAATGTTATACTCTCAGATTTTGGAAAAAGTGAAAGTAGAATAATTAGCATTTCAGCGTGACCAGTCGAGTGATTACAGATGAGTTTAAGAGTTTCAATTATACGAAGGCTAATATAAATAAACTAAAAGAGTAAAGCATTTCTCAGCACTGTACCTGCACAGTCAGTTTCATGGCAGGTGTCAGAGACTCTGGTAGTTGTATGTCGAAAGTCTCCTGTCCCGTCAGACCGAGAGTGTCTGCCGAGTCACCAGGAGAGAACTGGAGGGGCAGTATACCCATACCCACCAGGTTAGAGCGGTGGATGCGTTCGTAGGACTCTGCTATCACAGCTTTCACACCTTGTTAGTGATAATAAGTTTATTAATGAAACATTACATAAAGATACACAAATAATTAATTAGCTATATTTTAACGATGTTACTAAAAGATGGCTAATAGTGTGAAAAACACTGGTGATTATATAAATGATACAATTACTAGTTCATTATTAACAACAGAGTGTAAAATTTATCTGTAGTTAACTATTTAGCCGTTGCATTAATACTCTAACTTACTGAAAATACTCATGTTTTACAAATTATTATAATTAGGATGCCACTATGGTTTTAAAATGATAGATCTTAAGAATATCAAAGACTAAACGAAATAGAATTCTTATACCAGTTAATTCTCTCAGTCTATAATATTAAAGGGATATATTATTTTAAAATTGTCACAACCCTAATAGTTAGATAAAGTGAATTTTACCTAAACTTAACATTTTAAGTTACACTCACCTAACAAGTAAGGTCCCTTAGCTGCCCAGTCCCTGGAAGAGCCAGAACCATACTCTTTGCCTGCCAGTACAATCACAGGCACTCCTTCAGTAGAGTACTTCTCTGCACACTCAAACACATCCATCACCTCCCCACTGGGCTGGTGAGACGCCTTGGAACCTGCCTTGCCAACCATCTTGTTGAACAGCCTGCAATGCAACATACATATATTACGGTAGCCATCTTTAGTATTCAAAAATACAGGGTGGGGCGTAAGTTTGGAAGCAAATGAAAGTGCATATTATAATCCAACGAAAAATATATTTAATAATTTACAGTTATGTATTATTACATAAGGGTTTTAAGAATTCAAAAATCATAAATTTATTCAAAATGTTCCCCCTTGTTTTTAATAACAGCCTCAAATCTCCTCCGAACACCTCCTACTGCGGCACGCAACTGTTCTTGTGAAATTTCCTTCCAAGATCTCTGGAGCGAACGCTTTAAATCATCCACACTGCGATGGAATTTACCACAGGCCTTTGATTCAAGAATGGACCATACCGAAAAGTCCATAGGATTAACATCTGGGGAGCAGGGAGGCCACAATTCTTTGGACCAAAACCGTGGAAGATGGTCATGGCACCAGTTTTGAGTGACATTTGCAGTATGTGAAGTCTTGCTGAAATGTCCATAGAGTGTCATTACCGAAGTGATCCTTAGCTGACTCCAACATTGGCGTCAAAATATTCTCAATATAACATTTAGCCTTGATTTTTGCGCCTTGTTCCACAAAAATTAAAGGAGATCTCCAAGTTTCTGAAACGGCGGCCCAGACCATTACTGAAGCAGGTTTCATGGTTCTGTGGACAGTTTTTTGGTTGTATGGGATGTCTTTTGCACTTTTACCAATTATTCTGTCATTCCTCCGGTTGTGAGCCATTTCCATTGTGAAAATTTTTTCGTCAGACCAAACAATTTCACCAGCCGTGCCAGACTTCAATTCTCTCAGAAGTTCTTTGCTTCTCTCCAATCTCTTTTTCTTTATAGCTTCTGACAGAGTCTGTCTCTTTTGGAGGGTGAAAGAGGACATCTTTAGGTCTTCTTTGACAACTCTTCTCATTGTTCTGGGATTCACATTAGCTGTTTTGGCTAACAATCGTATTGACCTTTTCGGGTTACTCCTGATCTTCTCTCGGGCACATTTTATCAGTTGTTTGGTGCGTTGTGAGCGTGGTCTACCACTTCTTGGACGATCAGTCAAGTCTCCTCTCTCATTAAAACGCTTCACACACTTCCAAACAGTCGATCTCGCTATTGAGAGTCTTTGAAATGACGGAATCTGACTTCCCGGCACGGTGTAGAGCAATAATGGCTTCTCTTTTGTCTGACATTTTTGAATTGACTAAATTTTTGTAAAAAATAACACTGCCACGTCATAATGTAGTGTCTCTACTCTTGTTCAAACCCTATCACCTACTTAGGAACTTATTTTTAAGAATTATATTAATGTTTGAAAAATTGCTTCCAAACTTACGCCCCACCCTGTAGTTATGATATCATCCAATATCAGCTTGATATTAGCAAATATTCACATGATATTAGCAAATATTCCCTCAATATTCACCTGATATTAGCAACATTCACCTGATATTTGGAACATTCCCTTAATATTAGCAATATTCACCTGATATTAGCGAATGTTCCCCTCGCCATCACGGCATCATTTCCTCTACGGGAGCCGTAAGAGTTGAATTCTCTCGGTGTGAGTTTACGAGCAGTCAGGTACCTAGCAGCTGAGCTGTTACGAGCAATAGAACCAGCAGGAGAAATGTGGTCTGTTGTCACAGAGTCGGGTAGATTCAGCAGAACACGGCTACCTGACATGACAAAAATAATATTAGTCAATTGCTTGATGTTAACCATTTAATGACCACTGTCCTCTGGGGAGGACATTGGAAAATAATCAAATAATGTTTAAATTTATTCATTATAGCTAATCATATTCTGGCAATAAAAAGTGTAAAAATATATGTAGGCTATTAAAGGGTATTAACTATCTATTAAAGGATATTAACTATCTATTAAAGGGCATTAACTATCTATTAAAGGGCATTAACTATCTATTAAAGGGCATTAACTATCTATTAAAGGGCATTAACTATCTATTAAAGGGCATTAACTATCTATTAAAAGGTATTAACTATCTATTAAAGGCTATTAACTATCTATTAAAGAGCATTAACAATCTATTAAAGGATATTAACTATCTATTAAAGGATATTAACAATCTATTAAAGGCTATTAACTATCTATTAAAGGCTATTAACTATCTATTAAAGGCTATTAACTATCTATTAAAGGCTATTAACTATCTATTAAAGGGCATTCACTATCTATTAAAGGGCATTCACTATCTATTAAAGGGCATTCACTATCTATTAAAGGGCATTCACTATCTATTAAAGGGCATTCACTATCTATTAAAGGGCATTCACTATCTATTAAAGGGCATTCACTATCTATTAAAGGGCATTAACTATCTATTAAAGGATATTAACTATCTATTAAAGGATATTAACTATCTATTAAAGGGCATTCACTATCTATTAAAGGATATTAACTATCTATTAAAGGATATTAACTATCTATTAAAGGGCATTCACTATCTATTAAAGGGCATTAACTATCTATTAAAGGGCATTAACTATCTATTAAAGGGCATTAACTATCTATTAAAGGGCATTAACTATCTATTAAAGGGCATTCACTATCTATTAAAGGGCATTCACTATCTATTAAAGGGCATTAACTATCTATTAAAGGGCATTAACTATCTATTAAAGGGCATTAACTATCTATTAAAGGGCATTAACTATCTATTAAAGAGCATTAACTATCTATTAAAGGATATTAACTATCTATTAAAGGGCATTAACTATCTATTAAAGGGCATTCACTATCTATTAAAGGGCATTAACTATCTATTAAAGGGCATTAACTATCTGTACTGAAACTACCATCTACAACTTCCACCTTTGATGCTCTGGATGGCAGAGGGAGTACTTTTGATGCCTTTGAAGAAAGGAGGTTCTTTGATGTAAGTACTGTCACTGTCCCAGGGGTAGAGGGTGGTGGCGGGGGCTGGTAACTTCTGCCAAGTCTCACTACCCACTGTGATGTTACTGTAAACATCCTGCAAGAGATGTTATTCGTTTATCCATTTCATAATGTCGAAAGTAGCAGCTAGTTGAAACATTGAAGCATAGTTATTAAACATAAAAGATAAAATTTTTGTCTCCTGTAAATTTTAACTCAGAACTGCACAGAATGCGAGTTATTACAAAGAAAGAATAAAACGAGAAAGCAGAGTTAATTCAGGCATTTCTCTATCGTTCAAGCCCACCTAAGAAGTTTGTATAAACTTATAGTTATTAGTTAGGTACAAATGGTACCTGGAACATAGCAGGCAGCACAGACTGCTGTTCTATCTCCATTATTTTAGTTCTGGAAGGCCATATCTCTGCCAAGAAAACAGGTCTGCCATCAGGACCGTGACCTAAAGGCTCACTGCTGAAGTCAATGTCCAGTCTGCCTGAAAATAAACAAATAGTAAATCACTCCTTATAGCTTTTATTTGCTAGGGTGAGTTATTAGATTACAGGAAAGTTTACCGCACTCAATTCATCGCCGAAAAGTTTACCGCAACTCAATTCACCACATATATGTAAATTTCAATTCAACGTTATGTTTATTGATATTTCTTTTTCCTTAAAGTTAATAAAAGGTTTGACAACTGGATGCATTTATTATAATGGATAGAAAAAAAATTCAAATAATTTTTAAATTACGTCTAAAAAAACTCATCATATATTCAATCTATGAGTATTGTTACTACAAATAACAAAATTAAAAACTAATAGGAAACAATGCATTGTAATAATTAAAAAAACAATAATTTAAATAAAGTGCATTGTGCAATGCCTCGTACATATTCTAGGATATCGAAATTTTCATCGTAGGCCAACTCTAGTCCTTGGAAAAAAGCAACAGTTTGAGTGTAGACCTTCCTTCCCTTGGTAGGCATTTCACTAGCAACTAATTGTTAAATTTTGATTTCGGTTAGCTTTTGTTCTTGCTTGATGCTGTCCAAAAACTTCCATATATTTTGATGTACCGAAGTCATTTGTTCAATTAAAGCCCAATGCACCGCACCCATCGTCATTATTGTTGGTTTTTGGTCTATTTTCTTTGAAAAGAATATATACATATTTGGAAGACCTACGTACGACCTATTTTATATTATTTCATATATTCAGTAATAAAATATAATTTCAATTTCATATTTTCAGTAATATTCATTTATAATTCCCTTAAACAAGTCTGTATTTTTTCAACACAAATCATGTCTATTCAGTTCCTTATTATTGTTACATTTTGAATTAAATTGTTTTATGGTGAATTGAGTTGCGGTGAACTTTTCATGCGGTGAATTGAGTGCGGTGAACTTTTCATGCGGTGAATTGAGTGCCGTAAACTTTCCGCACACCGAGTTATTAATTGTCGGTCGGTTTACATGTTCAGTCATATAAGAAGTAATGATAAATTAAAATCAATATTTTTAATTTTTCTTATATGACCGGAGATGTGAAACCGACCTATAATTCGTGGCCTAGTTACATAAAAAAGTAGACAATATAAGATAGCAACTTGATACAAGAAGATTATTTTTAGAACTTGAAAATGAACTTTTGGAAAAATTAAATTTGACATTATTAATATAATTTTTAGTGTAATAATATATTGAGAAAAGAAATCCCATTTTTCAAAGACTACCTACCTGCTATAGCGTAGGCTATGACTCTACCTACTTGCAATGGCGTAGGCTATGACTCTACCTACTTGCAATGGCGTAGGCTATGACTCTACCTACTTGCAATGGCGTAGGCTATGACTCTACCTACTTGCAATGGCGTAGGCTATGACTCTACCTACTTGCAATGGCGTAGGCTATGACTCTACCTACTTGCAATGGCGTAGGCTATGACTCTACCTACTTGCAATGGCGTAGGCTATGACTCTACCTACTTGCAATGGCGTAGGCTATGACTCTACCTACTTGCAATGGCGTAGGCTATGACTCTA
Organism: Caprella mutica; assembly: GCA_947561585.1. Classification (NCBI taxonomy): domain Eukaryota; kingdom Metazoa; phylum Arthropoda; class Malacostraca; order Amphipoda; family Caprellidae; genus Caprella; species Caprella mutica. Next base: position 77,011 of record CANNZV010001586.1, on the reverse strand, counting down.
CATTCTTGCAATGGCGTAGGCTATGACTCTACCTACTTGCAATGGCGTAGGCTATGACTCTACCTACTTGCAATGGCGTAGGCTATGACTCTACCTACTTGCAATGGCGTAGGCTATGACTCTACCTACCTGCAATGGCGTAGGCTATGACTCTACCTACTTGCAATGGCGTAGGCTATGACTCTACCTACTTGCAATGGCGTAGGCTATGACTCTACCTACTTGCAATGGCGTAGGCTATGACTCTACCTACCTGCAATGGCGTAGGCTATGACTAGTAGGGGGGAGGCAAGGTAGTTTGCCCGGGTGTGGGGGTGGATGCGCCCCTCAAAGTTTCTATTGCCTGACAGAACACCGGCACACACCAACTCATTCTCCTCTATCACCTTCTGAACCTGAACACACAGAGAAAAAACACTGCTACCAAAGTTCAGCAAAGAGTACGACATACATTAGTACCAAAGATATCATAGCTAGCTACTACAGTAAGATGCATCACTCTCGAAATTTCTTTTTTAAAAAGCGCCATCTGTATTTGAAAGCGGGAATTAAAGCAACAATAACATTTTGGGATCAAGTAAAGATAACGGATCAGAGTCCATTATCTTTACTAGGTCAAATACTGGTCAGTTATGTTTACTTGCTTCATTTCTGGTCTGGTAACTTTACTTGGTTAAATTATTACCATTTGACCAATGATTGGAATAAGAATATAATTTTGGAATCATAGATAAAACATTATAGGATTTAAGCCGAAGTTTATTTTTTTTATTTTTTACTCAATTGTTCTTCTCAGCTTCAAAATGGATCTTGTTTTTTCATCAATTCTTTCAATTGATAAAATATGCCAAATTAATGTATAATCATTAATTATATAATTCATAACGTTCAATACTTATAAAATACTAAAGCAAATATTTAATAAAAGTGAAATAAAGTTATCTGATCCGTTAGCTTTACTAGTTTAATTTCTGGTCCGTTATCTTTACTTGCTCCACATTTTGTGTTGATCATAGTTAGTACAGTAAAACTCTTGAGTTATGAAAGTTTGTTTTATGAAGTACCTGAGTAATGAAGGACCTGAGTTATGAAGTAGTTTTCTTTGTTTAAATCATAGAAAACGTCAAAACGATAATCTTGAGGTATAACTATACCTTTTCCAAGTCCAGTTGGCAGAAGTGAATAATGAATTGGCCCAATTGAAAAATGAATTTTAGCAAGTGAAAGTCATATTGCAGAAGTGAAAATGAAAAATACAAATATGTCAAGCAATCACAATATAGAAGTTTTTTTTATGAAAATCACAACTTCAATGCAATAGTGGGTTTTTGTAATCTTCTCCACCAGACACTACCATATTATAAGATAATACTTTATTATTGAATAATACCTACTCTATTATAGGATAATACCCAATTATAGGATAATACCCAATTATAGGATAATACCCAATTATAGGATAATACCCAATTATAGGATAATACCCAATTATAGGATAATAGCTACCCAATTATAAGAAAATAGCCAATTATAGAATAATACCCAATAATTATTAAAGGTTAATACCCAATTATAGGACAATACCCAATTATAGGACAATACCCAATTATAGGACAATACACCAATTATAGGACAATACCCAATTATAGGACAATACCCAATTATAGGATGATACCCAGTAATTATTAGCTATAGGATGATATCCAATTATAGGATACTACCTATAATTGTGTCTTATCCTATAATGGAGTATTATATATGAAAATGTAAATCAGGAAGGCAAAGATTTACTATACAGTTTAGGTTATCACTAAATCGGTTATATTGAGTATGAACTGTGTTTTCTGTATTATTTGAGATTTAAATGATGTGTATTTTTTGTTAATGATTTGAATTTAGGCATAAATGCCTACTACAATGATATATATTAATTTTTGTTCAATAATGAGTAGCTATATTTATTTCCCACAACATATATGTACTTAATATTTGTTTCATTAACTCAATTTTGTATAAAATTTATGCACAGCACAATGTATAATTTGCACATCCATATAAGAATAATATTTGTCATAGTTATTCCTCAATGATAAAAATTCTCTATGATTTTTATCACAGAAAACTCTCAGTGCACACGAATTATGAAGTGGCTCTGAGTTATGAAGAAACCAATACTTCATAACTCAGGAGTTTCACTGTAAATAGATTAGTGAACAACACCAAATGTTGTTGTTTCTCTAGTTCCCACTTTCAAAACCAGATGGCGCCACAAAGCACTTTAGAAACAGACATTTATGAGAGTGGTGTATCTTACTGTAGTATAATATCTTTGTATGTACTACTTTCAATAAGTTTGTATGTACTACTTTCAATAAGTTTGTATGTACTACTTTCAATAAGTTTGTATGTACTACTTTCAATAAGTTTGTATGTACTACTTTCAACAAGTTTGTATGTACTACTTTCAATAAGTTTGTATGTACTACTTTCAATAAGTTTGTATGTACTACTTTCAATAAGTTTGTATCATCATCATCTTACCTATTCTATAGAAAATATTTGTAATTTAATATTCAAGTGGATTCTGGTCTTCTATAAAATTCATTTAACTTCACTAATTTTTTTTGACAATTAAGAAGCCATAATTTTAACTGTCATAACTCACCTCTTCGTCCAAAGGTCCCGAGTTGCCGATACAAGTCATGCAGCCGTAACCCACATTGTCAAAGCCCAGGGCATTGAGGCTGGGCACCACACCAGAGTGGTTGAGGTAGTGGGTCACCACTCCGCTACCTGTGGAGTGGAGGCCGTGAGTGACAGTAACCACAATGTTACAGCATCAGTAATGACATTTAGGCCCCTTTCACACCGGCGTTTTACTCATGCCGCAGCAAATAAAAGGGACATGAAAACATGCTTCAACCGAATAAATGAACATGATTTGTATGTAGCTACACTTAGATTGGGCGTTTTTCATGAAACTTTTCTCTGCTGTAGCATGAGAAAAACGTCCGTGTGAAAGAGTATAATGTGAGTATTTACCAGGAGACAGGGAAGTCTTGATGTAGGGGGCAACAGTGAGACCTGCATTCACTGCATTTTGAGCCAGAAGTCCCGCACCTAACATAACCTGCATGGCAAAGATACACAGTGAGGCACTATACACTATATTTACACCCTTAACATCAGTGAATAGAAAAGGCCTTCAAAATTAAAGTAGGTAGTTAGTTTCAAAGTCTTTTTAGAACAGAGACTTGGATTTATTTGAAAATTCATTATAATAATTTGCATGTTTTGGTACAAATGATGGTAGAAACCCCTACATCTATAAGGTAGTTAGTTACCTGCAATAAACTAATTTAGTGATTTGTAACTATTCACTCTATGTCTAACTATGGAAAGTGTTGAAATATAGCACTGGCATAGTACCTCCCTATATCCCGTTACTCACGGATGGATTGCTGGTGTTGGTGCAACTGGTTATAGCAGCTATCACCACTGAGCCGTGTCTGAGGGTGTAGTTCTTTCCTTTGTAACTCATCTCTACACTCTTCATCACCTAAAGAGAAGAAAAAGGGACCTAATGGAGCTGTACACTACCTATTAACCACTTATGCTTTATTTCAATAGACATGTGACTCTTGGTGAAATTTCATCTTTCCCACACACGATTCAAAACAGTTATTTTTCACTAATAATTTTATTGAGTAGATTTAGATACTAGCCAGCATTGGGACAGAGAAATAGCTAAGTAGTGTTTGGTTTGATTCATCTACTAATTAATGATAGGCTAAGTTACGTCAGTTCCATAATGAGAAAAAATTATATAGCTAATAATAATCATTATTTCATATTTTATTTGTATTCATGATACCTGCCAGTACAATTAAATAATCATTAATAAATAGTTTTTCCTTATATGACTGAAGATGTGAAACTGACCGCTAATTCATAACTTACCCTAATACTCCATGTAAGGTGTGTTCTTTACCTTATCTTCACCGAGACCGAATCCCTTGAATCCTGTCTTAGCAGTGAGGCAGGAGAGGAAGTCTGCCTTCATGTCACTCACTGCCACCCTGTCATGGGGCCTCTTGGGGCCTGACATCGAGGGCACCACTGAGGATAAGTCCAACTCCACCACTTGGGAGTACACTGGGTCCTGTGCTGCGTTGGTGTAGTCTCTGAACATGCCTGGTGGCACGGGGAGAAATGTTTATAGCATTCTCTACCGATGCCTAGAAATTACTTTTCAGAGGCTCCTTTCACATGAGCGTTTTTCTCATGCAGCAGCAAAGGAAATCGAGCATGAAAAACGCTATGACTGAATAAACGTAAGTATTTTTATGTATACTCGAATGGGCGTTTTTGCATGCTGCTTTTTTGTTGAAAAAAACGTCCCATATAAACAGGCCTTACACCATCTTTCTAGCAAAGAGAAAGGTGTATGAGTGACTTGACTCACCCACAGCCTTGAGGTACTTCTCTATGAGGTTGATCTTTTGCTCACTCCTGCCCGTCTGTCTGAGGTAAGAGAGGGTGGAGACATCCACGGGGAAGAAGGCGGTTGTTGCCCCGTACTCAGGACACATGTTGCTGATGGTGGCCCTGTCTGCCAGACTCAACTCACCAACACCAGAGCCAAAGAACTCAACAAACTTACCCACCACACCTATTTGACGCAAGTGCTTCGTGATGGTCAGTACCTGGGGTGAGAGGGGTGCACTTAAGGTGAAGGTAGGTGAAGTTGTTAAGGTAAATAAGGTAGTTGTTAGGGAACTAAACTATAAAGAACTATACAACTATACTATAGTTAGTAGTCTACTCACCACATCAGTGGATGTTGCTAGGGGGGACATCTGTCCCGTTATTTTGTAGCCGATAACCAGGGGCAGCACCAGACTGATGGTCTGCCCTAGCATCACTGCCTCTGCTTCTATTCCACCCACACCCCAACCCAGCACACCCATTCCATTCACCTGGGGGGAGTAAACATTGGGTGAGGTAACACATAACAATGGGGTAATTAATTAACTGTGATAGAGAAACTCTATCGTCTATATATAGTTACCTATATAATATATTTAATGATTGACAAAGAACACCATCAAAATTCTAGAAAAAAAAACTAAATATTAAGACCCTCCCGTGCAAACAAGCTTACCCAAGAATAGATATTTCTGACAAAAATTTTACAACAATAAATAGCGCAATTGCTTCTTATAGCCTGGAAATTCATATCCCTCCCCGATAATTAGAGAAAACAACAATATAATTTTCCAATTTAGAATCTGTAAAATTATTGCTTTACCAACGGACCATTTTGGCACTTCACCATTTCAGCCTCCGTCATCGAATGGGTCAGTTTTTCGCGTGGAAGAGTCTTAATAAATTAATATCAATGGCTTAAATTACTAAATGGAACTTTAGGGCATTTAACAAAATAACTTCTATTAGTTTTGAAAATTGTAATAAATACTGTGTTTGTATTTAATGGTAGAGTTCCTTACCATGGTGGTGTGGGAGTCGGTTCCCACTAGAGAGTCGGGGTAGAGTTTCCCCTCGTCAAACACAACTCTTGAGAGGTACTCCAGATTCACTTGGTGCACTATGCCAGAGCCAGGGGGCACTATCAGCATGTTCTTGAGGGCACTGGCCCCCCACTTCAGGAACACAAACCTCTCCTTGTTCCTTTCAAACTCAAGGTCTTGGTTCTTCTTCAGAGAGGTATCACTGCAATGAAAAATAGGAGCAATTGAAAAGGAATATTCTCAATGCTGTAGAATCAATTCAATCAAGATTAAAATATTGAAGTAGTATGAAAAAACTTACACATTAGAATCACGAAATTTTTAACTAATATATGTCTATATAATTTATATATCTACACACTAACTACCTTCCAGAGAAGTCCACCTGCACAGAGTGATCTATGACAAGGTCTGCGGGACAGATGGGGTTAATTTTGTTAGGGTCTCCGCCTAAACTCTTGACTGCGTCTCTCATGGCGGCAAAATCTACCACTGCCGGCACTCCAGTAAAATCCTGATAGGAAGTAAAAGATACTTTAACAGAAACATTCACCAATCTACTTTCGGATAGCAAATTTGAGGCAAGAAGAAAATTAAAATATTTGACAATAGATATTTTGGGTCTTTCCCAGAATAGAGGCGCAAAATATTTATTACTATATTTATATTAAATGTGCATCAAAGATACAAAGTTAATAAAATAAAATGACAATTAGGTCGTTAAGATTTATTGAACTCAGCAATACACTTTACTATAGCACGAAATGGGGGTATGGTACCCTCATTACACATATATCAGTATTGAAGTAAAAAATGGAAAATATCACGGAAACTGGAAATATTTGATATGTATTAGGTGGGCAGGGGGCGTGCCTAGCCCCCCTGCCCAGTCATTGATGAATCATGAACTGTGCAGCACAACAAACTAGCGGATAAAACAAACTACATTACAGTTTCCTGTAAAAAATCTATAATGTTCAAGTAATTAAATGAAAACACGAGTTTTTTCAAAGTTTTCAATCATTCAACAATACATATAGGAAATAAATAACTTCAATTCAATCCATACCCTTTTGTATTGTGGATATAGGTAATTTATAATTAAAATTGTGCCTCTAATAAACTGAAAATATAATGATATAAAGGATAAATATATTAAATACATATTTTGGCCGTTATTCTGGGAAAGACCCGATATTTTTGATAGTATTCTAACTTAGAAATATAAAGCATTAGCTATGTTAGTACAATTATACATACCTGTAAGAGAACTCTGGAAGGTCGGAAAGGCACTTCCACAGAGAGCATCTGCTGCTTCTGCCAATCCAAAATACGGTCAACATCAGACTCACGAATTTGAAAATTATCGCAATTCCTGACAGCGGACTCAAGAAGAATTCTAATACAGAAAGGTAGCTGGTCTGCAGATGAGAAAAATAGTGATAGAAGTTAGAGATATTAGCACACAGTGAACACACTGCATAGTTACTATATAGAGCTAGTTTTAACTAACTAATGTAGAAAAAAAAAACATAAACAAAAACTATTAGCTACAAAATATTATCTCATATTGATTATCAGTTTGTCATCTACTAAATATTTAACATACTATTAAAGCTCACCGTATCTTGCATCTTTCAATGCAGTCACATCAAAGTATGTGAAAGACTTGCCATCACTGCTCAGTTCTTTGAGCAGTCTGTCATAGGGGTTAGTTTTGGCTGAGGTTCAAGAGAGAGACATTAAACAAAGCTAAGAGTTAGAGTATTTTACACGAGTAAACTATTTTAGCATATTTTGATATGGAATAAGTATGGTGTTACATGCAGTAGCTAATTACTCTGCAGATTAAATTAAAAACCTATTCAATCAGTTGCATCTAATGTTATGAAATATTCCAGTATTCTACTAAATAGAATAGAAATGACATTCCCTCTTAAGGGTACCATTCTCTCATGTTGTTTCATAACAGCAGTAGTTATTCCATTTCATAATCACTCTAAATAAGCATAAAAAAGATTAATTACACCTTACATACCAATGTCTGTCATCTTCAATGAGGTGGCAGCAGCTGTTAAAATTTTCTCAATGTTAGTCAAAGTTAATAAAATAAATCTGCAAAAAAGTTATGTTATTAGATGAATATAATGAAATGATGACCAAGCACTCAATAATGACAAAAAATTATCTGGTTAATAGCATCAATATAGTCACAAATTTAGTTGGATCTGTAGCTAAGTTATGATATGTTGTAATTGAACTGTGAACAAGAAGATGAACAACAACACCAAATAACTCTTAGGAAATTATAGAAATCTCTTCTTAGTTAGGAGAAATTAACTGAGATAGCTGCCAACATAATACAAACAGTCCAACATAGGGTAAAGAAGACACTGTGCATAGACCTATTGATCATTCCAGTGTTATTGTGTTATACATTCACCATGTTCTAGAGTATGGACAAAGTCGCCAGTATATTGGCGACTTTGAGGGGTTAAATAAGTTGGAAAACCTGTAAATAACAAGTAAATCACTCATAAAATAGTCTCAAGAGATACACATGCATCAGGCATGAAGCATAAGGATGTTTTCAAGTGTAGAAATGACTAAAATCTTCACTGGGAAGCCTAATTTCTCCTTTAAAGTGTCTTAAATGTGGCGACCTGGATCCATTTTCTAACTAAACTGGCGACTTTCCTGCCACACTTTAAAACATGGTACATTCATCACTTTCCTCAGCTCCGCTTACTGGAAGGGGAGTGATGTGGTGTCCCAATTATTTAATTTATTTATTACTCCCAAATAAAATTCATTTATATTGTCAAATAAAATTCATTTTCTCTATTCCGATTTTTGTCCAGAGAAAATCTCTGAACATTGTTTTTTCGGCAACATCAGTTGATTCATTTATTTATTCTTATTAATGTATAATAAACGGCAGAGCAAGTGTTTCCTCTTCATACTAGTTATGTATATAGCAATTCAATTTACTTGATCATTAATTTAACTTAAATATTTTGAACAATTTACTTATGTGTTCGGTAATACAGTCAAGTCTGTATTTGGTGCACAAAATTCCACTGACTTTTTGAAAAAGCTGAAAAAATCCACCATAAATTTGAGATTTCCAGTAATTTGACTGATCCACCAACATTTTACACTTTTTTCCACCAAAAATTAAATTTAATGGTAACATAGGAATAAATAGCTAAAAATCCACAGACTTTGCCAGAATATTATCTCCAAAGGGGAAAAATTCCGCCGACATGTCGGTGGAATTTACCATGAAATACAGACTGGAATACAGTCACCGTCCCAAGTAATAAAGCATGTCCAAACTCGCCATTTTAATGGCGAGTTTGTGACTGTTATTTTGAGCCCTTCAAATGCAAATGGCGAGTTTTATCTATTTTTCTCCTATGCTACAATGTTATTTTGGAGAGAATTAATGAAAATTTGATCATTTTGGAGAGAATTTGTTGATTTTTGGAGAGTGCTGGAGAGACAAATGGCGAGTTTATGAGACATACTATTTTACTTGGTGACACCGTCCTAGACTCCTAGGTAATTCATAATTTCATATCAACTAATATCTATTGCTATTAACAGATCTATAGCGTTTTAATACTTTCAAACTTTGTGAACTCTTTAACATAAAAATTAAATCTAAGAAAGTCCCTGTATAGGGTAAGTAATGTCCTTATATTGTGTTGTACATATTTGCATATTTAAATAAAATTTATCAAGATTTTGCATTATTCGCAGGTTTAAATTCTAGAAGAAAAATAGTTTCAATTCCCTGGGTACATAATTTTCATCATATTATGAAAGTCGGGTCATGCAGCCTGCAGCCTTGCAGGTAAATTGCGGCCCTTTAATTTTTAATTGCGGCTCCCAGGCCCTCTCACTCTAAGACTCAAGAGAGACTCCCAAAATATTCTGAATCGAAATTACATTAAAATGTTGCACCAAGTAAAACAGTATGTCTCATAAACTCACCATTTGTCTCTCCAGCTCTCTCCAAATTTCAACAAATTCTCTCCAAAATAATCAAATTATCATTAATTCTCTCCAAAATAGCATTGTAACATAGGAGAAAAATTGATAAAACTCGCCATTTTCAATTGAAGGGCTCAAAATAACTGTCACAAACTCGCCATTAAAATGGCGAGTTTGGACATGCTTTATTAGTTGGATGTTGCATAGCTTAGAGCTATCAAAAGAAGCACAGTGCATGATTTAAGTTATAAATTTAAGTTTTGACGTGTGTTTTGAAGCTATGATGTTTCAGTTGTTAGAGGCCGGCAGCCTCAGGCCGCAGCCGCCACAGTTAGTGAGTGGGCCGTAATTGTTATGCTCACTTCTTGGGTTTGAGAATTGACACTAGACTTTCAAATTTTAATGGGAATATATGTGAATTTATCCCTTCAGAACTAATTGTTCATTCATAATTCTTTATTTCCATAATTTAGTAACTGATCTAATTAATGTCCATCAATTACACAGGAAATGAAAGCGTATAAATGACCGGTTCAATTTTATTATAGGCACAAATATAAAAATACACAGTTTGGCAAATATGGTTATGAGAATGATCGGAATAGAGGGTAGAACAGTATATGATTATGTCCTACCCCAGCTAGTGTCACGCCAATTCTGACTTAAAACAAGTGTTTAGGCAGGAGAGACTAAAACTTAGGCCTATGAGGGTACAATCAGAAAATAAAACAGATAGGCCTACTTTGGATACAAACACATGGGGATATAGAAACATACAATTTGGTTAGATGGTATAAACGGTTTTCTGAGGGTTGGTTACCGACGGGAAGTAAGCAATTATAGAAATTCAAAACCCTTAGAAGAAATGTTATTTTAGAGCTTTGTGTAGAAATAAATACGTAGTTATATACACATTTGAATTATAGTTCATAACATATTCCCCTCACCCGATAAAAATGTAAAATGCCCTCATTTTAAATGTTAAGTAATAAGATGGCTCGGTATTCAGGTATGTGCAATATATTCCATTTGCTCGATAGTGTACCATTATTGCGGTATATCACTTTGGCATTATTTATAAATATACAAAAGCAAACCATGTTTGGGGGACATAAATATTCCCATTCCTAGCGTAGATTAATTATCGTATAATCACCCATATTGAAAGGACCGTTCCCGAGAACAACTAGCAAACTTCAAATGGAATCTACAGCTTGCCGACACTTCCGCAGTATTCGGATAGTGTACTTATTTCAATTATCATTATTATTATTAGTTGCGGTAAAAATAGTTCCGCCATACGACATGACTCCTCTTTAAATAATTACAAATTATCGAGTCTAACTGTCTTGTACTGGAAATGCAATTCATACCAACCGTATTTAAGGCTCATCAAAATATTAACTGGGGCTTTCATAAAATTATTAAATGGGAATATTTCGGGTATATGCTGAACTAAAATCACTATCAACAGAATATCATAATTTCAATTTCATTTTAAATTCTCATAAGTCCATACCAGTATTTATCAACATTAAATATAATTCAATGGCAATACCGGATGCAATACGTGTGGTATCACATGTTTGCAAATGGTAATTATTAACCAACATTATCATACTAAAAAATATAACAATGGATTTTTACCACAAATTTTTCTCCTAATAACCAATATATTTTCTTTCACAACGTTACAAATAACGGTAAATTCAACAACCTGTTGCTAAGATTAATATTACATAATATTAAATATTCTCTAGTCAACATTAAATATTCAATGGACCCTTTTACGGAATACAAATATTAACATAATATTGAGTGCCATAATTTTACACTTTTTTTATACATTTTCTTTTTCCTAAACTATTGTTACATAAAAATATTTCTATTTACTTATAATATTATTAGAGAATATTGATGAAGCAAATATCGTATTGAGAAACTATGAAAATTTCGTAATCAATAAAATTTCATCCTATTTATTACAATACATTAATAATTTCAATTGATTCAAATCTGTAGGCGAGGTGAAAACTCACAACTAATAATTTAATTAGTTTTATGATTTTAATTATTCGATTTTGTGCCATTTTGTGAGAAACTCTTTCCATACAGTTTGAACTGAAAATTTTATAATACTTTATGAATTAAACATGACATAAGTTATACAGATAAATAGTTTCTGAACCTGAAATTTTCCATCAATTTTCCATATGTTCAAATTCTACTTTAGTATGAGTTGTTTATTTTATTGGGCAAATTATCGCGGTAAAACAGGGCGTGGTAAAATTAACGTGACTGGTATATCATTTTACAGTAAGTCACATGCGTTATTTCCCTACCTAAGACTTTATGATCATAAGCATTAACTTGTCAACTCTTAGGAAAACCATTGGATAATTGCCAAGGATAATTACATCCTCTATGGTATAACAAGAAGCGATCAATAATTATTTTAATTATTTACAATTTAACGCATAGTTATCATACGGTCTTTACACTTTTGGTAAATTTGGAACCGATATATGTAACAATTATTTAATTACAAGCCCTTTTAATTCTTCAAGTTCGATTATTCATCATTTGCCCAAATATAAACTTTCATAAGACATTAGAAAATGCAGAACATAAAATCAGTCAATGTTTACCTGATAAAAATTCCTAAATTAATCACATGAAAATAAATAAGGATAAAAGACATGATAAAATAATGGATATGAAATAAATAGTCACATAAAAAAATCAAAATAACGTACAGATGACAATACATTAAATGTGAGAAATATACCAAAATTATTTAAAATGAATTCTCAAAATTATTCTATTGTAAATAAGATATTTAAGATAAAATGATCATATTCATAAAAATGTTAGTTAATATGTATTTCAATCAATTTCGAAATAACGGTATCAGTAATTAGATTTCGCGTAATCTATTAAAGATATCGAAAAAATCGAGTTAGAAAGAAAACTTCAACTAATGGCCATGTCCTACTCAATTAAAATTGTGGCGTCCTACGCCATACCTATTATATAGGAAATTTAATTCATCTTTATTATAACCAATTTTTCATGTTATTCATTTTATCTTGATAATTTTCATAACCTTTCATGTTCACTTGCCAAACTAATTTGATATCGGTTCCCTAGAACGTGACATGCATTCTTTCAAATCATTATTGTTCTAATGGCGGCAAAGTAAACGTAAGCCCGTACTTCCACTAAAGTTTTTCATTCTTTTTCAATAATAGCGGCATAGTAAACGTAAGCCCGCATTGTTTATTCATTATTAATTACCTGCCTCATCTTATGTATCTTCAAACCACATCTAGTAAGTTTGTGCTCCTGTGTTTTAATTTAGTTTTTAAAGTTTTAAGATTCAATGCTAATAAAGTTGATTAGGCTGTGATGTTAACTAGCTATAGCTGAAATACCTCCAATTGAGTATTCTTGTCAATTACCCATATTTTAGTCTTATGCTTTGTTTGCCAATCTAAACTAGTAGGGAATTTATATAATTTTGAGTACTTCCAAGTTGTAGATAGTGGCACACTACTCGCCAAATACTTCATTTCTAGTCAATTTTGTTCTATAGTAGTTATTGAGAGATTAATTTATACAATTAACTTGTTTTTTTATTTTTTACATCTTATGAATTCTGTGACGGCATTTCATGCACCTTTTCTACATTATAAATTAGTCTTGCTTAAATTTTAGGATTTTAAAAGGTAGTTTAGCTTTATACTGTTTTCTGAAGTTTCTTACATATGTATTTTAGCAAGATTTTAACTGCGTGTCTTGCTTTTCAGGCACGTGGCTATGGTAGCATTCTCATGTACCTGTCATATTGAGGTTGAATGCAAATAAAAAACTTGAACGAGTCTATTGTTTGATTCTGCCGCTACAAAAATAATTATCTATGATGCGCATCTAAGGTAATCTAATATAAAATTCCTATTTAAATTGTTCTTTTATCCTAATGATTTTCATACTTTTTCGATTTTTTTTTCGAAGTTCACTTCACATTATTAGGCAACCATACCAATGGTTCTTGTGGTTCTTCATGGTGTTGGTACTCTTAACTGTGAACCACACAGTTTTGAACAGGGTCAGCAACCACATGATGAGAGGGAACACAGCATTCTAAGAAGCCTGTGATAGAACCAACACAGACGCCAGATGTCTGCCTTCCAATGAGATGAAGCCTGATTTGGGACATCTCGCATGGAGTTCGGGTGTAGACTGAGGAAAACGACGAAGCAGAGTGGGAAACGCAGAACTCTCCAATGCGTAAATGGGGACACCATATATTGGGAAACCATAGATGGGGAAAATATAGATGGATGCCCAACTACTTAGCAATGAAGTAAAGGAGTGATGGTAAATGAACGTTGAGATGAGAAATGAAATCGAGAAACTGATTTCAATAAACTGATGTTGAAGAGCCGTGAAATTGAATTTCCAGAAATGTGAAGTTGAGTTCACGAAACACAATTTCGAAGAATTGTCACATTTTCGTCCAGGAGATTTCAGTGCATTGAATCACTAACGATGAGGTAGAAAACGAAGACTGTTGTTACTGACGTCACAATTTTCGAAAAATGACGCGCTGGTGAACAACAGAGTGTTGTCATGACGTCACAAGATGCGAGGGAATCACACATTTGAAAAGACGCGCTTGGAGAAAACAAAGAGTCTGTTGTCTCTGACGTCGAATATCGAAACACTTTCTGTTGATAGCACATGTAATGACTAAATAGTCAAATTACAGTGAAGAAAATGTAGAAGTCAATTCCCACTTCATAACTGTAGAATTCATTCCGTACAATTATCAATCACATGGGAAAACAATTCACTCTGATTGTTGGTAAGGTGGTCGCGGGGAAACAGGGTACTATCCGCAGATGTACAATAGTTCTATGTACTATCGGGCAGACGTAGACACTCGAAGTATATTTATAAGAACAAAATATCAATTCAAAGTTAAATTGATTCAGAGTGAAGAAAGTGAAGATGTAACCACTGTGAAACTGTAGAACTTCTCCCAAGTATCATTGATTCACTATATCATTCTTACAGTGATTCAGTCACACCGGGTTGTGTTAGGTTACACACTTCCTCACTGCGTCATTCGTATTGGTAGCGTGGTACAGTCGGCCAGATTTACAATAGGTCCATGTACTATCAGTTGGAGCGTGGGCACCCGAAATGTATAATGTATTGATCACAAAATATCATTTCTAAGTAAATTCGTATCCTCAGCGCTTGCCACCAAATGTTATGCTCACTTCTTGGGTTTGAGAATTGACACTAGACTTTCAAATTTTAATGGGAATATATGTGAATTTATCCCTTCAGAACTAATTGTTCATTCATAATTCTTTATTTCCATAATTTAGTAACTGATCTAATTAATGTCCATCAATTACACAGGAAATGAAAGCGTATAAATGACCGGTTCAATTTTATTATAGGCACAAATATAAAAATACACAGTTTGGCAAATATGGTTATGAGAATGATCGGAATAGAGGGTAGAACAGTATATGATTATGTCCTACCCCAGCTAGTGTCACGCCAATTCTGACTTAAAACAAGTGTTTAGGCAGGAGAGACTAAAACTTAGGCCTATGAGGGTACAATCAGAAAATAAAACAGATAGGCCTACTTTGGATACAAACACATGGGGATATAGAAACATACAATTTGGTTAGATGGTATAAACGGTTTTCTGAGGGTTGGTTACCGACGGGAAGTAAGCAATTATAGAAATTCAAAACCCTTAGAAGAAATGTTATTTTAGAGCTTTGTGTAGAAATAAATACGTAGTTATATACACATTTGAATTATAGTTCATAACATAATTTACCTACGTGCCAGTCTGTATTTGGTGCACAAAATTCCACTGACTTTTCAAAAAAGCTGAAAAAAAAATCCACCATAAATTTCTAGTAATTTTGCTGATCCACCAACACTTTACCTATTTTTCCACTGAAAACTCATGGTAACATAGAATTAAATAGTTAAAAACCTACCGACTTTTTATGGAATTTTATTTTCAATGGAGAAAAATTCCACCGACAAGTCGGTGGAATTTACCATTAAATATAGACTGGCCTACATGACCCTAAATAAGTAATCTGCCTATCACTTAGTTATCAGGTGACTTGACCTCAATAAGATCAGTGCATAATGTGCATTCAATCATTACAGAGAACTGTACCTAGATTATAGATACTAGAACTAGACTAGTAGACTAGTAAGTTAGTCACCAGAGAATAACTAGAATCCAGTCTAGGACTGGCTAGGTATAGAACTAGATGAATAGGTAGACATGAATACAATGTAAAACTAAATTACCATTACTGAGGCACAGTACAACCACGTAACTCAAAGGACCAAGTGAAAAGAAGTTAAACAACAACACATAAAGCCTACATGCATAATGGCACCGTCTGACACACAGCAACAGTCTTATCTATTTAGTGGAATTGCCAAATAGTGCCACTAGTTAGACTAAAGAATAACAAAATAGGGTATGTTAAATATTGTCAAGCAGTGCCACTAGACAAAAGAATAGCAAAATAGGATATGTTAAATAGTGCCAAATAGTGCCGCTAGACAAAAGAATAGCAAAATATGGTATGTTAAATATTGCCAAATAGTGCCACTAGACAAAAGAAAAGATCACCTAGGCTCTAACAAAATAGGGTATGTTAAATATGGCCAAATAGTGGAGTTAGACAAAAGAATAGCAAAATAAGGTATGTTAAATAGTGCCATATAGTGCCACTAGACTAAAGAATAATTAAATAGCCCTGATAACCCCAACATACATATGAATGTCGATTCGATGCCGTTTGCTGTCGAATTCGTAGCGCTAACGGTGGGTATCGACTTAAGCAACCATTTCGACTCATAGTAGATATTGGAATGTCTGTTTCTAAATGATATCTGAATTTACACTTCGAGTAAAAACACGAAAACCTATACATGGTTTTAACAGCATCAAATTGACGTCGGCATGTCTGTTTCCAAACGATATCTGAATTTATACTTCGACCAGAAGTGCGAAAACAGATACGTAGTTTTAAAAAAATAATTCAAATTTGGAAATTCATTTTATCTTCCTGTTTTATAATACGTATAGAAATGTAGGAATAATTTCTATTCAATTGGATTGTACCTTTATATATAGTGTACGTAGTGCTCCCTTTAAACTATATTCAATAATTAACCCAACAAACATATGAATGTCGATTCGATGCCGTTTGCTGTCGAATTCGTAGCGCTAACGGTGGGTATCGACTTAGCAACCATTTCGACTCATAATAGATATCGGAATGTCTGTTTCTAAATGATATCTGAATTTACACTTCGAGTAGAAACACGAAAACCGATACATGGTTTCAACAGTATCATCTTGACGTCGGCATGTCTGTTTCCAAACGATATCTGAATTTATACTTCGACCAGAAGTGCGAAAACAGATACGTATATAGTTTTAAAAAAATCGTTTCAAATTTGGAAATTCATTTTCTTATCTTCCTGTTATATAATACGTATAGAAATGTAGGAATTAATTTTATTCAATTGGATTGTACCTTTCTATATAACGTACGTTGTGCTCCCTTTAAACTATAACCAATATTTAATACATTTATAGGATACTACGGCAGTTGTAAAAGGTCCCCTCCAAGCAAATATTTTTATTGCTTAAATCAACGAGGCTAATGTTTCTTATCATATTACTGCAAACCCCATGAAATTTGATAGCATATTTTTAATTTTATATGCTTTTAAAGATTTTTATAATCAAAACTCTACAAGACCTATTTTACTTCCGACTTTCTAATTTTCAGTCTGAAGAAGAAGAATATACACCATTTGTTTTGATTGTCAACTAGGTATTTGGTTTAATAAATCTATTTATTATTCATTTAAAGGTTCAAATTTGGATAAACTTATTAAAGAAACGTTTATATACTTATAGAAACAATTAATATCTCAAATGAAGGCCAACAACGCATTGTTTTTTTTAAAATCTAAATTTGAAATCAACACAAAGAGTGTACAATCTTCTTTTTCAGCGTCAGGTTGGAGATTCGCTCGATTGTTGCTCACAGAGTAATAAAAAACTTTAAAATAAAATAATAAACTATATACTGAACTGAATTGTATGCGGTTTGCGGAATAATGATCGTATACCTTAGTTCTACAATGTTATGTAATAAACTCAATTTTTTCCCGGAGCCTGGAGAGGACCTTTAAGGTAGATCGGGCATTGACACGCTAATGCGATTGTACAATGGATCAACGTAAAGTAAGCGATATTGGAACATCGTTTGTTGAACAGTGTTCCTCCAGTACCGTGAAAATGAAATGGATAACCAATCAAGTGATTTTTAGATGACCAGTGCATTTATTGTTATGAATCTATTCTAAACTGCTTATTGTAAATAAACCGCGAGGGGTTCCTAAAGCTGTCTTTGGTGAATGGAAGAGGCGTTCCTTGGGACTCAAACTGTTGTGATTTGGATTATTTATTGTCTATTTTATGTTTACCATGCGTATAGTGTTTTAAACTCTCCATGCAGTTTTAGAGGATAGCGCTAGGGTTACGCTCCACAATTACGTACGAGGTCTTAGATTTTGTGTTATGTAGGCTCGTAGACTTCATTCACTATTACCTCTTCATTTTCATCTTCCATCATTGAGTGCAGCCACCGGTGCTTGTGACCATTTTTGTCACATTCCTCGGTAAGTGACAGCATTCACGGAGTAGTTTTTCAGCATCCATGAGCGTCGTGACTTTGTCCATGGAGCCACTTTCCTTTCTGACTGCTTCTTCCAGTCCCTTGTATTTAATTTCCTTTTGACGTCAGAGACATGGCCTTTGGTTCCGAAGCAGACGTTAAACCTATACTAAACGTAAATAATTAAGAGTTGATGGGATATTTAACTTTTTCTATTTTAAGAGTACACTCTGTGTTATCGGACGGTTCCACATTTTCGAATATGTAAGATATAAATATATTAATTATCATTATTCAATTCTTACTTAAATTGGTATCCATGATACCAGTACGTAAAATACAAGTTTAGAAATAAAAATTAATACCTATATAATTTTTCTACGTAAAATGCGGAAACCCATATCCGATAACTTGAACTTTCACCTAGTGCCAAAAGCTGCAAATGAGACGATTAAAATTTAGTGATTCACATTATAGATAATTAAACTTAAAGTTGTAATCGAACTCATTAAATCTATATACATATAACGATCATTATTTAACTTTTATTTCAATTGGTATCATACCTTCAGCTATTAAATTAAATTGTAGTTAAATAATAATAATTATATTTTCCTTTTATCACGTGTTCGAAAATATAGACCCTATTAATAACTTGGAACATAAACCCTACTGCTAAAAATATTTCACAGGACACAAAATTCCCGTTTGTTCAATGTAACACAATTATATAAGTCAAAATATCAAATTAATTACTCAACTGTTATGACCTGTATTTACTGAGAGAGAGTTAATATATGGTAAAATTTTAATTAATGCATATATTACTTTTAACTTTCATCACACAGGTTTCATCTGTATTCTAAATCGAAGCCTCAAAACATTTTCTTTAATTTGAACTCAAAGAGAACGAAATTTTTAAGGAGTTACAATTATATAAAAATTTTACCAACTCATTACTATTTGTAATAAGAATAAGTTGTGATTTTGGTTATAAAAGCGGTGCTTGCCTGTATTGTCTTATTCACTCTAAGAATATCTTCAAGTATCTCCGAGTCGCTTAATATCAAATTTTTTTTTAGGTAATTGCATCCATGGTGGCAAAGCTGCAGAGGTACAGGCACAAGGACGAAGGGACCCACGAACGATACCTGGACGTATCACTTCATTTCTTCCCATTTAATTTATTTATAACACTATGTAACATTAATCGAATTGATATGCATCTAAACGTACAATACGTTATTTCAATGAAGTAAGAGTTTTCTATTTTAATTTATTTATTTATCAGATGCAAGTGGATATCGTTTCGAAGCATATTAGATATATAATTAGGCGTCTGTTCTATGCAGAATCCCTATGTATGTTGGATGTCGTACTTTATCTTTCTATTCAACGCTGTTATAACGGTATCGCTTCGATGCGAAATATACTTGATATGATGCGGTTTAGCGGTGCAAACGGATATCGGATTGATGTCTACTTGATGTCACCATGTCTAATTTGTTACTGGTATTCGATGTCGGAAGAGAGGTTATACAGAGTCGTTTAGACATCGAATAGATACATTTATGTTTGCTGGGAATACACTTATAGGGGACTAAGGCAGTTGTAAAGGTACGATCGGGATTGGCACGCTAGTGCGATTGTACAATGGATCAACGTAAAGTAATCGACATTGGAACATCAGTTGTTGAACAGTGTTCCTCCAGTACCGTGAAAATGAATAGATTTTCAAAACCAATCAAGTGATTTTTCGATCGTCAGTGCATTTATTGTAATGAATCTAGCTATTCTAAACTGCTTATTGCAAATAAGCCCCGAGGAGTTCCTGAAGCTATCTTTGGTAATGGAAGAGAAGTGGGGTGGCGTCCCTTGGGACCCAAACTGTTGTAATTTGGATTATGTATTGTCTATTTTATGTTTACCATGTTTATATCCTGTTTTTAACTCTCCGTGCAGATTTAGAGGATAGCGCTAGGGTTATGCTCTACAATTACGTACGAGATCTTAAATTTTGTGTTAAGTAGGCTCGTAGACTTCATTTACTATCACCTCTTCATTTCCCTCTTCCATCCTTGAGTGCAGCCACCGGTGCTTGTGATCATTTTTGTCACATTCCTCGGTAAGTGACAGCATTCACAGAGTAGCTTTTCAGTATCCATGAGCATCGTGACTTTGTCAATGGAGCCACTAATTCCTTTCTGACTGCTTCTTCCAGTCCTTTGTATTTCATTTCCTTTTGACGTCAGCGTCATGGCCTTTGGTTCCGAAGCAGACGTTAAACCTCTACTAAACGTAAATAATTAAAAGTTGATGG
>CANNZV010001586.1:0-56381 GCA_947561585.1 Caprella mutica | reverse complement strand
GGTTCCGAAGCAGACGTTAAACCTCTACTAAACGTAAATAATTAAAAGTTGATGGGCTATTTAACATGTTTCATTTTAGAGTAAATTCTGTGTTATCAGACGGTTCCACATTTTTCGAATATGTAAAAAATAACTAATAATAATTATCATTATTCAATTCTTACTTAAATTGGCATCCATGATACCAGTACGTAAAATACAAGTTTAGAAATAAAAATCAATAATTTTTCTACGTAAAATGCGCAACCCCATATCCGATAACTTGAGCTTTCACCATAGTGCTAAAAGCTGCAAATGAGACGATTAAAATTCAGTGATTCACATTATAGATAATTAAACTTAAAGTGGTAATTGAACTCAATAAATATATCTATAATAATCGAATTATTTAACTTTTATTTCAATTGGTATCATACCTTCCCAGCAAACATGAATGTATCTATTCGATGTCTAAACGACTCTGTATAACCTCTCTACCGACATCGAATACCAGTAACAAATTAGACATGGTGACATCAAGTAGACATCAATCCGATATCCGTTTGCACAGCTAAACCGCATCATATCAAGTATATTTCGCATCGAAGCGATACCGTTATAACAGCGTTGAATAGAAAGATAAATTACGACATCTAACATACATAGGGATTCTGCATCGAAAAGACGCCTAATTATATATCTAATATGCTTCGAAACGATATCCACTTGCATCCATAAAATAAAGAAATTAAAATAGAAAACTCTTACTTCATTGATATAACGTACTGTACGTTTAGGTGCATATCAATTTGATTTATGTTACATAATATTATATACAAATTAAATTTGAAGAAATGAAGTGGGTGTCCGGGCATCGTTCGTGGGTCTATCCGTCCTCGTGCCAGCAGCTCTGCCACTTTGCCACCATGGATGCATTTTACTATAATTTTTTTTATATTAAGCGAACCGGAAATACATAAAGAAATTTTAAAGTGAATAGAACAATAAAGGCAAGCACCGCTTTTATAACTAAAATCACAACTTATTCTTATTTCAAATAGTAATGAGTTGGTGAAATTTTTATATAACTGTAACTCCTTAAAAATTTCGTTCTATACGAGTTCAAATTAAAGAAAATGTTTTGAGGCCACTACTTAGTATACTAACATGTGAATTGGAACCATGTGGTGAATCACTACTATTCATGTTTTTTTATCATAAAACCTGAAAACTTATTTATTACTAGCTTATCTATATGTGGCACCTAAATAGGTGAAATAACTCAATGTTATGGCAGAGTTTTAATAAATCTACAGATTTTTTCGGGTTTTATGAAAAAAAAAACATGAATGGTTGTGATTCACCACCTGATTCCAATTCACATGTTACATACGAGATGACACAAACGGTCTAAAAAAGATTATGCAGAATTAATAATAATAAAAATCATTTATAGAATGATTAATGATCAATTACTAAAAAGAAACAAGGATTGTTAGGTGCAGCTACACTTCATGAATAACTGACTTTTATAAAATCGAAAACTGTGCAATTTTATAATTCGAGCAATTTTGCTCATTCGAGCAATTGTTCTTTCGAGCAATCGTTCATTCGAGCAATTGTTTTTCGAGCAATTGTTTTCGAGCAATTTACCTAGAACCGTCTCAAATATACGAGAAATTGAGAAAAATGAGAGGTAGAGCTCCGAGGAGTATTTCCCTTCTCAATGACGGTAACAGAAAGGTTACAACTCCTGTCCAGATTGCAAATTTAATAGCCAAAACTCTCGAAGAAAACTCCAGTTACCAAAACTGTTTTGCTTCCTTTTTACTCCATGAATTTTTATTTTATTTTAGTAGGGGTTTAACGTCTGCTTCGGAACCAAAGGCCATATCACTGACGTCAAAAGGAAATTAAGTACAAGGGACTAGAAGAAGCAGTCAGATAGGAAAGTGGCTCCATGAACAAAGTCACTTACCACCGTCGGTGACAATGCTCATGGATTCAGAAAAGCTACTCCGTGAATGCAGTCACTTACCAAGGAATGTGACGAAACGGGACACAAGCACCGGTGGCTGCGCTCACGGATGGAAGAGGAAAATGAAGAGGTGATAGTAAATGAAGCCTACGAGTCTACCTAACACAAAAATCTAAGACCTCGTAGTTGAAGAGCATAACCCTAGCGCTATCCTCTAAAACTGCAAGTAGCGTTAAAAAAATGATAAACATGGTAATAATGAAAAAAAACAATCCATAATCCAAATTACAACAGTTCGGGGCCCAAGGGACGCCACCCTCCTTCTCTTCCATTCACCACAGACAGCTTCAGGATAGAGCCCCTGGAGGCTTACTCCATAAAAAGAAGACCGAATCTGCCCCACTAGACTTCACAACTCAAGAGGATCATGACTACAATAAACCCTTTTCAATGATAGAACTACAAAATGCATTATCTTCCACCAAAAATGCAACCCCTGGGCATGACTCTATCCACTACATGGCCATCAAGAGCCTACCCCCCAATGCAAAACTCTTCTTACAATCCATGTACAATAGAATGTGGACAGAAAACTACAACCCTCAAACCTGGAGAATAATAATCCCCATACCAAAACCAGCTAAAGACCATACTAATCCTTCCAACTATAGACCAATATCACTAACCAGCTGCTTAGGTAAATTATTTGAAAAGATGATCAATAGACGTCTCACAGAATATCTAGAACAGAACAAACTATTCACACCCACCCAGTGTGGGTTTCGAAAAAAATAGATCAACAATAGACCATCTAATTAGACTAGAGACTTCTATCCAAAAATCATTCGTAGAAAATAAGGTCACAGTTTGTGTTTTCTTTGATTTGGCCAAAGCTTATGATACTACTTGGAGAGGAGGAATTATTAAGGACATGCACTCCCTTGGACTACGCGGCAGACTACCATTATACCTTCAGCAGTTCCTTTGGGACCGCAGATTTAAAGTAGCCATTAACAGTGAACTGTCTGATTGATTGATTCATTGAGGTCTCTGCCACGTCGTCCGCAGGGGTCGGATATTTCGTGGCGCATTCTCCTTAAATCTCATCTACTCCAAGGCTCCTCAAGTATATGCAGAGTCTTGTTACGTTGAACTGTCCGGTATTCTCGCCAAGCACGTCTACAAGAGATATTGGTCCTCTGCCATAGTGGTTGCGTCTGATTTGTTCTGTGCCTGGGCACTCCAAAAGCAAGTGCCTTACTGACAGAGCAGAGTGGCATTGCTGACACACAGGTGGGTCATCTCTCTCCATCAGGTGTCTGTGTGTCAAGAAGGTGTGGCCTATTCTCAGTCGGCAAAGCATCACCTCGATCTTCCTTACTTTTTGGTTGGATGAAGGCCAAGGAACTACGGTATCTTTGATATGTCTCAACTTGTTACTTCTTATTCCATGCCATTCCGATGCCCATACATCTCTTACAATCTTCTTAATTTTGGGGTAGTAGTCTCTAAATGGCAACAGGGCTGGTGTTGCTGCAGATTTCTGTCTGAGGAGAGGTTGCAAGATGCAGGAGTACTACAAGGTAGTATATTGTCTGTGACGCTTTTTGCAATCAAAATCAACTCTCTCGCTTCAGTTATACCTGACCACAACCATAAGTCTCTTTTTGTAGATGATGTGCAGATTGCCTTCTCGGGCTGTGACATGAGTCAGGTTAACCGCAATCTCCAACCGGTCATCAACGCAATGGCAGTTTGGGCAGATAAGAATGGCTTCACTTTCTCAATACCCAAAACTTTCTGTATGACCTTCCATAAAAGACCAGATTTCCCCCACATGCCCTGTCTGAGAATGAAGAGCACTCGTCTGAAACACCAGAAAACTGCAAAATTCTTGGGTCCTATCTTAAATTATAAACGAGAATGATTTCAAGCTTCGAGAATAATTATGATATATTAGTGTGATTTCATTCGAACACCAACATATAGATGTTTTAATATTACCAACCAAAATGTCCCAAACTTTCCTATATATTGTTATAGTTCAGGTAAATAATTATTAAGAATTATTCATTTGATTTTGGCATTCTTATACTAATTTGATATTGAGTGACCAAAACAAAATAGTGAAAATACTCTAATTGTTACTGAAGAACGCAAATCAATAATTATAATTATTTTTAATAGAAATGTAAAGCTAATTGTAAAACAGTAAGATTTAATGCCACCAAGATAATTAACTAATTGGTATCTTAACAGTAATTAGTTGGTATCTTTTCTCAATACTACAAGAAGGCGGACCTTATCCTATGCAACGTTGTCAAATCTCAAAATTTTGACTGAAAACTCCACGGTTTTTGCATCTAAAATTTAGAGTGACTTTGTTTAATTATTCTTTCCCTGATAATACATTGACGCTCTATAACAGTGGTTCTTAAAGTATTTTTCTCGCACACCCCTTGCTTTTCTCAGGCACCTCCTGAGCATTGTATTGCATTGAAATAGTTGGAAAAGCTACAATTAGAATATATTTGGTTACTATGATTTGAGAATTGAATATGCAAATTGAAAAAGTAAGGAAAAGGATAGTTTTATTTTCATAATGTAAAATTATTTTTTTAGGTAAGGAAAATTAAAATCCATTAGAATTTAAAGAAAACCATATAATTTGTGATAATAATGCAGTATATTGTGCTAGATTATAGGACAGAATGAATAAAAGTTACAGGCACAAAAAACGAGAAATCCCACACTCAAAGATATAAAAAAATTATCGAAATCCACAATGATAATTAGGTGTTTATATTAGAAAATTCGTATACTTTTATAACTACCTCATATTGCAACATTTAGAGAAAAATATACTTCATGTATATTCTGTATGATATTAATAGCAAGAACCGAACTTAAAAACAACAGCTATCTCATGCACCCCCTATACACAATTCATGCCCCAAAGGGGTGCCGCGCACCCCCGTTTAAGAACCACTGCTCTATAATCTAGTTCGGAAGACATTGGTGATGAAGCTTTTTGTGATTTTTTGTTATCTCAAAAGGGTTTTTGTCAATTGTAAGGAAACAACATTCAAAGCTTTCGTAATATTTTCCATACAATATACGAAATTCTAACTGAATTTTCCTTTTCTCCATCTTTTTTAGAACTGTACGGAGTGATACTCTGCTTGTACGAACTCACCCGCACTTCCGGGTGAGTTCGTACACACGAATATATCTCATTAAAATCGATATTAAAAGAGAACCATAAGGTTTTAACTAATTTAGTTTGTAGTTATCAGTAGATGAATACCTATAGATTCGATTGTGAGTTAGAACGAACTTGTATCCCTAATAGTTAAGATTCTATAAGCCTTGAAAGGAAAAATGTACTAACTCACCCAGTTCTCCCCTACATCTCATAATCGAAAGAAAATTTTATAATGCTGATCTTTTCCAAGTTCTATTTAAAGATGAATCTTTATCGAATTGTATCATTTTAAAATTGCCCTTTAAAGTTGCACCTTTTCAATTAATCAAATATACAGTACATAGCTACTCAGTAAAGTCATTATAATTTCTACTCATAATGGTAAGTTTATTGCTGCTGACAGCGGACACTTTGGAAAATAACAATTGATTATACTATATTTTACATAAAATTTTACTTCCTTCAGTTTCGAATAATCTCTTTTTGAATTTCCTATCTTTTATGTGAAAATAGAATTATGGCGATTTTGAAATGGATACTTTTTTAGTGCCTAGCCTTATAAGAGATAACGAAGAAGTAGAGTAATAGAAAAAATCACCCACCAACAGCACTTACTAATTTTCAACTTATTTTAAAACAAGTACCCTCACAGCAATGTTAGATATAATAGTGGTAACATTTAGTTTTACCTAGTTTATTTTCATATAGCATAATTTGAATAAAATATAATTTCAAATTACGATTGTATTAGATGAAATAAAAACGTAAATAAATAAAACATCTCTAACTCTTTAGTAAATATTTATTCTTTTCAATTCCATCCCTTTTTGGTCGAAATGTCACCAGCGTCCACGATACGATTCTCACCCTTATCATGACAAAAAAGTGGTGCCATTTAGAATACAAGTAAAACCTACCACCAACCATATCATGTGTGACAAAGAGGCACAATAAAAAATAATTGATTGAAGAGTACGGCACATCACCATTCCTGGCCAGAGTGATTGTTAGATTGAAATGAGACTTCTACAGGTTGGCAATTATATGAATATTCTCCAGGAATTGAATCAAACGGACAGCCACACTTGCATTTGAAAGAACTGCTTGTAGGTTGAAATGGACTTTCATTTCTTGGCATTTCCTCATCAAGATACTTCTCTCTTGAACATACTGAGGACAGGTTATCAGCACATGGTGGTGAGTGAGGGGCTCTGGTTTATATTACATTGAGGAGGAGGCTCCTTTCTGAAGAGATGACCATGAGATAATAAACTTGTATTTAAGCGTATTCTTGCAAGGGGTACTTGCCAACATCGGGGCTCTTTGGAGAAATGCGATGGTCCAAGAGTAGGTTTGCATCTTCTGCTTTCTTCAGGGAGAGTAGACCACTTTTATTTCCTTTTCACAAAGTAATGATTCTGCATAATTTTAGACATTCCATTTTTGAGAGGAGAAACATTTGTTCTTACTTCAGTTAGTAGAGCAGCTTTAGCTAGTTCATCTGCCATCTCACTCCCCCCCCCCCCCAATGTTACAATTACTAGGAATCCACTCGATTATTAGCATGTTAGGAGGCAGCTTCTGAATTATATCTGCAATCCAGTGTACAAGGTAATGAGATGAAGTATTCGGACCAGTGGGCTCTGATCTAACTGTTACTAAGTGAATCAGTGTACAGTACATATTGGTCGTTAAAATTCTTTTTCTTTCCATTCTCTGATTATGCATGGATGAGAGATCAGAAAATTTAAGCTCCCACTCTGTAGTAGTCAGTTCAGATATTCTATTTGTAGCTAGTGTATCCTTTACAGGAAGTGGAGAGTATCTATATTTTAAACGTCTTTGTATGACTGGTATACAATCAAAACCTCTTTAGCCTAGTAATAGCAGATAATTTATAGTTGGTGTCAAGATACAGTCCAAAGTCTTCTAAGCCCATCAACAGATTCCTTATGGGGTGACCAGGTATTGTAGAGACTCTACAACCATATTGGGATAACAACATTTTACGTGTATGTACTTGAGTGGCAGCAAATTAGCTTCGGCATTGAATTTATTTTATTGCACCAAGATTTACTCGAATGGCTGCATATTGTATTCTTCAAGTACAAGAAGGTTTGCTTTGGAAGCATTGTTGCATTTGTTAGCTGCAATTACTCTTGGCAATCTGTTGTCTTTGGTGTATCTCTGTTTCAACTCAACTATATGTTGCTTCCAG
Source organism: Caprella mutica (assembly GCA_947561585.1). Lineage (NCBI taxonomy): Eukaryota > Metazoa > Arthropoda > Malacostraca > Amphipoda > Caprellidae > Caprella > Caprella mutica. Next base: position 49,001 of record CANNZV010001586.1, on the reverse strand, counting down.
GTAAGTTGCTAGTCAAGAAATTTAGCATTTGTTACATATTGAATAGGAGAGTTGTCTAATTTCAGTTGTGCAGGATTTTGTGCTTGTCTGAGGGAGAAGATGACACTGTAAGTCCCCTGAAGTGAGAGATAATCCCCATTTTCTAGACCAATCAGTAGTCTCGTCAAGAGGCACAATAAATTAGGTTCATTTCAATGGCGCTTGGGACAGGCAAATTAAATTATTAACTAAAATTTATTAAAAATTTTAAATGAATATTAAATTGAAACTAGATTATGTGCACTCGGTAGAGCGCATACCTTCGCCGCCACTTTGACTCGGTTCTCTCCCAAAATCTAATAAACTGGTAACTGGATAATGACCAATCGTCCCACCAAGTTTCATGCAATATGGTTCAATACTCTTTGAGTTATAAATGACCTTGCCCTTTGACCCGATCGCTCACAAAATTCTACCAGATGGTTCCTGGATATTGACCAATTGTACCATCAAATAACATGATAAATAAATGCCGATGAAAATATGACCTTCCCGCATTCTGCGAAGGTAATTAGTAAAGTGGCTACTCATAAAAATGTTTTTGTAAAATAAGAAGCGATACTATCACTAAATAGTTTTAATCCTTTTAAAAGTACTAATAGGGTTAAATATATTCAGAGTACCTACAAATATTTGTTTTAGTAGGGGTTTAACGTCTTCTTCAGAACCAAAGGTGATATCGCTGACGTCAAAAGGAAATTAAATACAAGGAACTAAAAGGAGCAGTCAGAAAGGAAAGCGGTTCTATGAACGAAGTCATCTACCACCGTCAGTGACAAGCTCATCGATGAAGAAAAGCTACTCCGTGAATGCAGTCACTTACCAAGGAATGTGACGAAAAGGGATACAAGCACCGGTGGCTGCAGTCACGGATGGAAGAGGAAAATGAAGAGGCGATAGTAAATGAAGCCTACTATACCTTTTCCAATTGAAGTTCCTCCAAATGAAATAACATTTCATCAAAGTGAAATATAACTTCATCAAAGTAAAATAGAATTTCATCAAAGTGAAAAAACACTTCCTCCAAGTGAACTATCAATTCCTCCAAATGAAATAGCGTTTCCTCCAAATGAAATAGCGTTTCAGCAGAATAAAAATCGAATCAATACGCAGTCAATTAAATTTATTTACATGAAATTTATTAACATATTTATTTACATGAAATTTATTTACATAAAAAAATGTATATAAAATTTGTTTACATGAAAAAAATTCACATAGAATTGTTACATACTTTTTCATTAATTTTTTTAGTAATTAATTATTTTTGATACATTATTCATATATTTTATTTATTATTATTTACATATTTTTTCTTTTACTATTAATACGCCGCTAAAATTAATGGGGTAGTATATAAGTAAACTTGAAAAATATGTAAAATTAAATATATATAAAAAAATATTATGTAGTTAATTGATGCAAAGAAGACTAAATGAAAATAAATTCATGCAAATAAATTTCATGTAAATAAATTTCATGCAAATAAATTTCATGTAAGTAGATTTATGGTGACTGGTATATATTTTTTTTTTGTTTAAAAAGACAATATTTTCCCATTAAAAACAAGAAGGATAAAATCTTTACAGAAGAGGAAATTCCTTCAAGAACTACGAGTGAGGGGTTGAGTTCCCTGAAGGGGTGGACCCGACCCTCTAAAACCTCTCCTTCGCGGCTGAGAGGATGCTGAAGGCATTCCCTCTCTGGATCGCAAGAGCCATTCGCTGTTGGAACCAGGCAGACTCCCTTGGATCATTCGTTGTCTCAACAAGGCGTCTACCTATGGACTTCATGATTAAGGAGGTCGTTCTACCGTACGCTCCTGTGGTCTCTATAGCAATTGGCTCAAATATGTATGCATCTCCAAGGGCGGAGTATTTCTGACGTTTACGGTTCTCCGCAGCCCTGGCAGCTGATCAGGCCTCAACTGCGGAATCATTGAGGTGTGTCTCGGCAAATGTGTCGACACACGTGCAATCCCAAATCAGACTCTTTCCATTCATGTAAGGAAACACAGTAATACCATCTGGGCGTTTACCATCACCTCTGTCAAGTCCAGGAGGCTCAAGTACTGAAGGGAGTCCTGCTCTCTGCAAAGCCCGTTTTACCACATCATTCATTGCTGCATGTCTTGGGTGACGCCCAGAACTGTACCTACAAGACAGGCCATGCAGTCCTCTGACATCTATCCCACTGCCACAGCGGCAAGAATGAAGTTCACAAACTCTGGCACCAACTCTGAGAGCAATGGCTACCCTCAGGACCTCTGGATCGAGCTGTGTACCCAATGACGGTATGGGAATCGCGTTCAACCACACTCCAGTTTCTTTAAGAGATGCAGATAATAGTCGTGCCCTTGCCACCTGATCAGCTCTAGCGAACAGACTCTCCATTAATGAATGAGCCCGTGGTGTATCCCATTCTTTTTGACTGGACTCATGGACTGGTACCGGGAGACCAGCCTGTAAACCCTGCCTCCATGTCCCAACTGCATCCGTAAGCTCTCCGGTATCGACTACATTAATATTAGAAAGAATAGTTTCAACCAAATCACTCACAGAATACATTGAAGACACAAAAGCAGGCAAGGCAATATCTCCAGCTCTCCTACAACCTAGTCCACCAAGGCCAACCGGTAAAGTTGCCTGAACCCAAGAATCAGCTGACATCTCTACATTGGTATATTCCACCTCGGTATTTTCCACCCCGGTATATTGCATCATATATAGGTATATTCCATCCCGGTATATTCCACCCCAGTATATTCCACCGTAGGTATATTCCACCCCACTTCACGGGTTAGGTTTGTTTAGTTATTAACTTATTAATATTAGTCATTCATTAATATTATATGTAATGCTAGGTAACTTGCATTTTCACTGTATCAAATTATACATTTTGCTGGCTAATCACGAAAATTAAATTTTTCACTACACATGTGACAGAACAGCAGAAAGAACGGTTGTTTGAAAGCATTTATCAGTTGAGGTATTAAGATTTTCAATCTCAAGCAGATTTTTTACACTATCGCCAACACAACAGCGATATTAATTGTAAGATGATGTCGTATAGTATTTATTGTTTATTTATTTCATTTGAAATTTTAACTTCTTGTAAAAGTTGTGGTTTTTGACCGAAGGCTTTTTTACATGTTTTTTTAACCAGGATTTTTTTGATGGGGACTGAGAGGGTTTCAAGACTGAGAGGTAATTGTCTTTTTTCACAATGAGAGATTTTGATCACGGGGAATTTGGTCTTAGAATCCAAAACAGTAACTTATTAGCAAAGAGCGAAAACACTGAGTGTGTTGTCTCTGCCAGTCGACCCCTTCCACACCTCATCCAACCATTGTTGTGGGGGCACATGTGCAGTTTCATGATAAAAAGGTATTAATATTAACTTTTTCAACACGTATACTTTGAAAAAAACTACCATATTTAGAATATATGTAATTTTATTATTAAATATTGTCTAAATGTCTCAGGATATCGTCTGAGTTATTTTTTCATCGGTACGAATTATTTAACAAATGGCCATCAAAAAGTAAAATCTTTAGATTTCTATTGTCACCCAAATGAGCATTGTCAGAGGGTGTGGAATATACCTGGGGTGGAATATACCGCGGTGGAATTTACAGGGGTTGAATATAGCGGGGTGGAATATACCTAGAACCTAAATTTATATGTAAATAAATTTAATGTAAATCAATTTATATGTGAATAAATTTCATGTAAATAAATATCATGTTAATAAATTTCATGTAAATAAATATCATGTTAATAAATTTCATGTAAATATATTTCACGTAATAAATTTAATTGACTGCGTATTGATTCGATTTTTATTCTGCTGAAATGATATTTCATTTGGAGGAAACGCTATTTCATTTGGAGGAATTGATAGTTCACTTTGATGAAATTCTATTTTACTTTGATGAAATTATATTTCACTTTGATGAAATGTTATTTCACTTTGATGAAATTCTATTTTACTTTGATGAAATGCTATTTCACTTTGATGAAATCATATTTCACTTTGATGAAGTTATATTTCACTTTGATGAAATGCTATTTCACTTTGATGAAATGCTATTTCACTTTGATGAAATCATATTTCACTTTGATGAAATGCTATCTCACTTTGATGAAATGTTATTTCACTTTGATGAAATCATATTTCACTTTGATGAAATGTTATTTCACTTTGATGAAATCATATTTCACTTTGATGAAATGTTATTTCACTTTGATGAAATGTTATTTCACTTTGATGAAATGTTATTTCACTTTGATGAAATGTTATTTCACTTTGATGAAATGTTATTTCACTTTGATGAAATTCTATTTTACTTTGATGAAGTTATATTTCACTTTGATGAAATGTTATTTCACTTTGATGAAATGTTATTTCACTTTGATGAAATTCTATTTTACTTTGATGAAGTTATATTTCACTTTGATGAAATGTTATTTCACTTTGATGAAATTCTATTTTACTTTGATGAAGTTATATTTCACTTTGATGAAATGTTATTTCACTTTGATGAAATGTTATTTCACTTTGATGAAATTCTATTTTACTTTGATGAAGTTATATTTCACTTTGATGAAATGTTATTTCACTTTGATGAAATTCTATTTTACTGTGATGAAATGCTATTTCACTTTGATGAAATCATATTTCACTTTGATGAAATGCTATCTCACTTTGATGAAATGTTATTTCACTTTGATGAAATGTTATTTCACTTTGATGAAATCATATTTCACTTTGATGAAATGTTATTTCACTTTGATGAAATGTTATTTCACTTTGATGAAATTCTATTTTACTTTGATGAAGTTATATTTCACTTTGATGAAATGTTATTTCACTTTGATGAAATGTTATTTCACTTTGATGAAATTCTATTTTACTTTGATGAAGTTATATTTCACTTTGATGAAATGTTATTTCACTTTGATGAAATGTTATTTCACTTTGATGAAATGTTATTTCACTTTGATGAAATGCTATCTCACTTTGATGAAATGTTATTTCACTTTGATGAAATGTTATTTCACTTTGATGAAATGTTATTTCACTTTGATGAAATCATATTTCACTTTGATGAAATGTTATTTCACTTTGATGAAATGTTATTTCACTTTGATGAAATGTTATTTCACTCTGATGAAATCATATTTCACTCTGATGAAATGCTATTTCACTTTGATGAAATGCTATTTCACTTTGATGAAATCATATTTCACTTTGATGAAATGCTATCTCACTTTGATGAAATGCTATCTCACTTTGATGAAATGTTATTTCACTTTGATGAAATGTTATTTCACTTTGATGAAATCATATTTCACTTTGATGAAATGTTATTTCACTTTGATGAAATCATATTTCACTTTGATGAAATGTTATTTCACTTTGATGAAATGTTATTTCACTTTGATGAAATGTTATTTCACTTTGATGAAACCATATTTCACTTTGATGAAATGCTATTTCACTTTGATGAAATCATATTTCACTTTGATGAAATCATATTTCACTTTGATGAAATGTTATTTCACTTTGATGAAATGTTATTTCACTTTGATGAAATGCTATTTCACTTTGATGAAATGCTATTTCACTTTGATGAAATCATATTTCACTTTGATGAAATGTTATTTCACTTTGATGAAATGTTATTTCACTTTGATGAAATGTTATTTCACTTTGATGAAATCATATTTCACTTTGATGAAATCATATTTCACTTTGATGAAATGCTATTTCACTTTGATGAAATGCTATTTCACTTTGATGAAATGCTATTTCACTTTGATGAAATGCTATTTCACTTTGATGAAATGTTATTTCACTTTGATGAAATGTTATTTCACTTTGATGAAATGTTATTTCACTTTGATGAAATCATATTTCACTTTGATGAAATGTTATTTCACTTTGATGAAATGTTATTTCACTTTGATGAAATTCTATTTTACTTTGATGAAGTTATATTTCACTTTGATGAAATGTTATTTCACTTTGATGAAATGTTATTTCACTTTGATGAAATGTTATTTCACTTTGATGAAATTCTATTTTACTTTGATGAAGTTATATTTCACTTTGATGAAATGTTATTTCACTTTGATGAAATGTTATTTCACTTTGATGAAATGATATTTCACTTTGATGAAATGTTATTTCACTTTGATGAAATGCTATCTCACTTTGATGAAATGTTATTTCACTTTGATGAAATGTTATTTCACTTTGATGAAATCATATTTCACTTTGATGAAATCATATTTCACTTTGATGAAATCATATTTCACTTTGATGAAATGTTATTTCACTTTGATGAAATCATATTTCACTTTGATGAAATGCTATTTCACTTTGATGAAATGCTATTTCACTTTGATGAAATGCTATTTCACTTTGATGAAATCATATTTCACTTTGATGAAATGCTATCTCACTTTGATGAAATGCTATTTCACTTTGATGAAATGCTATTTCACTTTGATGAAATCATATTTCACTTTGATGAAATGCTATTTCACTTTGATGAAATGTTATTTCACTTTGATGAAATGCTATTTCACTTTGATGAAATGCTATCTCACTTTGATGAAATGTTATTTCACTTTGATGAAATGTTATTTCACTTTGATGAAATGTTATTTCACTTTGATGAAATGTTATTTCACTTTGATGAAATGTTATTTCACTTTGATGAAATTCTATTTTACTTTGATGAAGTTATATTTCACTTTGATGAAATGTTATTTCACTTTGATGAAATGTTATTTCACTTTGATGAAATGTTATTTCACTTTGATGAAATTCTATTTTACTTTGATGAAATTCTATTTCACTTTGATGAAGTTATATTTCACTTTGATGAAATGTTATTTCACTTTGATGAAATGTTATTTCACTTTGATGAAATGTTATTTCACTTTGATGAAATGTTATTTCACTTTGATGAAATGCTATCTCACTTTGATGAAATGTTATTTCACTTTGATGAAATGTTATTTCACTTTGATGAAATCATATTTCACTTTGATGAAATCATATTTCACTTTGATGAAATCATATTTCACTTTGATGAAATCATATTTCACTTTGATGAAATCATATTTCACTTTGATGAAATGCTATTTCACTTTGATGAAATGCTATTTCACTTTGATGAAATCATATTTCACTTTGATGAAATCATATTTCACTTTGATGAAATCATATTTCACTTTGATGAAATGTTATTTCACTTTGATGAAATCATATTTCACTTTGATGAAATCATATTTCACTTTGATGAAATCATATTTCACTTTGATGAAATGTTATTTCACTTTGATGAAATGCTATTTCACTTTGATGAAATCATATTTCACTTTGATGAAATGTTATTTCACTTTGATGAAATGCTATTTCACTTTGATGAAATGCTATTTCACTTTGATGAAATGCTATTTCACTTTGATGAAATCATATTTCACTTTGATGAAATGCTATCTCACTTTGATGAAATGCTATTTCACTTTGTTGAAATGCTATTTCACTTTGATGAAATCATATTTCACTTTGATGAAATGCTATTTCACTTTGATGAAATGTTATTTCACTTTGATGAAATGCTATTTCACTTTGATGAAATGCTATCTCACTTTGATGAAATGTTATTTCACTTTGATGAAATGTTATTTCACTTTGATGAAATCATATTTCACTTTGATGAAATCATATTTCACTTTGATGAAATCATATTTCACTTTGATGAAATGCTATTTCACTTTGATGAAATCATATTTCACTTTGATGAAATCATATTTCACTTTGATGAAATCATATTTCACTTTGATGAAATGCTATTTCACTTTGATGAAATGCTATTTCACTTTGATGAAATGCTATTTCACTTTGATGAAATCATATTTCACTTTGATGAAATGCTATTTCACTTTGATGAAATCATATTTCACTTTGATGAAATCATATTTCACTTTGATGAAATCATATTTCACTTTGATGAAATCATATTTCACTTTGATGAAATGCTATTTCACTTTGATGAAATGCTATTTCACTTTGATGAAATCATATTTCACTTTGATGAAATCATATTTCACTTTGATGAAATCATATTTCACTTTGATGAAATCATATTTCACTTTGATGAAATGCTATTTCACTTTGATGAAATGCTATTTCACTTTGATGAAATCATATTTCACTTTGATGAAATGCTATTTCACTTTGATGAAATGCTATTTCACTTTGATGAAATGCTATTTCACTTTGATGAAATGTTATTTCACTTTGATGAAATGTTATTTCACTTTTATGAAATGCTATTTCACTTTGATGAAATCATATTTCACTTTGATGAAATGCTATCTCACTTTGATGAAATGCTATTTCACTTTGATGAAATTCTATTTTACTTTGATGAAATGCTATTTCACTTTGATGAAATCATATTTCACTTTGATGAAGTTATATTTCACTTTGATGAAATGCTATTTCACTTTGATGAAATGCTATTTCACTTTGATGAAATGCTATCTCACTTTGATGAAATGTTATTTCACTTTGATGAAATGTTATTTCACTTTGATGAAATGTTATTTCACTTTGATGAAATGTTATTTCACTTTGATGAAATCATATTTCACTTTGATGAAGTTATATTTCACTTTGATGAAATGTTATTTCACTTTGATGAAATGCTATTTCACTTTGATGAAATGTTATTTCACTTTGATGAAATGTTATTTCACTTTGATGAAATGTTATTTCACTTTGATGAAATGTTATTTCATTTGGAGGAACTTCAATTGGAAAAGGTATAGTCTACCTAACACAAAATCTGAGACTTTGTAGTTGAAGAGCATAACCCTAGCGCTATCCTCTAAAACTGCAAATAGCATAAAAATGATAAACATGGACCAATCCATAGACCAAATTACAACAGTGCAGGCCCAAGGGACGCCATTTCTCTTCCTGTGTTCCGATGAAGGTTAAATGAAAAGAGAGTGATAGCATTAGATTTAATTACATTGAATATATTTTTCTGACACTGATATAATGATTCACACTGTTTGTTTACTCTGTTGATAGGTGAAGTTCAGTGTGCCAGACTATTCACATCAAGGTATTTACATTAAACATACCTAGTTTGAAAGAAAAAGCGGACAAAATTATGATTGTACATACTAAATACCTTAGGCAACCTACTACACAAGACCTTTATTCGACATCTATGGGTACCTGTGATACACACACACCACTTACAAAGTCAGTCAGCTACCCATGGTACACTGTCAATGGATAGCTAGCTCAGCAATTTGGATGTAGAAATTCTCAGTGGAATTGGATATTACTTACGGAATGGATATAATTAATTTTAATAATATTGATAATATGCTCGTCCCACTTACAAATCCTAATAATTTAGTCAGTTTCCGCTAAAGAATTAGCAACTCTGTAGCTAGTGTGGCTGGCTAAATAGCTAGTAGTTCTGCTAGTGTGCCTGTGGAATGTGTTACCCTAACCAAGCAGCAGTGCTTGGATTTGAGGAGTTAGGGGGGGGGGGGGGGGGGAGGGGCATAAACATAATATGGTGGATGAACATTAATGAGTACTATTTCAAATATTACTGCTTAAATCACTGAGAAGTTTCTATTAAATAAGATGCTGATTAATTTTAAGAGATTAATATAGACATCTGATCGAATTTGAGACAATTTAAATATCTCCTAAATTGTTGCAATAAATAAAGCAATTGACAATTTCTAATTATTTCTTTAGATATAATTGAAAATAAACCCCCCTCCCCCCTACAAACCCCCAGAAGGTGAGTTCAAGAGGTACCCCAGCAGGGGGGTTTTTTCTAGTGTAATAGAAAAGGCACAATGCATAGCAAATAATAAGACATTTTTAAAGGGACTTGTACGCTAGTGTGGAATGAAGTCATAACACTGCGTTTCTCAATTCAAACGCAGACTCAATAGGCTTACAAAATTACCTACCAAGTACCACTTTAGAAAAATAAATACCATTCTTTCAGTGAAAACATTAGTAAATTTAACTTGTTTAACGAGAGAAATTTTTATGCGAGTCAAATTAAAATGAGTGCAAATTAAAGAGTTTTCCAAGTAAATTAAAACTATATAAACAAGATATTTAAGCATATAAACATTAGATGCAAAGCATAACAATTAATAAGTATGTACACACAATAAATCTAAGGATATAGTAAGTAAAGAGTTAAATACCTTAACTATGTTAATTAAACTATAGAATAGCCATTGCAAAGATTTTCAAAACAACTTCCCCAAATACCAAACCTAAAAGTTTTACCTACTGTGTTCGAATGGAACATTGGAACACGCATAGCTGGTGGAACATGAACCACATGCTCTTCAATGGCACATACCTCATAATGTTGAACACTCCCAACATAAGATCTTTCATGTGCTCCATCATAAAGAAACATAAAGGAGTTAGCAGTGAGAAAAAAACATAAAATGGTTTCATCTGAAGAAGGACTGCTTTGTTTTATTTACAGATACGCTGTCAAAGGTAATACATCAGTCAAGTACACTCGATATTTTATTGTAGTTACCTAGTCACTAGACAACAAACTAACATTAAAACAGTCACTTGGTTATCATAGCAATAAAACAGCCTCGCGAAACAAGATGAAAAGAAAACTCAAAAGCCTTCACAGTTTCAAGTCTGTAAAGTAAACAAATTACAGAAACGATTACACGCTAAAACAAAGTCAGGAGTGGAGGAAGAAAACACTCATGCAAACTAGTTACACTACTAGCCTGTAAAGATTGAAACAACTGCTCACAGACCAACTAATCACAAACTGAGACACAGAGGGAAAATGTATCTAGTCGAATAGTTTCCTGCATTCTTATCAAGTCTTTTCTTTGAGGTTCATCGGTCAAGCTATCTTCAAAATAGTTCTAATAAATACAGTTTGTATTTCTTACCAATTTTCTAAACTTATCAGCTTTTGAATGGTCATCCGCATGGTGGAGATTTTTAAGAAGTAATTCTTATAAGCTCTAGTCTTCAAAACTTCCCCTTTTCAATACAATACCTTAACTTTTTGGTAACTGAAGATACGAGTTAAGCGGAAACTATCGACTGTCGTTAGGAAAGGCAGAGGTTGACTGATGAGTAATATAGAGGTTGTTCGTTAGCAAGCTGATACTGTGGATATTGGTATTAGGTTCATAGATTGATATGAAGCTGTCGTCTAAGTTGATGTCGGTGCGAGTTCCTTGTTCACGGAGAGGTACTCGTTGGGTCGCTTGTGGTCGGAGAGAGCCTTTATAGTCGTCTCATCGTAGGGCAGCTCACTTTTCCTCCGCAACAAGGGCTTCTCCTTGTTCTTGCCTTCCCCTTCGGACTCTTTGGGTGGGTTTTTATTGATCTGGATTGAAGGATAGAAAAGGAAAGGAATGAAGGGTACAACAATGAAAGGGTAATAACACACCAGGAAAAGGAACATACAGCTTAACCCTTTACCGCTCAAAAAAAGTTTACCTTTGAGTGACTAAAAACAATCACTAGATTGACGAGGTTAAAATGAGGAGATGAGTTTGTTATTTCTCTCACCAGGCTTACTGAATTAGCTACCCAGAAAGTAGAACACACCTTTTATATTAGGAACACCATTCAACTATTAAGAGGTAATAAAAGAAGAGCATTTTTAGGGGTGCGGGTTTTTGATTTGTTATATCACCATTAATTTATATCTGACAACTACAGTTTATATAGGAATTATTTTGGTGACTATCTTTAATTTAAATTTAGCCGGAGTTTAAATATCAAAATGGAGTCCCGTCAGGAAAAAATTGGATTCGAAATTAGTTAACTAATAACAAATTCCCTTGGCTAAGTTACGGAAACCAAAAAATGGGGCACTGTTTCATGATGAAAGAGTTACAAATGAGAATGTTTTCAGGACGGAAAAATGAGGACTTTAACCTGTGGAAAAAATAGATGATTCTTTTAGAAATTATAGATAACCATTTAGAACATTTAGTGGCATGCAGCAATAGATGGAATGTGTTAATAGATTGGTAAGCATGCACACCTACTCCCTCCTGTAGAAAATAAATGCTGAGGTTGGTTAGGAAATATCATGCAGAATATATTAAATTGTACATCTAGTTTCTGTAGTCTCTTCAAATTGAAAAACGTAAACTTTGGTTAAGAAATAAACTTAATTATGTAAAATGTAATTAGAGCAAAGCAGATTTTATTAGTTCTAACATATGTAATATTTTAGTTACACTGATTATAGACATAGGAAAAACTAACAGAAATTTCTCTCAACTCTTTGATAGTTTAAATCACTAAGCAATAGAGAATAATAGTAAATACATTAGTTACTTTGATCAATGTGTTCTAGCGTATAAATGCTGCCTTTGAGGGGTGTGACCGCAGTGTGCACTGACACTACAGCCAGACACATTAACAGAGTAAAATACTTCAGCAATGTTAAACATTTTTCTCAATATTACTTTGTAAAAAGAAACTAATATCAGTACAATTTAATTATTAACAGAGAATTAGATAGACGTGAGTTGTACCTATTTAAATTAATTACGATACCATAAGACATATTGCTGATGTCTAAGAAAATAATTACAAGGGATAATGAAAAAGAAATGCGATAGAAAAGTAGGTATAGTGACAAGAAAACCAATCACTTTTTCTGTGAGTGCTCATGGATTGAGAAAAGCTACTACGTCACACTAACCTTAACAATTTCTAAAATCTTCCAAATGAACACAGCTACCTCAATATTTTAATTAGAAATCACGTACCTAATAAAGAGAAACAGTGTACATTATGACAAGGGATGTGTATAAGCAGCAATAGGTTATATAAAGGAGCAAGAGATTATACAGTTAGCTACTTTCAATGGCTTCTATCTTAAAAACTAAATATTATTACACTAAAATGGATTCGAAAGCAAAGGACAATAGTAAGGAGCTACATCTAGCAACCAGGCTAGAGGGGGTTCTAGAATCTAGACTGTAGAATAGAGGTTTATTGGCTAGACTGTAGAATAGAGGAGGTACTAGACTGTAGAATAGAGAAGGTACTAGACTGTAGAATAGAGGAGGTACTAGACTGTAGAATAGAAGAGGTAGTAGACTGTAGAATAGAAGAGGTACTAGACTGTAGAATAGAGGAAATTCTAAGACTGCAGAATAGAGGTCTTGCCTAGGTACTAGACTGTAGAATAGAGGTCTTGTCTAGGTACTAGACTGTAGAATAGAGGAAATTCTAAGACTGTAGAATAGAGGTCTTGCCTAGGTACTAGACGTTAGAATAGAGGTCTTGCCTAGGTATTTCACTGCTCTGCAGGATAGTTCAGTACGTACACTATAGCCTAAAGAACATTTATCACAATAAAGCCGTACACTAGAGCTCTACCTTCCACTAGAGTCCTACACCTGTAGGTACACAGTCTGTACTAGACACACTTTGAACAGAGGAACCTGTGAAGACACCTACCATGTAGCTACAAAGAGAAGAAGAATTTCAAGTAATTCATACTTTTAGCAGCCAGTTAAAAAAAATAGTGTGGAATAATATAAACCACAGCTTCTAATTTGAACAATAAATATAGTTACATAGGGGTATGTATCAGTACTCGGACACTTTTAGTATTCGGTAAGTGGGTGTTAACATGCGTAATGATATTTAGAAAATTCAGACTGAAAGTACTCATACCATTATGTCCCCCTAAGTATTATTTTCATATTATTTGCTATTTAGCTACTCGATAAAAGGTTTTGGCGGTAGTTATTTTAGGTACGACACTGCGTACCTACAGATGAAGAGGTAGAACTGCAAGGAATGCAATAACCTAACTATCTACCATGTCCCCAAACACACACTACCTAATCTATAGGGTAGTGACAATATGCTTTGAGAATCATACACACCAATAAGAATATCATAGACGAAATGATATGGTATTGAATATCATATACCGCTGATGTAGAACCATCTCTCCGTCTAGGATATATGAAATTTAAAGCATATTGTCACAACTCTAGTTGATCTGACATAGCAAGCCTTGGCTCTTATGGTCTGGGGACACAACAGATGACTAACCTAACACAGTGTGGAAAATATTGCACCCTAAATCTCACTTAGAAGTCTTACTTAGTTGGGAGAGAAGCACATCACATACATTATAGTTAGCTCTAGAGGTACTACCTATAGTCAGTACAGTGACTGTCACTCTATACAGCGACTGTTAGACTGTACAGTGACTTCTTATAGTCAGTACAGGACAGACTGTACACACATATATCACCCTAGCGAAGAAAAGTTATGGCCTAGAGTCTTCAGTTCATCACTGAAAGAATACTGACATGCATTTGAGTAGCGTCTGCTTAGCAGTGATGTTAGTTTCGGAAGAACTACTCTGTCTTACACCAATCACACCTAACTACTTCAGCAAACTGACTGGTGATGTGCACATTTAATAGAGTCTATGGCAATTAGTATTTAGCACTCGAGTAGCCTATAGAAGTGTGGAGATAGAGACTGTGGAAGCATCTAGTGCCTAGAGATGCCCTTAGTTAGAAACCAGGGCTATAGCAGGAGGTCCTTGTTGGCCGAGTGCCTGTAGTGGCTGAACGCTCCTCAGTCCACCTTCTGCAGATCAAGAGTCAGGGTGACGGTGGTCCTGAAGTCTCAAACTGGATAGCTAGTGAGTAGTGGTGTGGTGGTGCAAATTAGTCAAAGAGACATTAACTAGTTACTACATTAGCCTCTTGTACGCTAGCTGTACTGTTAACTAGTTACTACATTAGCCTCTTGTACGCTAGCTGTACGTACTATATCCAGTGGAAATAAGAAAGAGAGAAACCATTGCTACTAGAAATTAAGCAAAACAATCAATAGTATCTACTAAAGTGAACACATTTTCGTCTATTTCTTTATTTCCAACTGTTTTCATTCAAAAGACATATCAAATGAAGTAGCTACACATGAGTATTTATAATATAATTGAAATGTATAGCTAGCATTATTAATTCATTATGATGAGTAGGGACCATAAGCAATAGAAATACCGTTACACCGCATACTTATACCTCAAATTATTTAGTGACTAGTCTCACGAAGATAATACTAGCTATTAGCTATCAAAGAAAATGTTTCCAAGAACATTACATAGAATAAACCACACGGCTATCTCAGCGTGTGTAAGTGTTGTATAGAGTAAGGTTACAATTGAATTAAATTAAACTGAAGCCAATGAATATCATCATAAACAAAGCAGCTAGTAGCAGCAAATGGTTGATAGAGGTTAGAAGTCAGCAGCGGATTAAATGATCGCTAGATAATGGTTTGGAATATTTTACTCACTAACGTTAGATAGCTTCTATAACCTATTTGACCTTCATTATTATTATTATCATCAGGAAAATAATAGCGCGTTTTTCATTCAATCTTTGTTCTATTCATTCGAATTGGCTATTTCTTCAAATCAAACGTTGTAAAAGCAATGTACAGGCAGCTGGCTGAGAATTCTCCTATAGAATGGTTTTATAGCATCAGCTCCAACCAAAGAATTGGTGCAAAAACACCACAAATTCCGTGACTTTCTGCCGGTAGCTAAGCGCATCTTTATATATTGCCATGCAGTGAGAGTTAGTGAAGCAAGTAGCTTGTAAATTGCGTATATAAATAGTGTATAAACCATTGCAAAGCATCACAGAGGTGTTAAAATGTCACACTCTCAGAGTGACGTTAGTTAGATGAAAGCTATAGCGTTATATTAGTAGCCAGCGAGAGAAACTAATGAATAAATGACATTAGTCTTTGTAGCCATTGTCAGAAGGTATGAGTTACCAATGAGGAGATTGCCTTAAGAAACAGTAGAGCTCCTCTATACTGAATGTAGAGTCCTGAGTATGACAAATAACTACCCCGTATAGTGAACAATCCTTTAGTCTGTCAAGAATAGCATCAGTTTTAGATAACTAATTACCATTCATGACAAACTAAAGGTGTGTTCACTATACTGAGTAGTTCTCTTACTCAGGACTCTACATTCACCATAGAGGAGTTCTACTGCAGTGTGAAATGACTGCAGGTAGAGTCAACTGGTATATTAATGAAAACTACCAGCCAACAGCTGTTCTCCATTACCTATTAGTGCTTACTGGTATATATTATTAGAACCTTACCTCCTTGGTGGTAGGATCAATGGTAGGGGCGGAGGAGGCAGTTTCGGAGGCATTAGCATCGGCACACTCCTCCATATCCTCATTGAAAGCACTCACTGTGATGAGACTAGCTTTCTTGCTCAGGTCTATGATGTCACTGTAGTCACTGTACAGGGGGTTCTGCTCAGCCTGAGACTCTACTGCTACCCACGCCTCTTCCCTGTCTTTCATCTTCTTCATCTCTCTGAAGGGGAAGAGAATGGATGAGGAACTATGTCACTAATAACATAATAAATACTGCAATAGTCTGTATGGCTTCAACCATGTTCCTGTAGCCTGTTTAACCATGTTCCTGTAGCCTGTTTAACCATGTTCCTGTACCCTGTTTAACCATGTTCCTGTACCCTGTTTAACCATGTTCCTGTACCCTGTTTAACCATGTTCCTGTACCCTGTTTAACCATGTTCCTGTACCCTGTTTAACCATGTTCCTGTACCCTGTTTAACCATGTTCCTGTACCCTGTTTAACCATGTTCCTGTACCCTGTTTAACCATGTTCCTGTACCCTGTTTAACCATGTTCCTGTACCCTGTTTAACCATGTTCCTGTACCCTGTTCAACCATGTTCCTGTACCCTGTTCAACCATGTTCCTGTACCCTGTTCAACCATGTTCCTGTACCCTGTTCAACCATGTTCCTGTACCCTGTTCAACCATGTTCCTGTACCCTGTTCAACCATGTTCCTGTACCCTGTTCAACCATGTTCCTGTACCCTGTTCAACCATGTTCCTGTACCCTGTTCAACCATGTTCCTGTACCCTGTTCAACCATGTTCCTGTACCCTGTTCAACCATGTTCCTGTACCCTGTTCAACCATGTTCCTGTACCCTGTTCAACCATGTTCCTGTACCCTGTTCAACCATGTTCCTGTACCCTGTTCAACCATGTTCCTGTACCCTGTTCAACCATGTTCCTGTACCCTGTTCAACCATGTTTCTGTACCCTGTTCAACCATGTTTCTGTACCCTGTTCAACCATGTTCCTGTACCCTGTTCAACCATGTTCCTGTACCCTGTGTAACCACGTTTCTGTACCCTGTTCAACCATGTTCCTGTACCCTGTTTAACCATGTTCCTGTACCCTGTTCAACCACGTTTCTGTACCCTGTGTAACCATGTTCCTGTACCATGTGTAACCACGTTTCTGTACCCTGTTTAACCATGTCCCCCATTCACTCACTTTAGTCGGTCAGGTTTGTAGGTCTGTGTACACTCATCAAAGAGCTTCTGGTTCATCTCCATGAAAAGCTTCAGTGCGTTGTATATCAACCCGTGAATTGTCCTGAAAATAACAAAATAAATACACTGAAATGGTCACAGAGAATAACGAATAGAACACAATAGAATCTAGATCCATTTATATTAATTACTATGTTAAGAGTAACAGTGAAGCATCTCTGAAATTTTAACATACTTTTAAATATATTTAGGCCTTTTTGGAATTCATTTTCCCGGCAGGAGGCCGTAATAAAAATTGTCTAATTTGACGAAGTAATTTTAAAATTGGTAATAGAAAGATATGGCTATTGAAAGTGTTAAGTTTGCATGTGACTGACTTGTTCCAGTGAGACTTGGAGTTCTTGTAGAGTGCTGGGAACATGATAGGTAGGATGGTGTGAGCATTGTCACTGATGAGGGAGAGAATGTACTCATTGTTCCAGTAGTAGAGGGCCCTCTCTGCAACCTGAAATGAAATAGGAGTTGAGTACGCTTCAGCTAACATGAGGACAAATGTGCTTAATAAGCAATGTGGTGTAGTTACATGTGTGACCGGAAAATTTGTCCACAGAATATTCTTCCACGGAAAATTTGTCCATCGAAAATTAGACCACAGGAAATTAGTCCATTAAACGTAAAATAATTAATTTAAATGAACGAACTGTTATCAAAGGTATTATACTACAATAAGATACACTACTCTTGACAAATTCTGTTTTAAAAGTGCGTTGTGGCACCACCTGTTCCTGGTTTCAAAAGCTGGAAATAAAATTGAAATATTGTAAGCACAATCGAGGGATGTTGTGTGCATGACATCATAAGTCATAACAGCAAAACTCTAAAATCATATTATGGTTAATTTGCAAAAAAATAGTCAATTTGTATAATATAATAAATATATTAGATTGACGCAGGAAAGCGTCATATTTGCTTCCTTAAATGAGTCATTTCCCTATTAGGTTTCACCTCTCTAATTATTATAAGAAAGCCATTAATTAATGTCATAGTTTCTCTCAGAGACTAGATCTGTGTAACTGGCGGACAATCCAGCCAATTAGAAGCTAAAAATTTGCTCAGCCAGTCAGCCGTCCGCCAACCAGCCATCTCAGCAAGCCAGTCAGCCACTCAGCTCTATATAAGTAGCTGCACTAGCTATTCTCATCAGATCTTTGGAACACCTACTGATAAGAAATATATATCCTTTTGGGGAGGAGGAGGTACCAATAGGGAAATGACTCATTTAAGGAAGCAAATATGACGCTTTCCTGCGTCAATCTAATATATTTACTTCCTACATTTCGTCATTTCCCTATTAGGTTTCGAAGTACCAATTACGCCGCAGGTATAGCTACGGTGGAGGAAAGGGATATGGACACACAGATCAAGGCTCTCATATATTCAGAGAAACCAACATAGAATAACAGTGAATCACATAATTCAGAACAACAAAAAGATAACTGTGGATCAGTAACTAATGTTTAGTTGCTAGTGGCACAAATACAAGAAATAATAATGATTCGTTACTAATAATCTAGTAATGACCAAACACATATCTACTAAACAGATTTAGGGTTTAATTAAGTGTCTACCGCCAATGAAAGGCGTGATAAGAGAATCAATAGAGTTCAGATAATTGTCAATGAACACGTTTGGGGTCAGCCAGAACCCTTCTTTGAGTATCCGTTCCATAGGGACGCCTCTTGACCAAGCAGCACTGTATGCCTGACCCCTGACTTCATGCGCTGTTCCTTTGAAATTAGGAGTAGCTAATTTAAGAGCTTGTAGTAGCCAATATGAAATTCTCCCAGATTTTAGTGGTTTATTTGACGCAGGATGGATAAACAGGTAATTATTATGAGGCAATTTATCAGTCATCTTGGTGTACTTCAGTAAGCATGCCACTGGACATAACTCTTGTCGAGGAAGGCTCGGAAAGGAGATGATATTGGGTGAGGAGTTTGCTCTCTGGTTCTTATACAAGAACTTGTCCTTAACTGGAATAGTTAGAGTATTACCAGACTGAACTATGCCTCCCCTCACACAAGCAGACAATTCAGAAGCTCTGTTACCCGACGCAATTGCCGTAAGAAAAAGACATTTCAGAAAGAGGTCTTTAGCAGATGCTCTGTTGTTATTGAAGCGAGGTAGTTTGAAAAATTCGAGAGCATGGTTTAAAGACCAACTTGGTATTTTCTTTTTAGGAGCTGGTCGATTTAAGAACTGAGCCCTTGCCAGTAAGTTGAAGTCCTTATCCTTTGTGTTTATCCCGAACCCCATTTTCAGAGGTAGGGATAAGGCTCCTCTGTAACTTAGCACAGTTTTGGAAGAGAGCTTCTTTTTCTTGTGTAGCCATATTAAGAATCTAAGGATGTGAGCTTTAGTCAGGACCTTAACCACAGAGGGCAGCCAATTTTGGAAGCATCGCCAAACAGACTGATATTGGTTTGAAGACGATTTACGGAAGGAAAGAGAAAGCTGCTCAGAAGTAACTTTATCGTATTTAATAGACCATATTCGTTTCAAAAACTGAAGGCGGTCCACCTTCCGTAAAATCTGTAGTCTCCTGATATTTCTTTCCCTGAGACCATTTGAGAGACGCTTTTGTGCAAGTGTAGATGATCTACTGCTTTTGACCATATTGTAGGAAACCACGGTGCCGTGGGGCGCCACGGGACTATGATCACGCCCCTCCCTTTGTACTTCGTTAGAAATGGGATCAGTTTCGGAATCAGATTGACGGGAGGGAATATGTAAATTTCCTGGAAGTGGCTCCAGTCTATTGATAGAGCATCCGTCCCTATTGCCAGGGGGTGCTCGAAAGGACAAATGAAGTTTGGAAGCTTGGAGTTCAACGGGGTTGCCATCATGTTTATCATGAGCTTCCCGTGCCATTCTTGAATCATGTTGAATGTGTTTATGGATAATTCCCATTCTGTTGGTTGCACTGTGGATCGACTGAGGTGATCCGCTACTATATTCTCTTTGGAATTTATTCTGGCTGCTACCAATGTTAACTTGTGGCGTTCCGCCAACTCCATTATCAGAGTAATAAGAAGGTGTATCCGACTGCTGCGGCTTCCCATCTTGTTTATGGAGAATCGAGCAGTTTCGTTGTCCGTGTATACGAGTAGATGCTCGTTGCTTAATTGCAACACCTTTATTGCTTCCAGAATTGCCAGCAATTCTAGGCGATTGATGCTCCATTCTTTCTCTTCTATTGACCAGTGACCCTGGGCCACTTGGTTGTCCGAAGTTAAGCAGCCCCATCCCTCTAGGGACGCGTCTGTCCAAAGGGTGAGTGTTGGCTCCGGCATTTTCAATGGATAAGTTTGAGACAGTACCTCCAAGTTTGTCCATGGGATAAGTGCTTGCAATAGATGAGGGGGAATTTCCCTCATTTTGTCCCTGCAAACTGTTGGCCCCAACTCCTGTGGTTTTGCCAAGGGGTAGAAGATTAGTCTGAGTGGTTTCACCACTTGGGAGAAGAATGATGTTTGGCCGATCAGACCCTCCCAAATTCTCCTGCTCGATTCCCTTGAGGTGATGAGATTGATGGCCTCTTTTTGCATGGATAGCTGTTTTTCCATAGGGATGGCCCACATCATCTCTGGAGTGGAGAATGATATTCCCAACCACACAAAGTGATGAGAGGGAATTATCATTGATTTTGATAAGTTTAACAGGAATCCTAATTCCTGTAATGTCTTCATTACGGAATTGGTCGCACAGAGTGTTTGCGTTTCCGTAGGAGCCCAAATTAACAGGTCGTCTAGATATGCTAGCAACTGTATGTTTTTCAGATGCAGCAACTGTAAGGGCCATTTCATGATCATGGTGAATATCCTTGGAGCTGTCGACAGTCCGAAGGGCAGAGCCTTGAAAAAGTAAAGCTGATCGTTTAGCATGAAGGCCAGGTATTTGTGAAGGGATGGTCGTATTGGTACGTGCAGGTATGCGTCCTGTATGTCCAAAGTTGTTGCCCATGCCCCTCTTTGCAGTAAGTTTGCTGCAACGACTTGATTTGTCATCTTGAATCTTGAGTTTTCGATAAACTGGTTCAAGTGGGATAGGTCTATGACAACTCGATAATTGCCGTGCTTCTTCGGGACTAAGAATACTCTGCTTTGGAAACAAAGCTGAGTTGGGACAGAATAAATAGCACTTTTTGAAAGAAGATCGTTCACCTCTTTTACTAGAGTAGTGGACGCCTTTTGAGAAGTTGGGAATGACAGAGGTGGAGTCTCTAGCCATTTCCAATGATATCCTCTGAGAATAAGGATTGAAGGCGGGCTCCCGGTGAGTCAGATATTTGACTTTTTGTAAGGGTTTTTGTTGAGTTGTCCTGATACTGTGCCTCTCTTAGGGATGCGAAATTTCTGTGTATCAGAAGTTGATGCTTCTGATGGCTTAGTGTTAATGTAAGAAACCACATAAGGGTTCTTTGAACTCTTAACTCTTTCTGACTGATTCGAGTTATTTTGTTGACCATGGCCAGCTTCACTACGAGAGGAGGGTCGCCTCCCTTGAGCTAATGGCAACTGAGGTCTTGACCTCTTCCTCTCGGAAGGGTCATAGGGCTTACTATTGGTCTCTTATTATGAGACCTGTAACTTGGGAGTTAATCCTATTGTAACTCCAGGAGTTACAATAGCCAATGAAGTTGTTGACATTAGATATTTTTTCATCTCTGTCCTGTACGGAATGTACAATAGACATTTGAGGAATCAAACTCAAGGCAGCTTGAGCAACTTCTAGTGTCTCAACTAATTTGCAGGCTGACCAGGCCGTGTGGCGGAGTGAGAATTCCTTCTCGATATCTGCCGTGCGCAAGTATCCTAGTCTATTTCCCAAATGGAGACCCTCTGAATTGTGGTCATTTTTAAGCTTAGGACCTTGGAAATACTTCGCATAATCAGACTCATTTAAGAGTTCCAGTTTGCCTCCCCTTGGTTTGTTCTGTTGTCTCTTTAGACTTAGAACGTCTCTAGACAGAAGCTCTATGTCTTCCGACATTGCGAACTTGTCAACCCTTACGGATGACTCTTTGGCATTTGGACCATGCCAACCGGTTACGTTAGACAGTTTGCTGTCCAGAAGTTTAAATGCATTCGAAAAGGTCTGAGCATGGGAGGGGGGACTTGACGGCATATTATTAGCTGCCGTGATTAGTTCAATCAGATGCTCTGACATACGAGCTGATTTTTGAACTTTGAAGGACAAGGGTTCGTTAGGGCCAGGTTTCTGGACAATAACTATGTCCTCTTCAGTGAAAATATGATCCTTCCATTCAATAGTTGAGACGCCGATTACTATTGCATCTTCTGGCATTAAGTAAGTCTCTCGAAGAGTATTAGGAGTGCTAGCCATACCAATGGAAGCCTCAGAAGGAACTGGGGGCGAGGTTTCTCGAGAATGCAGACTGGGTGATCCCTGAGCATCAGGTATATAATCATCCTCAGAATCTAGGAACAAATCCTCAGAATCTGGTCGTCCAGCATGTGCCTCATCCTCTGTGATGAATGCGGTATTTGGAACCGCGTGATGATTCTTATTGGTGACATTCATTTCCAACCGATCGTGTTTCTTTCCAAGAGAATCTAATTTCGATTCAAATTTTTGGAACCGAGAATTCATCGTATGAAGCAGATGTAGAATAGACCCCTGGTTGTTATTATCATCATGAAAGACAGGATTGATGCCATCGGCGCTACTGTCACGGCTCTGGGGCTTCTTCAGCCCCAAGCGTTCTAGAAGAGGAAAGTAGAGGTTAGCTTCATCCTGATCTTGCCAGAACTCCCAAGCCTCACTAGAGGATTTACCTCGTTGTTGACGAATAGTTTTGATAGATCTGAGCCACGAAATCAGGTTCTTGACATCAGTTCTGTCTCCCTGATCAGCTTTAGTGAAGAGCTCTTTGCATTGAGTGCAGTCTCTTACCAACAGGCGTTTTTCATGATTGATGCAGTTAGAGTGTTGCAAACAGGAGTGATACTCCGTACACTTTGAACATTTATCACTCATTGTAAATATTGATTTATATATAAGTGATCTGTAACATATAAAGGTGATTAAGAAACGAAATACATCGCATTATTGGTATATGGGAAATGACAATTTCTCTAGTTATTACTCTCCATTTTTTTTTTTTTTTTACTCTTTTGGAACAGAGTTATCTTTTCAAGGGAGACATCTTTTCAATGTGCTGTATTGCATCTTATATCTGTGTCAGGTTTAAAGGCATATTTTGACTGTGCTAGAAAGCATCTTTTAACTTGTGCCAGTTTTTTTTTTTTTTTGCCGAGTCATTCAATGACTATGTGCTATTGCATCTTTTGTTAATGTGCTAAAGCATCTTTTGTGTGCAAGGCATCTTTTTTGTGCTTAGGCATCTTTTTGTGTGCTAATGCATCTTTTTAGGAGAGGAAGGTGAGAGGTGTTTATCCGCCGGAGGCGGACAAAGATCTGATGAGAATAGCTAGTGCAGCTACTTATATAGAGCTGAGTGGCTGACTGGCTTGCTGAGATGGCTGGTTGGCGGACGGCTGACTGGCTGAGCAAATTTTTAGCTTCTAATTGGCTGGATTGTCCGCCAGTTACACAGATCTAGTCTCTGAGAGAAACTATGACATTAATTAATGGCTTTCTTATAATAATTAGAGAGGTGAAACCTAATAGGGAAATGACGAAATGCAGGAAGTAAATATATAAATTTAATAAATTATTTAACCTGAAAAACCCCTAATTTTCTCTTTAAATTTATTCCATACATCACAAATCACTCAATTGTCGAAACCAATCAATATTGAAATTTCTAGTAGCTTCGTGAGTTGTTGTCATAAATAGTGATTTGTGACCGTGACGTCAACAAGGCAGCACACATAAATAGAAAATTAAGGTTAAGCAGTGTGAATAACAAGAATGGATTCATCACTGTTTCTTATAATGGAAATAAACAGTTTTGACAATGTTCAATATGATTTTATAGTGTTGCTGTTATGACGTAAAGCAACCAACATACATCGATTGTCCTTACTATATTTCAATTCTAGTTCCCACTTTTGAAACCAGAGGCGCCACAACACTTTTAAAATAGAAATGTTCGAGAGTAGTGTATCTTTTTGTAGTGTATCTTTGCTGTTATGATGAATGATTTCATTTTAAATAGCTAGTTTAATGTAGCTATGTAGGATATAGTAGGTACATAGTTAATGTACTTTGATGTATCCATAAAGTTTGTTTTACTGCACAATTCACGATTGTTTAATGAAACATAAGTTTTGATAGATATATAATAATTTTATTAATCTGATTTAAGATACAATGTTCGGTGCCTTGGCGTTCTTAACATATTGTTGGCGTTAACCCAAACACGGTTGCTCACAACCTGACTGTATCCCAGAAAAAGGTTCACTTATCAACTTAGTCATGCATTCATTAGAAGAGGTAGAGGTGCCATGCAGCGCTCATTACAAAAGGAAATGTTGTTCTCCACATCACACTAATCACATTTTGGTAACTTCTACTGACTTTGCTAAATAATGGCCTAAAGTTAGCAGATTTGTTCTTTGAGTGTGTTAGGAGAACATGTGCCATTCTGTTCCTATAGCTCTTGTGTTTTTTAATGATCTATTTCGATAGAGTATGTTTTTCTGAACTTGATGCTACCTGTGTTTTTGAAAACCCAATGGTTCAAAAGTTATGAAATTTTTTTTTGAAGAAGACTCCTTTTTGCTATACATATACGTTCATTATCAAAGGTATTCATGTAAGAATAACACATTATACTAATAAAATGGTGAACCTGACGATGCAGAGGTCTTCATTTATGATCAACTGACCATATATTTTCGCACTCAACACACCTCTCCCGTCCGCATATCGGGACATACTCTTAATGAGCTGATTAGTTACCTGTCCTTAATGAGCTGATTAGTTACCTGTCCTTAATGAGCTGATTAGTTACCTGTCCTTAATGAGCTGATTAGTTACCTGTCCTTAATGAGCTGATTAGTTACCCGTCCTTAATGAGCTGATTAGTTACCCGTCCTTAATGAGCTGATTAGTTACCTGTCCTTAATGAGCTGATTAGTTACCTGTCCTTAATGAGCTGATTAGTTACCTGTCCTTAATGAGCTGATTAGTTACCTGTCCTTAATGAGCTGATTAGTTACCTGTACTTAATGAGCTGATTAGTTACCTGTCCTTAATGAGCTGATTAGTTACCTGTCCTTAATGAGCTGATTAGTTACCTGACCTTAATGAGCTGATTAGTTACCTGTACTTAATGAGCTGATTAGTTACCTGTCCTTAATGAGCTGATTAGTTACCTGGAAATGTGGCGATGAGACGCACTTTGCCAGTTGAGTGAAGAGAGGAATCATGACCTTAGCAAACTCATTGGGCTCTATCACGTCAAGGATCTCCTCCAACTCGTTCAGGAACATCACCTGCAACACAGAGAGCATTAGTACCTTGCTAAGGTTAGTTTTTATTGATCCTTTGACTATTTGAGTGAACTAACTGATATAAGAGTAACTAAAAAAAAGTACAATGACTCACCTCCTTGGGGCTGTGTACTTTTGGCCAGAATTTTAGCAGAGCAATGATGACAGGCTCGGTGAGGGATGGGTCCTTCTCCAGGAACTGTACCACACAGTACGCCAGTTGGGGGTGGTAGACACTCAGAGACTTTACCTTGTGGAGGGGCAGTAGCACCTTCAGGAGGAACACCTTGTGCTCCTCCTTCAGCGGTAGAGCGAAGCCATTGATAATACTGGGAGAGAGGGAAAGATACATTTAGTTTATTCAATCTTAGAAGGGCGAGTTACGAATTATCGGTCAGTTCAACATCTTCGGCCATAGAAGAAAAAAGATCAATAGCTAATCAATTATTATATTTATTTAATTGGCATTCACGATAGCTGCAGATATCATGGATTTCACAGCAAACCAAAGAATATATAATATATACTTACAATATTACTATCAATGTTCTATTTCAATTCCTAATTTAAATAACTAACAATGTTAAAGAACTATGCACTTACCTTCCTAATATTTCTAACAGTTCTGCTACTCCGTTATGGTGCTCTGTTTCATATATAAAACTGTTGAAAAAAAGAAAAACATTAGTAAAATCCCGCAAAATTATAAGACTTATTTCAAGTTAAAGAAACATCATAATGGACATGAAAGCTCTCTAGAGAGTATAAACAGTACCATGTCCACTGCTTCACCTTATTTAACAGATTTCAACTCAAAGGGTTTTCCATATTATCAACAGGGGATTTACCCTACAGTGGCCTCATGAATTAGTGCGAATAGCAAGAGCAAAATACCCTATGGGGAGTAAAATATCAATGTTGAAGGTATTTACAGGTTTAAAGCCTTTTTATTTCTTCATGATGGATTCATTGATCTTGTTCTTGATGATGAACAGACATCTTTCTAGTCAAAAGCTTGAAACCTAATAATACCTTCAAAGTTGATATTTCAAAAGCACCCTCTTGATAACACTTTCTCGGTAAAAAGCAGCATTAAACAGTCATCACTACCTTAACACAGCCCACTAATTAAAAAAAACATAGCTATAGCTAACAGAGTTCTCAGACCATTTTCAAAGAGTTTATTGAAGAGCTTCAATTCAGACCAGAGGAAGTTAGAAACAAGTTACCATGAGGACACTATAGTGCAGTGAAAATTATAGCTATTGGTCTCTGCACAATAAACTGCCAAACCGTGCTTCATATTTAGGTTTTAGGTGCATTTAAAAAATGGAAACTATGTCAGTAGCTACTTTAGTTATGTAGACAAAAGACAAACTATTTTAGTCTTGTTTGAAACTGATATATCAGCTATAAAGGATATTAAGCTACATCATGTGTAGAGTGTGTGTAGCTACATCATGTGTGTTAAGAATTTATTTCTATTTTTACCATTGCCTCTTCACTAAAGTAATCAAATACCTGATTTTGTCTCAATTAATTTGTCCTTTTAAATTAATGAACCATTTACCTATGAAATTAGCTATTAGAATTTTCTATTGTTAGTAGCCCTGCTTGGAATAAATACATGCACCATTTTGACTCACTTGTAAAATATGTTATTAATCTGTTTACGAATGAAGGCACGTAGACCTAAGAATTTGCCATATATTCTGTGAAGTGTGGTCTTGAGGAAATCTCTTTCACGAGGATCTTCGGAATCAAACAGATCAAGTAACTGAAAAGTAACACTGGTGAGTACAGGGATAAATAGTCAGGTATGTCATACATCAGAGAGAAGGCACTTACCTGCATTACAAACTTATGATCGATGTATCTCTTTGCAACAGGAGCCTGAAAATCTGGATTCTCAAGAAACCTCAGGAAAAACTCGTAGACAAGCTGTAAGTGCGGCCATGCAGCCTCGAGAGTGGGTTCATCTTCTTCTGGGTCAAATTCTGCACCTGGGAGAGCAGGCCAAATAGTGAATAAAGCCACAACTCACTAGTTATGAGTAAAGTAATGCCATATAGTGAATAAAGCCACAACTCACTAGTTATGAGTAAAGTAATGCCATATAGTGAATATAGCCACAACTCACTAGTTATGAGTAAAGTAATGCCAAATAGTGAATAAAGCCACAACTCACTAGTTATAAGTAAAGTTATGCCATATAGTGAATAAAGTCACAACTCACAAGTTATGAGTAAAGTAATGCCAAATAGTGAATAAAGTCACAACTCACTAGTTATGAGTAAAGTAATGCCATATAGTGAATAAAGTCACAACTCACTAGTTATGAGTAAAGTAATGCCAAATAGTGAATAAAGCCACTACTCACTAGTTATGAGTAAAGTAATGCCATATAGTGAATAAAGTCACAACTCACTAGTTATGAGTAAAGTAAAGCCAATTAGTTAATAAAGCCACAACTCACTAGTGATGAGTAAAGTAATGCCATATGCCTAAGATACATTCCTTACGGCATTAAAACACAGTTGAAAGGCAAAATGCAACTATTTTCAGTATCGAGACTCAATACTCTGTTGATTTTTAATAGTAGGTGAATGAGTTTCCTTGGCAATATCAGTTGAATGCTATTCAGCAATATACAGTTACCTGATGGGTTGGTAGAGGGTGGGAGTGTTCTGAAGAGATTGACACTGAACATGGCCACCACCTCTGGGTAGATAGGCTCAGTGATCACACTTCTCTGAGTCGTTACGTACTCCACCATCTCGTTCAGAGCAGCTCGCTTCACTTCTTTCCATTTCAAATCACTGAGTGGGTCGGACACAAAATCAAAAAGGACAGAACACTGTCTTATCTTTTGAACAAAGAGTTCTTCTCTCTCATTGGCGGCAGCATCTAGAAATGGATGGGAAAATAAGCAACAGACTTCAAGACGGAGATTGTTTGTATCAGCTATTTATTGCTACTTTAATTTAAAAGAAAATCATCATTGATATTAGGTGTTGACATTGCACTCACCTCGTAAGATTGGAAGTTTCTGGAGTTCTCTGTTATGTGGAATGTTGAATCTGGAGGAGTTTTGTCGCTTATCCTTTTTCACCAAAGGAACATTGGGGGAATATTTTATTTTGTTGATTTGTGTGGGTGGAGGGGCGGAATCTTTGTCATTGCCATCCTGATTGGTGTCAGCACTCTCAGCTGCTGCCACTCCATTGGCACTGTCAGCACTTTCAGCAGCATTGTCATCACCACTGACAGGATCTGTTGTTGCTGCTGTCATATCTAAGGACTGGAAGATAAAATGACACATCAGAAAGTGATTGTCATGCAGAGACCTAACTAGAGTGTGTGAGGGGAATAGCAATGAGGTCTGCTGAGACAAAGTCAGTCACAACTGTACAAATGGGTCATGCGTAACTAAACTAATAACTTTCAAAATAATACACAATTATAGTAATGATATTGTTAGAGAAGAAATATAACATATGTACTTATTTGTCAAATCAATATAAATGGCTATTTAGTTAGTTGTAAATTTAAATATACGCTTTTTATATTTCCTCTATTGGAGATAAGGGCAAAGAGATAAAAAGTGAATTAAGAGGTCAATGTCTTATCTATGTACATAGATAGGAAACAGTACACCATAACAAATGTGTCTTTATCTACAGATAACTAGAACTAAAATTAGGCTCATAACACATTTAATGATAAGATAGATTAGCTGGAAATATAATGCAATTTATATTATACACTGCATGAAATGATTTAAATAATGATTGAAAGAATGCTACTGACTACTTAATAATTAAACAGAACCAATTATATATTCTTATACAAATTAAAACATACTTTTATAATTTGCATTTCTATTTACTATTTTGATCAATAACAATCAACATTGCAAAATGAGATTAATATTTTCTTAAGAAAACAGCATTTTTGTAATTAACATGTAAACAGGAATTGATTGGCTTTCACATAAAGAAACTTGAAGGATTCATGCAAATATTATACAATAGAAATTTCATCAGGATAATTTTCCAGCAACTAAAAATTGTTAAATTAATTATTTATAACTTTATATTAGCATTTGAATCCATTTATATCCCAGTATCACTCTGAAATATTTCTCAGACTCAGGCTAATAGATTATTTTGCAGATTATCATGAACCAATTATTTTGTTAATGTATTATATTTTAAAGTAAAGTACATTACATTTTTTAGTGTATCAAAATTCAATATCACCACTAGTAATATTATGAAACAATTGCAATTCAGGTTTGTCTTTCAATTCATTATTGCATTCAGCTTTCTCAAGACTCAATTGATGACAAAAACTTTTGCCCAATACCCCGATATGCAAAAATTGAAACTTTAACGCCAAAAATGGGTGCACTTGATGGGCTCACAAAAACCTGCCAGGAAAATGGCAAGAGATGTCATGCTTTATTACCTGGCAGCTGGTATTTAGGATTGTCTGGATTGCCTCTCATTAAATTTCACAGTTCACTCCTTCAAAGTAGTCAGCGTGAAAATGTATTAAAGTTTTCACGAGTCTCTAGCTGACTGGCAAATTTGTCCATACTTTGAAATATGGCACAAGGCTGATCTGAGTGACCTCTTGATGCTAGCTATTGCTAGTCTGCAGAATGTAAGAGATATTCAAGATATTCTCTAGTTAGGGTAAATATTCCAATAATCAGCACTTTAAGCCACCACCGTCAATTGGAAAAATATAAAAATACGACAGATATAGAAAATTAAATGGAGCACATCATTGGAAGTACGTTTTACTAAATAAATGGATGTTTTACTTATTGATTATAAAATTTATAAACTTTTTTTAAACATAAATCATCATAACAAAACATATTGCAATTACTGATGCATCAGAGTGATTGATTTGTTGGAATCTTATTATTTTTTGATTATATATATGGGTAGGTATCAATTCAATAGGCTTTTTTACCCTATTAAAATTTAGAATCAATTTTCTTTCACATTAATTTTTACTGTGAAAAGAAAACATGTAAGAAGAGTATGTGTTTCAACTGACTGGATTTTAGGATTTTTTTTAATGCTCTAAGTCCGTCTCCAACTTTCGACATTTCAACAATTTAGATAGGTAAAAGGAGCCATTTTACTGAATTTAAGACATTTTTCAAGAATACCACTACACGTTTCATGCAAAAGCTTTGTTTTCAAGATATAGTGCAATTAACTTTCAGGTAGGATTCATCAGGTGAAGAAGCATGTCCTTTCTTGACATTTTATTAGCGAGTTAATGGCATCTATTTTGAGCCCTTCAATTGAAAAGGGAGAGATTCATGATAATTTGATCATCTTGGGGAAATTTAGCTTGTTTTGAAAATAGCTGGAGAGAAAAATCACAAATGGAGAGTTCATGAGCTGGTCTGATGAGCCATAATATTTTACTTAGGTTAGGAATAACATTAGGCTCGAACTTATAAACGATTTACGCTAAATCTCAAATTTTTCACCTTTAATATTTTTCGGACATTTTTTAGCAACATCAAACTGTTTAAGTAGTTCATTATATCTGTTAGTTTGCCATACAGTATACTTCATGATTTATTTATAATTTGAGCATAAATTGAACACTAAGTTTTTTCTACTAAAAAGAGGAAAATAAGGTTCTATTTAAGGGCCCAGTTTGCAGAATTAGAGAAATAATTGGGATATTCTCTACAAACATTTTGAATTAATCCATATATTTACGTGAAAACAGAATAAGAGATATCTACTAACAGCTTAACAGTTTGTGGATTTGTGCAGACTGGCAGTCTGTATTTGGTTCAGCATGCAGGAACTGGTGAAGTGATCTCCACGAAATACTCTATTATGACTTATGTTTTCAGTAAAATAATGTAAATATATGGTAACAGGAATAAATAGTTAAAAATCCATAAACCTTGCATGAATATTATTTCATGAAATCATTATTGAAATACAGTCTGCATAATCAGTCTCCAGATAGTTAATTTTTTGGACAATTTTCTCTAAATATTTTCAAATTTCTCTCAAAAATCTCAAATTTCTCCAATAATTAAATGTAAACAAAAGAATTAATGGGAAAATTGTCACCGGATAATTCAGAAGACTAATTTCAAGGCCTCAATAGTTGCTGGATAAACTTCACAACTTCATGCATCTTTTGCTGCTGCTTTGCAGACTGGAGCCTGGCCTCTGGGTAGTCCATGTTTCCAAGTATGCACAAAGTCACCAATATAATGATGACTTTTCCAGTCTGCAGCCACTCTGCATAATGCGTCTCCAGTTCTAAGTCTCAGAGATTTTAATTTGAGAGAGAGTTACTCTCCGACTCGCAGCAGCAGATTAAGAATCTCCCGCAGCTGTGGCACAGCTAAATTAATGGTCACATAGGAATTAATTTAAAATCTCCCGCAGCCAGATTAATGGTAAAATAGGAATTAATTCTAGCTTTCCCACAGAGATCTACAATTTCTAAAATTGGGCTCATATTTTGTTGTAGAGAGTTTTGAAAAAATGTTCCAAGTTCTGCAGTCTGGGGATTCTGCAGAAACTAGTAAAATGTTCATAGAGATTAGAGATCTTTTATCCTGTTCCTGTTTGTAGCAAAATTAATGTAAATATAGAGATTAAAGCCCAGTTGCGAAATATGACACCTTTGAAATCAAAAATTTGACCTGACTCCTCGATCTTAAAATATGATATTTTGAGGTTTGGAAAAAGAACACGACTCCCTTGAAATATAAAAATTTGATACAAATCCTCAAATGGAATAAAATTAATTTACATTCAAGAATTAGTAAATATTGGTTAGTAATGAAATCATTAGAATTCAATAATAATTGGAATAAATGTAATAACAAATTTTTGTAACATAGTTACAAGCAAACTGTGCCATTTAACTTTGAATCTAAATATATAGTGGTTACCAAGTAAAATAGTATGTCTCATAAACTCGCCATTTGTCTCTCCAGCTCTCTCCAAAATTCAACAACTTCTCTCCAAAATGATTGAATTTTCATAAATTCTCTCCAAAATAACATTGTAGCATAGGAGAAAAATAGAAAAAACTCGCCATTTGCAATTGAAGGGCTCAAAATAACTGTCACAAACTTGCCATTAAAATGGCGAGTTTGGACATGCTTTATTACTTGGAGTTGTTACCGAATGTTGGTTGGTATTATAGTTACAAGAATGTAAAACATATTTTGACTGTCGACATATTTCACATGAAAACAATTTTCTTGTTTCAATTTTGAAATTGAAAACCTGCTCCTCAAAATAATTGGAAAGATATGCATTTTACAAGTGACTGTGATGACAATTTTATCAAAGAAAATTATGTGAAAGTGACCAAAAAATATAGGACAGTGACACTTAAAGATGGATCTTGCCATAACATATCAGTTGTCAATAAAATGACAGCAATCTCTTTCCAATCACCAAAATATCACATTTTAAGATAGAGGAGTCATATCTAATTTTTATATTTGGAAGGTGTCGTATATCCGTATCGTTTCAAAGTATGGACAAAGTCACCACTTGCCAGTATATAAGAGACTTTGAGGGGTGAAATAAGTAGAAAAACCTATAAATAACATGTAAATTACACATGAAATAGTCTCAAGAGATGTACATGCATCAGAGTGATCAGACAATGACAGAAAACATGAAGCATAAGGATGTTTTCAAGTGTAAAATGACTAAAATCTTCATTGGGAAGTCAAATTTCTTCTTAAAAGTGTTAAACCTGGATCAATATTCTCATTAAACTGGTAACTTTCTTGCCACACTTGTAAACATTAATCACTGGGCCTGGATTAATTAAGAAGTGTTTGTAAAAAAATTAATGCAAACAAGTGAAACAACTAAAATAAACATAGGAATTAATTCAAAATTATTCGTAGAGAATATCCTAAATATCTCCTATATTCTGCAGACTGTGACTTTTGAGGGATGAAATAGGGTCAAGCAGGTAAATTGTGGCCCACTAACTAACTGCGGCCTTTAACAACAAAAACGTCATAGCCTCAAAACTGTTACAAAACACTCGTTAAAAACAAAGTAATAGGGACACGCAGGTAAATTGCGGCACACCGACTACCTGGCAACTGCGGCCTATTATAACAGAAACATCATACTTTCAAAACACTCGTTAAAAACATAAAGTAATAAATTATAGCATGCACTGCGCTTCTTTTGATAGCTATGCAACATTTTAATGTAATTTCGGTTCAGAATGTTTTAGAGACTCTCTTGAGAGGGCCGCAATTAAAAATTAAAGGGCCGCAATTTACCTGCGTGACCCTAAGTCGAATTCTTCAAAATTTTGAATCAAAATGTCTCCAAT
This sequence comes from Caprella mutica, assembly GCA_947561585.1. Classification (NCBI taxonomy): domain Eukaryota; kingdom Metazoa; phylum Arthropoda; class Malacostraca; order Amphipoda; family Caprellidae; genus Caprella; species Caprella mutica. The sequence goes on along the minus strand of CANNZV010001586.1, from coordinate 14,639 downwards.
AATTAAAGGTAAAAATAGAAATTATTAGGAAACAGACAAGAGTCTCCAACATCTATGATCTTGGGTAGTTGGCATCTTGCAAAGGCCAAAGTTTATTGAAAGATATATTTATATTTTCCCCTCAAGAATAACATTGAAATCAAATTAGGTATAATCTTATTCCTCACAGACTTGAGTAATTCAATAGGTAATGACAAGTTTAAAAGTAATACCTAACTAAATTTTGTAAACTAGATAACATTGACCATGACACAGGTGACAGAATGTGGCACTCAAAAGAAAAACAGAGCTAGGTAGGTACTAAATAAAAATGTTCCACTATCGCAAAACTTGCAAGGCCTATTTAGTCTATAATAGTAATTACTAAATACAAATATCATTCGGTCATAACTGCTGTCACATACCTACTATCGAGATATCACAATTAATAGCTAATAGGAATGTTTACTCAATGTAATTCACAAATGAAAATTTGCACTGAAAATTAACGTCAGAACTTTTTGAGGTGTTGTCAATTTAGTAACTCTAAATATAACGATATCTATACCAAATAAGTAATTATTTCAATTATTAACATGTTGCACAGGATATTTACAATTTAATTTCACGTCTGTGCAAATGATCAACCGAGAATTTAAACTTAATATTTAAGAAGTTCATAGAAAACCTCACCTCCATGATAATTCTTTATTTTGTGATTTTTAAAAGACTGGAAGCCCAGAACTCCTACGAGCAACTTCAATTATTCTTTTTTTCAATAAAGTAATACTTCACTTCGATTCTCAAATACATAGATAGAAATATTAATCTATATTTTCTCCATTTGTGTATAGTTTTATACCGCATAAAATTAATATATTACAGAGAATTTCGTATTGCAATATGGGCAATATAACATTCGGCTTTGACATATCAATTCAAACAATTAGTGTTAAGGAGATCATGATTGGTCAATTCAGATCACGTGACTCTCATCCTATAGAATATTGGAATAATAGAACTTTCACAAAAAAATATCTATATAAGCATATCATAATTAAAATTTTGTGATTGTATTGTACAAATGTATCAGATACATTAACTAGAAAAACATTGAACATTTAAATCTATTTCACAACACAAATAATAATAATTTTATTAGATTAGAAACCCTACTATTTGCATTCTGTCCTGTTAACATCAAGATAATTTTTCAAATGATTTTTGAAATTCAATTATTATATTTTTGTAATAATTCAAATTCTACTTATAATTATTGCCCACTGAATATTGAAATATCAAAAGATCTACGGTTATATACATTAAATATGAGCTACATAAATAAATAATTTCTCGTTCTATTTTTAGCATCCGGTCTCCATGGAAACACAGTGGAAATATTTCCTCCTCTAATAAGGGAAACAGCACAAGATGAATATGTATATGTTGATTGTGCATTTATTATTGAAAGAGAACACTAATACGCATTGAAATTAATCACTAATGAATAATGGAGGTCTTGATATACTGAACAGAAGTTAATTATCTTTGTGAATTTAATGAATAATGCATTACATATTATGAATTTCTATCGAAACTATTTAGTTGTTATTGCTTGAGCAAATGAATAAATAATATAAATGGTGAGAATCTTCTCTTATAAGCCTAGAAAATATCATTCATCCACAAGGGATTTATATACCTAATATTTTACTATTTCTTGTAACGCAGGCACAGAACAAGAGTGGAGGAGCCAAGGAGGCCTCTTCTACCTCCATCAGAGAAGCCATCAAGCAATGGGAGGAGGCAAATGGTTCAAAGGTGTCCGAATCCTCTGAAGTGAAACTCATAGGACTTTATCCACCCATAGAAAAGATTGACCAGAACCTAAATGCTCTGAGTCACTTAACGTAAGTCCTGCTACAGTAGTACTCACTCGATCAGTGTGATTACTATATGAAATTATCCCAATTCTGTATTATGTGCACAATGTAAATATTGTTAGTTTAGCATATTGTCTGTGGATATTCTCAACGACGAGATTTTCTATCGAACATATAAAGCTATACAAGGTGGGGAGTAATTATGGAAACAAAAGTAGTTCATAAGTATAGGTGATTGAGTTTATGGAAAAGCCAAGACATTTAATAGGACATTCGAGATTGACTGTAATTTTCATATCACTATTTTTTTTATTAACCAGATCAAAAAATTTAGACAAAAGAGCAGCTCTAGGAGTATTATATCGGGCCGGGAAGGCACGATTCCGCTATTGTTAAGAAACTTTAAAGTTCGAGATCGATTGTCTGAAAATAGTTGAAGCTTTTGAAAGTAAAAGATGATTTGTCCGATAGCCATGGAAGTGGTAGGCCACGCTTCTTACGGTCTAGTTCTAAACCAATGACCAAACGTATAAGCCCGAAAAGATCGATTAGGTTACTAGCGAAGACAACCATAATTATGAGACGAATCATCCACGATGACCTGAAAATGATCTCTTTTGCCCTTCAAAAGAGACAAACCCTGTCAGCAGCTGTAAAGCAAACCAGATTGAAAAGAAGAAAATTCTTTTGAAAGAATTCAAGTCTTTGAGATATTCATAAGGAATATCTTTACAATATTCATTATGATCTAAAATAACGTGTACCGGACCATGCAATCAGCTTCCGTAATGATCTGGACTGCCATTTCCAAATATGGTGGTCTCCTTTCATTTTTGCCGACCAAGGCGCCAAAAATTAATGACAAATGTTATGTTGAAAACATTTTGAGGATCAATGTGCTTAGGATATCTTCGGCGAGGACACTTGGTGTACATTCCATCGAGACGGTGCCACGTACACACAGCTAATGATACTCAGAACTGATGCTGAAAGCATTTTTCCAGGTTTTGGTCCAAAGAAATGTTGCGCTCTGCTCCCTGGATCTGAATCCCATGGAGTTTTTGGTGTGGTCCATTCTTGAAGCCAGGGCCTGTGTAGTCTGAACGAATTACAACGCTCTCTACAGATGCATGCCGCGGCATTAATCGAATGTAAATGGGGATATTTTGAATAAAATCATTATTTTTGCTTAGTGCTGGTGTTTATGCAATAATGTATTTGAAAACTATCTTTTTCGTTACATTATAATATCCATTTATATTTGCTTCCATATTAACGCCCCACCCTGTAAAAGTGGAACTCTAGGGTTATACAGTACTATTCGCACTCAGTCAAACCTGACACGTGAGTAGATTCTTAATTTGAAATATTCTTCAGTCCCAATATAAAGATCACTAAAAGTCAATTTATGAAAATGATTGCTCAATCTTAAAAAATCTCCCCAGGCAAAATAAAGACATATCTATAATTCTCATCCATTTAAAACTAAGATACAGTAAATCGGAGTGAAGTATGTACTGATTAAGTTATATATTATATGTGTGTACAACAACAATCATTTTTTACTTGCTAATATAGCGTTATATCAATATTTTTATGGGAATTTTATTTCTCAACTGAATTATTATAATATTATAGAGTTCACACATTCCGACCCTGTTTGCAATTTCATAATTTCTTCTTATTTTAAAGATACCAAATATTTTAACAACTAAATAAATAAAAAAAACACTGGTTTGTACAATTGGGAGAGATAATATTTAACATATTGAAAGTAGTTTGGTAAATATTTAAAAACAACCACATTTACGGATAATTAAATTTATATTAATTGTATTCACGCACGTGAGAAAGTATACATGTTACCTATATAATGTCACGTTCTATTTTCAAGAGCAGTCCATTTCAATGCAATACATTGAGGTATATGGCAATATATTTCATTGTCAGTCATTAATGACATTGTTGTCTATATTATGACGTCACGTTTGTAAACTTTGAGGTAATTAATATACAAGATAACTTTTGTAAATATGTAAATACTAGCTAATATATAGATACCTGTGACGTCACGGATTTGTATACACTTTTTTAAATAACATTTTCAGTTAGTTAAATATCAGTTTATAAAAAGAAAACATTTAATATTACTTCAGAATATTGAGAATTTTTGATAATTATTGATATTTTGTAAATATTTTAGCATAGTTAGTCCCTGCTTAGGGCTTTGTTATGTATAATTAAAAGAACATAGAAAACGATAATTAATCAGTAAACCCAGGTAAATTTAAATAATAATGAGGTAATAATATAAGAATAAAATCTTATGATACTTTGATCGATTACTTTCATACCTAAAATATATATCATATAACTAAATGCGTGCAATATTTGTATGAATAATTGCAATGATAACAGTACATATACATCCCAAGCAACCATGACACATTGTGCCAACATGGGCACTAGATGGTTAGATGGGCAAGAGATGGCAGACTGAAAAGTAGCCTAGAAATTACATGGGGTTGTTGTGGTTTTCCATTCTCATGGAATGTTACTTTGGGAGATGGTTGGTTCAATGTGGCGAATCCATCCCATTGAATTGTCATATTGGCCCAACCTAGTGCCCACATGGGCTTCATTAACTTGTGTTGCTTGGGATATGCATTATTTTAGGGCAATAGAGGTGTGAGAAACGGATTTTTCCCCCTCCGGCCTTTACCCGACTGGATTTTTCCCCGCTGGATATTTAGCCCCCAATATTTTAAAGTCTAAATATTTTTTAAATTGTTGCTACTGGAAATAAATAAATTGTAAATAAATAAACTTTATTGAAAAACACAAAATACATTAGCAAATTCAACGTAAAAAAAATCAAGCCTGTATGAAGTTCTCTATGGAACTTTTCAGGCTGTATTTAACTCTTAAGTGAACAGTGATTTCACCCGAGTAACACAACAGTATTAATACAATAAAAATGTGTATTGTATGCTAAAAGTGTATTTGAATAGCTATGTATTTCTGAATGTTGTTACCACGAATAATTAATTTAATTACAGTAAACCCTATAGTAGATCAATCACGTAGTAGACAAACCTCCTATTAGACAAAGATATTTTTGAAACAGCTTTGGAAAAAAATCTCATAGCTACAAGACAAACACGATTTTTGTCCCCTGACAGTTATTCTAAATCTATTGTAAACATCAAAAGGAGTAATAATTACAATATAATTTATTAGATAAATCTCTAATTCAAATAGTGTATTAGATTTATCTTTTTTTATAAAACATAAAGCAGAGTCTGTGGCAGAGTGCATAACTGTACATGCTAGATAAAAATTGATGTGAAGAATAACAGAAACATAGATACAGTGAAGAATAATCTACTTTTTTTTAAGATGATGATTTAATTAGAAAAAAAAATTATTTTAATTAAAACAACAAACAAATCATATCGTTTCTAAATGTGTTTCTCCTCAAATATGTTATATCAGTCAACATTAATTTCATGAAAAACAAATATAACTATCTAAATGTAAAGTCACCTCTTTCCTTTTCAAGAGAACTGAGTTGATCTAGTACGAAACTACTGAAGTCAACCAAACCAACTTGGAACGTAGCTCTGGTCTACCAGAGAGGTTTTGCAATTGATGATTTCAATCATAATTTTAATTTTACATCATCATCCATAATTTTAAATAATTCCGAAAAAGTTATTTCTATTCCAAATTGTTTTTTAGTTTGTAGCATCCCAGAGTTCTATGTGGATTTACGAACGTGCAGTTTTAAAATCAAACGACCAATATGGACAGTTGGACACCTGGGGAAAACCTGATACATTTGAAAACCTGAAGGGTACTGTTCAAGAAGTTATTCCAAGATATCCTGGGTGCTGTGATACCGAATTTTGAGAAACGTCTAATTTATGTATTGAACAGCAGGAGGCCATTTTAGCATTTTTTATACACTAAATAGTAAATAAGTCTTGATGATATACTCTTTCATGTGCTTTTTATTTCATTTTTCTAAGTGTGCAACTTTTTTTAGTCATAAGCGTTTACCAGAATATTATTTATTGTTCATTACCAATAGCTAAATTTTATTGATTAGTAATTACCCTCATAATCCCATTGTTTTTATTTCTTTTCAGAAAGTTATCCATGTCGACGAACATGATAGAAAAACTCACGAACTTCCCTGTGTTCAGTCAGCTGAAAATACTCTCCCTGGGTAGAAACAACATAAAGAGTCTGGTGGGACTGGTGAGTGGAGAGTGGAGAGTTTGGTGAGTGAAGAGGGAGTGTTTGGTGAGTAAGAATGGAGAGTTTGGTGAATTGAGATTGCAGAGTTTGGTGAGTGGGAATGGAGAGTTTGGTGAGTGGTAATGGAGAGTTTGGTGAGTGGCAATGGAGGGTTTGGTTAGTGGCAATGGAGAGTTTGGTGAATGGCAATGGAGGGTTTGGTGAGTGGCAATGGAGGGTTTGGTGAGTGGCAATGGAAAGTTTGGTGAGTGGCAATGGAGGGTTTGGTGAGTGGCAATGGAGAGTTTGATGAGTGGCAATGGAGGGTTTGGTGAGTGTCAATGGAGGGTTTGGTGAGTGGCAATGGAGAGTTTGGTGAATGGCGAGTCAATCATTCCTCTGATAATACATTATCACTGATAGGATTTTAAACTAGAGTATCCTGATTTTTTTATAATTAAATATAATATAATATTAACTTACTTCATGTTACTTCAGTAAAGTGAAACAGTGCTAAACTTCTTGCAGAACTAATACCCTAACAATAACTGTTATTATCAGGAAAGTGTGGGGGAGACGCTAGAGCAACTCTGGATATCTCACAACTGTATCGAAAAACTCAAAGGAGTGAACGTATTCAAAAAACTTAAGGTAACTTTATCATCTTTAACACTCTGGGTAGAGAACAGAGTCAAAAGATGGTAGCTTTTATAGCTCCTTGTGCAGTATAATGTGTGCCCATCGTTTCACTAGGTGTTGTACATGTCAAACAACTTGCTGAAAGACATGGGTGAGTTCATGAAGCTCAGTGAGGTGACAACTCTGGAGGAACTGAACCTTGTAGGTGAGTTGCAGTAGAAATTGGCATTGGTATTTTGTAGATACGGTAAAAGTCCCGAGTTATGAAGTTATTAAACACTCGAGTAATGGGGGACCTGAGTTATGAAATGCACCTGAGTTATGAAGTATTTTCTATGTTTAAATTATAGAAAATGATGTAAGTCATGAATCACGTCATAGCTATCCCTTAATGAATATAGTTTTCTATGATTTAAACATAGAAAACTATCTAGTGCACTCGAGATATGAATTGGCTCTGAGTTATGGAGTTTCATAACTCAGGAGTTTCACTGTATAATATCTAAACTATATTTGTAAGCTCTGTTTGTGCCCCCCCCCCTCCCGCTTTCTAACCCCCTAACCCCCCAGGTAATCCTCTGGAAGAGAGGCTGAGCGGTGACGGGGTGTGGAGGGAAGAGGTACAGCGCCGCCTGGTGTCGGTTCAGAAACTCGACGGTCTGCCGCTCATCAGGGAGGTGTCCGACGACTTCTTCAGAGCTCCTCAAGAGGAGAAGACAGAGGATGTTGAAGAGGAGCCAGTGACTGCAGTGCAGGAGATTGAGGAGTGAAGGGCAGATAGGTGGTTAAGAATAATGCAACTAAGGATTGAATTATTTTGAAGGTGAATAAACTGTCCACTCATTAATTATATCAAAAATTCTAATCAAGATTATAATTTTGAACACTACTTTTAAACTACATAATCATTGTTTATTTTTTTGACTTAGATTCAAAAGTTTAGAATTAGTACCTATAGATAAACACAATAACAGTTTCTTACTGTCCCTACTAACCCGATATTGGTGTCAGTGTTATATGGACGTATGGGAAAGTCCTTTTACTTCTTATAAAAAGTTGACTCGTGCCGTTAAAATGAAGGCAACTCTGTCTCGGACTGAAATGAAGATTATTTTGAAACTCCCAACAAAAATGGCCCTTATGTAGTTTGTCGTATCCTCTATATGGTTGTACTGCACAATTCATGACTGTTTACTTATCTGGCAAGGAGGAGGAAGGGGGTCCGAAACCGAAAATTCCAAAATAGAATTTTCCGCTCAAATCTCATGTTAAATAAATGTCAAAATTACTAATGTTACGTATCATTTTACAACGGTTGATGATGTTATCCGCTTTTAATAAGTACACGACACATTTCATTATTCATAATTTCAACTTTTTCCACTATTGCTCTTTAATAAAATCATTATAAAACGAGACCGAATTTTCGTAGAGCCAGAAATAAGATCAGCAACGATAGTAATCACTGGCTCTATCTGTTATAGTATAAAAAGAAAATAATCGAGAGCTTTGACGATATGTGTTATTTTATAATGATTATGCATGATCCACATGATAGCATCAAAGAATATTTCTACAAAAAAGAGTTTGTACATCCCATATATAGAGAAAAATTTATCAAATAATTTTTTTCTAAAGATTGAAATATTGAGTTTGATGCAAAGGTAATATGCGGAAACCATCTGCTACATCAACCTTACCCAGGTACGAAGCATTAGAAGTTCAAATTATTCTCATGGGGATGTCTCATTAGTCCGACGCCCCAATAGTCCGACAGTTACATCGTTCTGTATGTTATTGCTCGTTTTATGTTCTGATTAAAATTAAAATTAAAAAGATATAGGGGAGAACCGGGAGCATTCGGACAGAGGGATAGTTCGGGCAACTCGTTTTAACATATTTATAAATGTTGGAACTACCAGTTATTGCAATTGAATGTGTGCGAGGTGTTACCCGTCAGCTATTTGAAAGATCCAGTGCGGAGATGCAGTATTTCACCCCCGAGGTGTAATTTATTGTTTTCTTCAATATTGATGTAATTTTTCGTGATTCAATTGGATCGTGTGTTGACTATATGAATAGGAAACTGATTATCAATTTCAAAGGTATGCATTAAATCAATATTTTATGTTATGTTTGACGAGTCAAAAAAATAATTCAAATGAAATTAAAAAAAAATGGTGATGTTTTTAAATTTGAAGTGTCATTTGGGATGGTTCGGACACTTCTGTTTACGTTGGTTCGGATGGCATCCGAACCTTCCCTCTGTATCTGATTCAGTCCACCATTACAATTTATTTAAGTAATTCTTATTAAAAAGGACATTCTGAACTTGAAGTTGATATTATTTTAATTGACATAGCATTCGTTTATAAGATTATTTGCAACTTTTAATATTATTGTCTGTATTTGACAGTTTGGCGATCGTATTCATGCTTTTTCATTAAAAAAGGAAAACGGATAGAGTCCGTAATAAAGAAGGTATTCAAAAAACATTTGATGAATTCCAAAAAGGTTTATCTGTCAGAAAAGCTGCTGAAATTGGATGTGTAAAAAGATCTACACTTAGAGAACATTCGATGAAATATTTAATTAAGATATAATTTACTAATTTTGGTGAATTCCAAGAAAAAGGAAATAGTTATACCCACAGTAAAAGTAAATAGTTATACAATTTGTTTCTGATATAAAGCTATTAAATATAAGGAAAATTTCACATTTATTACTCATGAGCTATCTATACTTTGTTCGAGAATATGTTAAATCATTACAATAATATTATTATAATAAAATTTCAAATACTATGAATTATTACTGTGAATAACAAGTCATTATTTTTTATTTCAATTAAATTATTAGATCTGAATTCAATCCTATCGTTTAATTACCCAAATTTCCAATGTTTTAACCATTTTTATGGTGTCCGAATAATCCCCCCAGCTTGTCCGAAGTCTCCCTCTAGGAAGGAGCATTCGGACACTTGAATCTCTCTTACATTTTGTCTTATAACTTTCGAATGAAGGTTTATACTGTAAAACAGTGTCAATAAAATTGAAGTAAAATGATTTATCTACATATAGAAATATTTATATAGTTAAATTCGAATTAGTTTACTAATTATTCATTTTTCCCCAAAAGTGTCCGAATGCTCCTGGTCCTCCCCTATACATTTAATTAATGCCGTAATTGTTAGGTTAAGGTCGGTAATATTTTATAAATTAGTCTGCGACACTTAGGTTAGGGTAAGTTCTGATTCATCGGACGGTTCCATATTTCCGGACACGCAATAACAAAAAATAATAAACTAAAAGTTAAATAATAATTACTTATCGCCATTCGTGTTCATTCTGGAGTGTTCCAGAGGTGCCAACTTATGAGATGTCCACCTGGATCGGCCGTTAACTTAAGCATTCAGTTCGCCATTTGCATCGGCGCGTTAACATGTGTGTTTTTCCTGCTCCCCTAGGCCTAAAGTCTAATTGTGCGTGCACAAGCCTAGATGTTCTCGTATACAGATAAGTGTTTTTATTATAGCTTTTCTTTTAGTTCTATAGGATATACAATTTTAGCCACTTTTGCTCGTTATTATAAATTTTAAAAAATTACCTATCTTGCGTGGTACTTGAAAACAGGCCTTGCTGATAGTTTTTAAGTGAGCCAGTTAACTACTAACTATAGTTAACTATAGGCTGTATGCCTATAGTCTCTTTCCAATAATTTCACAGACAGGGGAATTTCGATAACCCCCTGCTGGACCGAAGACAAACCCTAGAAATTCGTGACTAGGGTAAATCTAGTTAGTTAGTTCGAAGCCGGTAATTCGAGACCGTGCTTACGCTATATCGTGTATAACTAACTCACTTAATATTTTCGTCCCAAATTTACGGTGACTACTAACCAGTTAACTACTAACTAGCTATAGGCTTAGCTATGCCTATAGAGTCTCTTTCCAAATTTCACATTGTGAAATTCTAGTAAGAGAAAAATTATAGACAGGGGAATTTCGATAACCCCCTGCTAGGTTTGATGACTAAAACTCTAAGAATTCGTGACTAGAGTTACTAGTTAGAATAGATAAAGCCGGAAATTCGTGACCGTGCTTAAACTGGATATCTCAAAAATACGATAGGGTCACATAGGTAAATTGCGGCTCCCAAATTACATAGAAATGTTGCATTGATATCAAAAGAAGCGCGGTGAATAATATAATTTATTAATATTATTTTTTAACGTGTGTTTTGAAACCATGATGTTTCTTTTGTTAGAGGCCGCAGTTAGTTAGCGTGCCGCAATTTACCTGCTTGACCCTATATCTAGTAACTATTCAACTCTCTTAAAATTTTCGTCACAAATTGGTGACTACCAGTTTACTACTAACTAGCTATAGGCTTAGCTATGCCTATAGAGTCTCTTTCCAAATTTCACTCAGTGAAATTCTTCTCTACTAAGAGAAATTATAGACAGGGGAATTTCGATAACCCCCTGCTAGGTTTGATGACTAAAACCCTAAGAATTCGTGACTAGGGTACTAGTTAGCTAGTTCAAGCCGGAAATTCGTGACCGTGCTTTACTGGATTGAACAAATATACACTATATATCGTATAATACTATAACTTTCTTGAACTTCCTTATTATATTATATGGTAACTTTACATATGTGCAATAATACTTAAAATGAAAAATTTTAACGGGTACAAAGTGGCGTAAATTGTAAATAATACTTGTTTGTAATCATTGCCTAGGGTCCCACAGGTAAATTGCGGTCCAATTGCAGTCTTTGCAAGAACTTTTCTAAACTTTTTGATTCGAATTTTTATTGAAATTTGTTCAGGTATCTGAAGTAGCGGAATTGCATTCTATATTTTATTATTGTTTGAAGCTATGATATTTCTGTGGTTAGAGGACACAGTTAGTTAGTGTACCGCAATTTACCTGCTTTACCCTATCTAGCTTATAATTGGTAGCTACTTAAAGATTGATATTGCTACTAGTGCTATGTATTCCATTCAAGAAGCACCATGAATTTATGGATACAATTAATAATAATAATCCAGTTAACTACTAACTAGTTATAGGTTATATGCCTATAGTCTCTTAACAATAACTTCACATCGTGAAATTTTCTCTGATTCAGAGATATAATATAGACAGGGGAATTTTGAAGAGAAATCCTAAAAATTTGTGACTAAGGTAAATCTAGTTAGTTAGTTTGAAGCCGGTATTTTGAGACCGTGCTTTCACTGGAAATATCAAATATACGCTACGCTATATTGTGTATAATTTTTCAACTCTTTATAAAAATTTCGTCGCAAATTCATGGTGACTACTAACTAGCTACAGGCCTATTGACTACTAACTAGCTACAGGCCTATTGAGTCTCGTTCCATATAAACTCACATTATGAAAATTTTCTGTTTCAGAACAATTTTTGAGGGGATTTCGATATTCACTACTATGATTGAAGACAGTCTCTATGAATTTTCAGCTAGGGCAACTAGTTAGCTATTTTAGCCGGGAATTTGTGACCCGAGCTTGTACTGGCTACATCTAAGGAACAATAGACATATCGTGTAACTTGAACTTTAGTCTCAAGTACCAATATTAATTTCTTAACAAATACAGACTGTTAATACCACTACAGATATGTTTTGCAATTGCATATCCAAGTCTAGTTCTTCAATAAAATTTTGCTGGAAGCCAGTTAACTTACTAGTTATATGCTAATGCCTACAGTCTCTTCCCAAATGAATTTGCAATGTTAAGTTTTTCTCTGATTCAGAGAATTAACAGGGGAATTTCGATAACCTCCTGCTAGGATTCAAGACTGTTCATAGTTTTTCTAGTAGGCCAGTTTACTATGTGTCGTAATATACCTACTTAACCCTAAACCCTAATTACATATATTCCCCGATAAATTCTTCTGCGACTCGGGAATTGACGAAGAGTTGAAGACTGTTCAATACGTTATTGCACTAGAGCAACAATTAGTTCAACCGGAAATTTGGTACACATAGTTACATAAAACCTGTATTTCAAAATTATTTCTTATTTTGGAAATTCAAAAATTAGTGTCTATAGGTATGAAGATTGGTCATAGAGAAGAATAATAATTTTCAGTTCAGTTTTCTCATTCATATAAGACGTGGAGGACTTCATTTATTTATAAATTTATCTTAGCCATTGAATCTGCATATCCATTATTAACGTTATTAATTAGAACATTGAAGAACTGTAGTTGGTTCAATGGAATAAATTTGTCTCGTGGCCTCTATTGATTTTGAAGATGATTACTTTTCTGTCCATATAGAGAATAATACCGTAGATATTAGAAATTGGAAAACATTTCTAACTCAAGTAAGTTTGTAGCTAAAGGCTCTACTTGTGAATCATGCAACTTAAGTCATGTATTCTATATTGGCAAAATTAAGAACTGAAAGTTATTTGTCTACGTACTATTTAATTTACTTAATTGATAGATGAATTCGTATATGAATGGACTGTTGCAGAGAGAGAGAGAGAGCACTGTTGTTATTAGTTATGAAAGAAATTTTATTTTGTTTATTCCTAATCATTAGAAAGGAATGATTTTTAATTGATGCAACAAATTTGAGCAAAATTCTATTAATTGTGACGTTTTTATTTTTTATCAAACTGTTGACTATCTGCCTTCCAGCAGTTTAAGGGGGAGGTTTATTCTTTATAATTTTAGAACGTCTTAAAATTAATGCTCTCAAAATTGTCAATAGTAACTTACAAAAGAATAGAAATTGATGATGATTATCGAGCTTAAAGTATTTAGACACCCTTTCATTACTTTAGTTTCGTAAGCGTTGAAGGTATTTTTGGTTTCAAGCTTTCGATTGAAAAGATTTCTATTCATCATCAGGAGAAGTGTGGAAAACGTGGCCTTCAACTCTGAGTTTATATAACCTCTGATAATATGGATTTTCCAGTTGAATATGAATCTTTTCAATCAGTTTAGTAAGCATAAACCATGATTATCAAAGTATTGTAATTAGCTACCACTGATGCATCAACTTGAAGAATGTACATTTCTTATAAATATATTAAATTTTATTTAAAATAGATGGGATTATATATGCTAAGACTCTACCTCTCACATTAATGTACTAGAACTGAAGGCCATTTTTATCCGGTTGGCAGGGCCTTTTCAAATGACATTTAGTTTGTCCACATCAAAATATTTACTGTCAAGACTACAAATATTCAGTCATGCTTTCGTATTAGTTAAAGATTTTGACAACGTCTGTTAGAAGACTTATTTTTCTGTGAAAAAATATACTTTTATCAAAACATTCATGCTGATAAAGTAAGTTGGTATTTTGATGGGATTACCGAATAGTAGCTGATATCTAACGTTTAAGTATCATGAGGCTTTATAAAATTTAGGAAGACCAAGTGCAACAGTGTTCATTACCCCTTTTGCGGTACAAAATCAGTATCATGTGTTTTTAGTGCAGAATTTCCGCCAAACCTCTATAAACAACATAGCTAGATCACAAGTGGTATATTTCTTGAGTAGACAGAAAATTGATCCCATGCAATTTAATGATGTAAATTATTGATATAAAGTTTTCTTATAATACTGGATTATGTACAGTGAAATCGCTTGCAGTAAAGAGTGTTAGTTATTGAATTAGTGCAGGTATCCTGGATACCAATTAAAATAAAAATTAAATAAGACTAACCACTCCCATGTACAAATGATCTTGGAAGTTTCTTCTGTTTTGAATTTTGAAAAATTATTTCCCTCTGGAAAGTATTGCTTTTAGAATTTCAACCTATTAATTAATGAGATATGGTACTAGCTCAATGATCTATACATCAAGTTCCAACTTTCAAAGTTATGGATGTATAAAGATTTTGTATCATGAG
>CANNZV010001585.1:0-143341 GCA_947561585.1 Caprella mutica | reverse complement strand
ATGTTATAGACGAAGAGAATTAAACATTTTTGAATCCTTCTAAAAAAGTGGTATAAAGTATTCGATAACATAAGATTTAAAAATCACATTCAGAAACCGAATAATAATATTTTTTTATCTTATAATTTATATAATTAATAATTCATCGTAAAACAACAATATACATATTTTGTCACCATTTTAGTTAAGAGGCCTGATAATAAATATTTGGGTGGCAATTGTCCGGGGGTGGCAATTGTCCGGGTGGCAATTGTCCGGGGGTGGCAATTGTCCGCGGGTGGCAATTGTCCGCGGGTGGCAATTGTCCGCGGGTGGCAATTGTCCTAGCACCATAACTATAGAGGTTGACCTTTTTCTATCGCGCCTCTATAGTTTGATAAATCGAAATAATAAAAATGAAATAGAGAAAAATAAAGTTTATAGAAAACGATTCATAGCTATAGAGGTTGGCCGTTTTCTATCGCGCTTCTATAGTTTGAAGAATCAAAATAAAAATGAAATATATACAAATGAAATTTGAAGAATATTTATAGAAATAGATATTTAGCTATAGAGGTTGACCGTTTTCTATCGCGCCTCTATAGTTTGAGAGTCAAAATAATAAAAATAAAATATAGAAAAATGAAAATGAAATAAAGAGGTATAAAGCAATAGAAGTTGACCGTATTATATCGCGCCTCTATTGCTTGGTGCATCAAAATATTATTAATGAAATATGGAGAATAATAATAATATTAATGAAATATATATTATATAACCTAATAGAGGTCGGCCGTTTTCTATCGCGCCTCTATAATTAGGAACAAGAAGACATTTAGGAGCAAGAGGATACTTAAAAACAAGTTGACACTTAAGGAAACAAGAATATACTTATGAACAATTGGATACGTATGACTAAGAGGACAATAAGGAACAAGATGACACACATAGGAATAGAGAACACACATAGGAACTAGAATTAAAAATAATAATAATTATAAGGATTACAATAGTATTTTTTCTAAAACAATCTTAACATATCAAAATTCTACTTATTAAATATATACCTGTAATGTATATCATTAGAGCAATTTACCCTTCATTTTCTTCGTCTTAGATTATAAGGACCTTTGAAACCTTTTTGTTTCCTGTAATTTTGTATTGGGTTCTTCTACTTGTTTTCCTATTTCTGGAAAATTTTACCATTAGTTGCTTTTACCATTAGTTTGAGAACTAGATTCAATTACAGAATTATCAGGTGAAGAAATTTTTTTCGTAATTATAGTATGAGGATGCACCTCGTATTTAAGATCGGTGTTTTCCTCCTTAAGTGTGATCTTATTTCTCCTATTTACTATTACGATAAAAGGACCAAATACTGGCATATCTAATTTGTTCTTAAGAATGTGCTTCGGCAATTTTGCATAAATGCGTTTACCTAGTGTAATCTGCTTTTCTTTTCTTTTATGATTTGTTCTGTCCGTATATTTATTTTGAATTTTCAGAATGTGTTCCCGGCAAAATTTTCTGATTTGTGCCACTCGTCGAAGCCTGACATCAATTTCCATTTCACTGTAGTAGTCTATTCTTGGCGTGGACAGTGTAATAGTTGGACTAACGTACCCCAATAAACTATAAAATGGCGATTCGTTTATGCTTGCGTTCCATGAATTATTGATGGTCAATTGCAGGATGGGAAAAAGATAATCCCAACCCGTCATTGAAAGTGAATTGGTATAGATGTGCAACATCTTGTTAATCTCTCGATCAATCCTTTTTAACAGTCTTTGGCTTGCTGGATGATATAGTATGTACAATTTCAATTTTACCTATATTATAAAAATCACAAAATTTGCGGAGTTTTTCTGATTTATACTCCTGTGCATTATCGGTTAAAATCACCTTCGGTGGTCCATAATTAGATATTAGCTGTCTTAATCCTTCTATAATGGATTCAGTTTCCTTATTAGGTTAAGGCAATAACACACTATATCTGGTCGTGTAATCTATCACAACCATGATATAACGGCTCCCTTGTTCCGAGATAGGTAACGGTTCCAATAAGTCCAAACTAAGAGTTTGAAATGGTTTGAGCGGTATAAGATATTTTCCGATGAGAATAGGTTTAGGATATCCCTTGGCTCTTATTCACAGATCACATTTCTCGCAGTACTCTCAGGACTTTGCTTTGCTTTTCGTTGTAGAAATTTCGAATGAAAATCTTCAGTGTTCGTTCGGTATCTCTATGGCCACTTGACAGCCGTTGTTTGGCTATGCACCGTATTAAATGCCTTTGACATTAAACTAGGGTACTATAAATTATGTACTTCATTTTGTTTCTGTCTGGTTATAGTTCTAATGACAAATAATATGTTGTTTAGAATTTTAAAACTTGCTAATGTGGTGGTTTTTCTGATTGATAAGAGAGTACCTTTCTCTTGATTTCCATACAACCTTCATCTTTTTTCTGTGACTTCTTAGTTCCTCTTCACTGAATGGAGTTTTCACCGGAAGTAGTGAAGATAATCTCTCGGTTATTCCATGGTCGTCTTCTGTCTGTTCTATAGTATTAATCCTACTTACCAGTTTTTATTTGAGCTCCTCAGTTACGTCAGTACAGTTTTCCTCTATTTTAGATAATCTAGATAAAGCATATGCAAATAAATTTGACTTACCTGGTAGTTATATTAAGTTTATTTTGTACTCTTGAACTAACATATACAATCTATTTATGCAACTATCCTTGCTAGTCTTTTTCAGAATACCAAAGAAAGGCATGTGATCGGTATATACAGATATTGGATAACTGAGTAAGATATACAGATATTGGATAACTGAGTATATAACTCCAATGCAAAAATCAATGCCAATGCTTCCCTTTTATTTGTACTACTATCCCTTTGAGCGGAATTAATTTTTTTTAGATGTAAGAAATAGGATCAAGGATATTATCGTATTCTTGCATAAGGCAGGCTCCGATTCCTGATAAAGAGGCATCGGTATACAGATGGAAGGGTCTAGATTTAGAGTAGTCCGGAATTTTTAAACCCGGACTACTGATGAGCATTTCTTAAGTTTATCTACTGCTTCACTTTGTTCTTTACCACATTCGAATTTTACCTTCTTCCATAGCAGAAGGTAAAAAGGTTCAGCCTGATAGGCGAATCCTTTCACGAATGTTCTAAAATAGTTGCAAGCCCCTAAGATGGCTTGAACTTCTTTCTTAGAGGTGGGGTATGGCATTGCATTTAATGATTCAATTCGAGACCTGTCCATTGTCAACCCATCGGAGTTTACTTTATAGCCTAGGAATTTAATTTATTTTGCCAAAAAAATGCATTTTGACAGTTTAATCTTAAGATTGGCTGCAGACAACTTCTGCAATATTGCCTCTATTTTCTCTAAATGAGTTTCTTCATCCATTGAAGAAACGATAATATCATCCATGTCGGCCAACACGTTGGTCCCTAGCAAATCATATAATACTGAATTTATAATTCGACTGGAAAAGGTTAGACTACTCTGAAGACCAGAGGGGACCCAGTTGAACTCAAACCAGGTTGAGTTAACCGTAAACGCCGTTTTATGGCTGTCGCTTGGTGTTATTAAACATTGGTGGAAAACACTGTCTAAATCGATTTGTTTAATATAATTTATTTCATCTAATGAATTTAAAAAGTTTATCTTATGGATGGGATATGTTACAGGTTTCATGACCTCATTTAACCCTCGGTAGTCAATGCAGTCTTATTTCATTATTGGTTTTAGTTACTGATATTAATGGTGCATTAAATACACTCTTTGATTTTGAAATTATACCCGACTGTATCATATCTTTAATGACTTCATTCACCTGAAGTGCGGAATGGGGTAGGGAGTTCGGTTCACAACCACATCATGTTTCAGGTCAAAATTTAGCGTATCACCTGTAAAAACTCCTAACATTTCCCCTTTTTCCAACTTGCCTGGCGGTACCTGTTTAGGATATCCAGTACTTTTGATTTCATGCTGGTATCCTCACAAGTTATATCCTTTTCCTTGTTGTTTTTTCCTTGGGTTGTTTTTGTTACCACATGAACCTGTAGTTCATTGAATACACTTCCAGTGAAAATTTTTGTTTCTAGAATCAGTTTAACCAAGTTATCACATATATTTAAATATGTTGATATTAATTATTCCTCGCATGCATGTGCGACTGTATTAGGGATTAATAATTTCCCTTTTAGTTGAGAAATATAGATCAATATTTTTTATCCATTCATCACACCTGCAATTTTTAAATTGCAAATATTCACGGCGTTCTTTTTCAATTCTACATCTTCTATTAGATGTATATTGAATTGTCTTTCTTTTCAGATTCTCTGTGACTATTTTATTCACATTTATCTCTTTGCCTTTAGTCTCATTCGTAGACTTAGGATAATTATGAATGTCTTCACTTGATATCGAAATTTTTAACCGGTCCATCTTTTTGTGACCTTGTAGTTTTCTGTTACGTTTTCTACGAAACCAACCTTACCTTCTGGTAAATTTATATGAGTTTTCCTCAATATGTTCATTCCAAACAGAATGTCTAGCTGCAGTGAGCTGGAACAGCTAAAAATCAGTACGTTTTCTTGGAACGTACTGCGTGGATTTACTATCTCCACTGTGATTTCCCCTATTATGGGAATAATATTATTACTCGCAAATATTACCTCTTTTTTATATCTTATCCGATGCATATTCGTCAGTATTCGTTCTGGCATCAGACTAACTGACGCTCCTGTGTCAATTAGTTCCTTATATTTGACTTGTCAAATGGCAATCTCTAGGTGTGAATTTACCAAATTTTTGTTGCACTCTTTTATTGTAGTTATGTTCCCTAGTTATTCCGACTGATCTGATTCCTCATATTCTTGGTCTAGGTTTTCATAATCCCCATCCTCTAGGACATTAATCCTGTCGCCATTCCTCGTGGCCATATTTCTAGGCTTGTAGCTATTTGTACCAGTTTTTTTTTTGCCTTGTCTGGTTTGTTTGTCTGTCTTAGCCTTACGACTATCTTTATTTTCATGACCTATCAGATAATAACTCACAAAGTAGGGTACCTTTTTAGCGATCCTAACTCTGCACTATTACGCAGAGTGATTCATTTCCTTGCAGTATTTACAAGGGATCTTTTTCCTTCACTCTCGGGCAAAATGTCCGACCTCGTTACACTTGTAGCATTTTTTTGTTGCCTCTTGATGTTGGTCACTTACATTGGTTTGGCAGATACTATTTACCTAAAAGAGAACCTCGCGCTGTGGTGTGATGTTTCCTTTTTCTTCTTTACCTCTGTTCTCATGAGTTTGTCCTTTTCCATGATGTTTACTACTTTTGCCATCAGCGATGTGCTGGAACAACACGCCCAGACGTCTGCTATTTTCGATACAACTTAGTTGGCTGTTGCTATTATTTTGTAGGTGTGTGTGAGTGGCCTATTAGTCACTCTTGCATCTTCTCCTTCATTGAGTTGGACTACTGTATTAGTGCTCATATGTATTCTTCTCGGTTATAGGTAAATTGCTCAAAAACAATTGCTCGAAAGACAATTGCTCGAATAACATTTGCTCGAAAAATAATTGCTCGAATGAACAATTGATTGAATAAACAATTGCTCGAATGATCAAATTGCTCACAATGTTCAAATTCATACAGACAGATAATTATGAAGTTGAACTCTTCTATTAACTGTCCTTAACTATCCTGGTTTCTAATTAGTAATTTATAATAACTGTATTTCATATTTTTCATCGTTATTTACTATCAATCATACCACTATTTTCGAATTATTATCTTCCTGGTTTCCTTATCTTAATTGAACAGGAAAACTGCACAAATTTCGGGTACAGAAATTTTTGTTTCTTGTCAATAGCTTCATTGGACTCCTACGAGATGTTCTTGAGGCTAGGTGAGGTTTGTTAAGTGTTAGCAACTCGTGTTATGGGAACTTCCGATCACAGGAAGGAGCTGTCGTTCTCGACACATTTAGCATGACCTCTGGTATTCGTATCACTTCTTTTTATTGAATTTTCCTTTTTCGGTAGCTCTTATTTGGTTGACTTTTTCTCTTATTTTACATTAAGCAATTGACTATTCAAAATTTGATTATTTGAACAATTGTTAATTACATAAATATTGCCTAAAGTCAGTTAATAATGAAGTGAAATCTCTTCGATTAGCTGCACCTAATTGTCCATGTTTCTAACTAGTAGTTATTAATAAATGTATTTCATTTATTCTATATTATCTGAACGATTGATCCTTCGAGAAATTGTTCATTCGAGCAATTGTTCATTCGAGCAATTGTTCATTCGAGCAATTGTTCTCTCGGTCAATTGTTCGTTCGAGCAATTAGTTTTCGAGAAATTGTATTCCGAACAATTGTTCTTTCGAGCAATTGTTTTCGAGCAATTTACCTTGCAACCATTCTTCTCAATCCTTCTGTTGTAAGAAAGCTCTCTATAAACGCTCTAGTTGTGTTTTCACATTGCGTCATCCCATTAAAAATGTGGGCTCATTAATATCGTATGTATTCAAAGTTTTGGCGGTGTATTCCATTCCTTCTCTTTGAAAATTAGGATACATTTGATTGATTTATTAAATCTAAAGCGTTTCCGATATCTTTGTAAATTTGGGCGTATATAGCACCCGCAACATTGCTCCATCGTCGATGATTCTAGCTTGTTGAAAATATTTATCCAAGGTAAAGAAGAAAGTACGAACGTTTAGACCGCAGACAAAGGCATATTCTTCATGTTTTAGTGGCTAGCCCTTGAACTTAGGGAGGTCGTTCTGGAGTAATAAGTTGTTATTTGTCATTTTTATTTTTTTTATTATATTCCTTTTAAGGATATATTCATTTTCCTTTGCTTATTTTATTCTTTATGAATTTATTTCAAAGGATCTATCTATTTTCCTTTCCTTTGCTTATTTTATTATTTAAGGTTTAATTCCTTTCCCTTGATAGTTCTGTAAAAAAAGTCGGAAAAAAGAATCTTTTTAATGAGAAAAAAATATGATTAATATTCCCCATTACACACTTACGCGAAAGAAATATGGTTAGACAAAGGTCTTTAAGCAATCAAATATAATTTGCAATAATAATCTAAAAATATATATATAAATATCATGATAAAATATAATATTAATTCAGAATATTGAATATAAAATATAAATGGGCATCCAAAAAAATTATATAATATAAATGAGCCAAAAAAAATATTTAACATAATGATTATTTAAAGATTATTATGCACGTAAAATATTATAATATGATATTATTAATTCACGAACATAAATGTCACCATAAAAATATATGAAAATCTTTATAATGTTAACAAAGATTCCTACTAATATGAATTAGCAATTGTAACCTATATTGTAATTCGTACGAGAATTTATTTTTGACTTCTCTAAATTACTTTCTCATTTTTTTATTACTCACTATTACTAGCACTTAGAAATTCTTAGCACAACTTATTATTTCGACTTATCTTCGTAAGTAATGGTGAATTCTGAAGTCATTTGCTTGGAGTAACGGTGAAGTGTCTGTGACGTCCGTTACTTTTCTGCCTTCAAAGTAGGTCAGCCAATGTCCTGTCCTCTTTCTCAGTGTTGACTCTCTTGAGACGAATGAAATTACTTTAATCCATTTCACTGCAAGTTTATCGCAACATAAGTTCGATTCCGTACTAGAACTAGATCATTTGTCGCTAGTACTCTGGTGTAATGTGAGTAACCAATCTGATATCACGTTTCTCTGCTGCTCATTGCTCAGTTTCTCACTGGCCGTATAGAGTACTTTCTACGGGTATTCTACAATCGTTAATTCTTAGCTAACTGATGATAACATGAAAATGTTTCTTCTCACTTCTTACTTGATGTTCTATTTTACTAATCACTTTAATCGCACTTATTGTCTCACGAGGAACAGCTGCCCCATCGATTTTTCACTTCTAATTGTGTTTTTCCATAGTAATTAATTATTGATGATAAGTATAATAGCCTCTTGTTATTTGTTCTTTATTATCCTCGTCTAAGATTCCACTTATTAACTTGGTTCTTTTTTATTTTTAAATAGATACTCTAGTTAATTTGTGGGTAATTTTTAGTATTCAATTTTCAGTTCTTTACATAATAATTAACTGGGCTTCTCTACAATTCAATATATTAATTACATGTGGGTAATAAAACAATTTTAACACATTTCTAATATAATAAATCAAAATGTTTAATACACTTGATCAAAGTTATATGTCTCAAGTAAATAAACAGTTCTATTTTAAAGTGTTTTCCTTTATTAGCTGACCAATATAGTCGAAGCACAATTATCATAGTTTCTTAACTATTGGCACAGATTTAATAAAAGCAGAGATATCCAAGTGTTCGCTGATCGATTCTATCTGGCACTTGCGCTACACTTTACTCGATATTGGAGGGACTACTAAACACGCTGGGATTTTCTCAGCCCCGTTTAATAATAGAGATTGAATGTTAAAGAACCAGCATTTTCTGCATTCTGGGTGGTAAAAATGCCTTTCAAAATTTAAAGAAACGGATGGATCAAAGCTGAATTAAATTTAATTCGTCTTCTTACACGAACTTAGCACTTGAATAACAAGTTGTAAATTAAGAATGTTATTTCCTAACATCCCTTCCTTGGTTATGTTATTGAATATGTTGCACGATTCTAAAGTTATATTTCTGAGTTATAAAGTTAAGAGTACATAAGTTAAAGTTGTATAAAGTCAAAGGTAAATTTCTGAGTTATAAAGTTAAAGTTTTTCAGCGTATTACTAATTGATTAATTACTTTAATTCGTTAATAATTAGGTTGTATTATTAGGTATTGTACTTGTAGCTTAAGAACCAATCTAAATATAAATATTTGGGTTAATAATCTTATCTCCTGAAGATAAGATTATACACCCTTCATCCTCTCTCATGAAGCTTTAGAAATTATATCGTAAAAGCAAGTTGAAATGCCTACCTATGATTCTTTTGCAGTACAAGTATGTAAACCTAATCAGCTTACAATTTGCTATCGGTGCATCTCTAAACATGATGAAAAACTTAATTGATATATCATCATTCACTGCATTAAAACAAAGCAGTAAACATGAAATATTCTCAAAAAAATTATAAACACATTAGTAGCACACAATCTAAAAACAAGCCAAACGCTCGAATGAAAGAAAAGTAGCATGCTCCCAAAGCTGACTGACTGATACTGACTGAATAAAGCTTGAACGTATTTAAAATAAGAACAAAGAAAAAGAGACAATAATTAGTGGTGCAAAGATTAACAATAACAATGATTAACGAAGAGATAGAATATAAAATATCATTTCGTTCAACTTAGGGTAAGGATTTCGTTTTTTCTTTTCCTTTTTGTAACTTCTGTTTAATATTGCATTTTCTTTTAAATAAGGCTTTCGGTAAATTTGGGTTTCGGTAAATTTGTAATTAGTGAAATTTGTCTTTCGGCAAATCCTCACTTTGGCGAATCAGTTTTCAACAAATTTGGGTTTGGGCAAATTCGTATTCTGAGAATCCGGTTCGGCAAATTAGTATTCGGCGAAATTGTTTTGGGAGAATTTGGTTTCGGCAAATTCGTTTCTGGATACCATGTTTACGGACTAGGCATGTGCTGTAAAGGCGATTTGTTTGCTGATGACATCCTGCCATGAGGGTTCTGAAGGAAATTTGGTTTGAATGTCGAGAGCGAAGCTATATCTCTTTGTGTCTGAGGCTCAGGGCAGTTAATGGTCAATACGAATGGTCTCATGTTTAATTACTAATCAATAATTAGGTCATATAAGTTTGATCAATTATTCACTATTCATGATATTTTTCAGAATTACATGTTAAGATGATGAGAAAAAGTGAAGATCGAAATGAAAAAAGATCCAGGAGAAAATCATCACCCATTATTTTATTTTTTGATGGTCTTGTGTTCATTTCTTTCATTTATGTTGGAATAGGCTTAGATTTAATCCTTAGGAAACCGTCCCACACATTATATCATTCCTGCTCCAAAAATGCGTCATTGGATAAAATAACTATGGATAGAAAATTGAATTCTACAAAAAATATTTTGACTATAGAAAAACAATTGGTATTTCTGGGTGTGCTGACAACACAGAAATACATAGATACTAGAATGACTGCAGCGATTGATACTTGGGCAACTAAAATACCGGGAAAAGCGACAATATTCACTGAAGAGAATGCAGTGGCAGGTAAGGGTGATGTCCCTCTGATCCGCCTGAAAGGGGTTGATGACTCTTACCCTCCCATCAAGAAAGCATTCATGATGCTCAAGTTTATGTACGATCACCACCTCAACAGTTTTGAGTTCTTCATCAGAGCTGATGACGATGTATACATCATACCAGAAAGACTAGAAAAGTTTCTGCGCTCTATTAACAGTTCAGAAATATTCTACATTGGTCAGATGGGCAAAGGAATTAAATCTGAATTTGGAACGCTATCTCTCTTGGTGGACGAGAACTACTGCATGGGTGGACCTGGAATGATCCTCAGTCGTGCAACCTTGGCTAAGGTTGGTCCTCACATTGGAGAGTGCCTCAAGAAGACACATTCAACGCATGAAGATGTGGAACTTGGTAGATGCATTCAAAAATTCTCAGGAGTTCCTTGTACTTGGAATTATGAAGTAATTATATGAAAAATAATACTAGGAATATCTTAATAATTGTAATGTTGATTTTTTCGATATAAAAATATTACCTTTTTATAAATAAAATATAATACATAATTATTTGAGGTTACTATAGATACAAATTTGAAATGTATTTATTATATTATTTCAAATTTGAATTTGGAATTGCAAAATATTAAATCATTTTTATGAAATGATTCTTAAAAAGTACACATACATGGTTTATTTAGAAAATATAAGCACACTTCAAATGATAAAAACGGGATTTATGAACACATAGTAAAATGGAATAGCTTCGAATAAAGAAGACTTTTGTGATTGAAGAATTAACTTCGCAATTGTTCAAATTGATGACACTTTTCGTCCAGACAACTCATAGCAAGGGATTTGCAAACGTTACGAAACAGGACATTGGGAATATCACACCATTGTCATTTTCAATTTCAATACATCAATTCTTCATGGTTTGGTAAAATATATTTTCATCTTTTGAGATATCCCCTCAAAAAGAAGTCCGTATGGGCGTGAGTATTCAATGGGACCCTGATATTCCTAATGACCTGTTTCGTGACTTTGATGTCCCTTGGTACGTATTATCAGCGTTGGCTATATACTAATGGTCATCAATTTGAATATTTGCAAAGTTTATTTTACAAAATATGGTTCATAATGTATAAATAATTGAATGTAGTTTCAACAATGTGAATTGCATTTAATAGAGTTGAATCTATATATCAAACATTGCGACATGTTGAAAAAGTAGGTGCCTTACCTCAAATTTATTTCACTATAGCTTAATTCAACCCAAACAGATGACGAAAATCATGACCCAATTGTATGCACCATCTTCGGCAATTGATGAAATTTTGAAAAGTCTAGATCTTCATCGGCCGATAACCATTCATCCTATCAAGAATCCTCTACACATGTACAAGATGCATATTTATGCTCAGGTTCGGAAAAAGAGAAAGCTGTAATTATTTCCCAAATTGTATTTGATGAAGTAAATTATTGAATAAAATTTAAAATAAATTATACAAATTTGGAAGTTATGGGCACGTATCTATACAAAATTCATACTCATTGATTAAAGTTCAATGGCAATAAAAACAAGAATGATTGTTGCTAAGTGTTATTCATGCTGTTGTTTTATTTATGTTAGGTGCCATAATAATTATAGATTGGTTATATATAATTATGAATATTTTTCATTAAATCAAGTAATCTTTTCCAGGAATACTCCATAAGAGCCACAGAGACTGAGATTGGGTCAATTCTTAAGGAACTTTTGACCACAAACTTCACTCACAACATTCCACTCAGCTACCTAGACGATATTCAATCGGGGAGTTTCTTCGTCCACGTGGGTAAGTCTTCATTCATTTTTTTTTTTCATGATTGTACCTTTGTAATTATGATCAGAGTGAGGGAGTCGCTCTGATCATTACAATATATTTATCTAAATCCTATATGGAACACTTAAGGCCCATTTAAGCAAAACCTTTATAACATTAAAATAAATTATTTAAAATATAATATATGAAAGTGAATCAATCCAAAGAATTTAACATACTAACCTTTGAGATTTAAATTTGATGAAATAAAGTAACAAGAAGAAAGAAGAAGATACAAGAGAAACGACAGAGAATTCAGAAAGAATTTCAATAAGTTATAATAATATTATAATCTAGATTACGTGCACTCGGTAGATCGCATACCTTCGCCGCTGCTTTGCCCTGCTCTCTCCCAAAATCTAATAAACTGGTAACTGGACCAATCGTCCCACTTAGTTTCATGCATAATGGTTCAATCCTTTTTGAGTCATTGAGTTATAAATGACCTTGACCTTTGGTCAGATCGCTCCCAAAACTCTACCAGATGGTTCATAGACATTGATCAATCGTCCCATCAAATTTCAGACAATTTCGTTGAATACTTTTTGAGTTATTGAGTGACCTTTATCTTTGACCTTTGACCCGATCATTACCAAAATCTAACAAAATGGTTCCTGTGCATATAATTGACCAATCGTCCCCAAAGTTTCATGCAATATTGTTCAATACTTTTTAAAGTTATAAATGACCATGACCATGACTTTCGACCGGGTCGCTCCCAAAATTCTACCAGAAGCTCACTGGACATTGACCAATCGTTTCACCAAATTTCAGGCAATTTGGTTAAACAATTTTTATTGATGCGAATAACAAGATTATAAATAAATAAATAAATGCTGGGTAAAACATAACCTTCCGCAAATTTGCGAAGGTAATTATTACTCCCTTAAAATCATTCGGCGACGTCTTGTTCGGGGATCAGTTGTCCGGCGACGAATTGTCCTAGCATCCTACGTTGAATGCTATAATTTTAAAGAAAAGAATGATCTTATTAATATCACAGGCAGTGAACTAAATTAAGAACTCTTAAACACTACATACCTTGTCGAGGTGGTACTACTTTAATTCAACTTCATATGAATTGTGAACCCTTATGTAATTACTTTTATCTAACTGTTATCACGTTTACTAACTGTTATCACGGAACAGTTAGTGAACCGGTATGTCATCGAAATAATTAGAAGCTCCCCATGTGACATTATTGTGAAACCTTATATATATTATTGTTAGAACAGTTATACTGTAAATACAATTTCCTTGAAATTAACTAATTAAGATGCTTTATCGACTATAATCAATATAGAAGAAATTTGATAATTAATTAATTTAATGGCGGGTTTAACGTTCACTTTGGATCCAGAGACCGTATCACTGAATTCAGAAAGAAATACTTTAAATAAAGGATGATTTGAAGAAACATTGATTTCATGAAAATATAATTTAAATAGGTGCGGTAATCCCTATAATATATAATATCTTGGTGTAATTGTTTTATTTTATTATTCCAAAGGTGGGAATGCAAGTTTTGTCTCAAGAAGCCCTAGGGACGAACTTACAGTTGATCCTGTCTCTCTGATGCAGTTACAGACATATTCTGCAAACTCTGTCAACCCACACTTTCGGTCTAAACCTGCAGTGGACGAAGCAATCGACCGCACTACATCAACCATTCTTGATGATTACTATGAGTGAGTGCTATTACAATGGATCTTATCCAATTTGAAGGTGAAAAAATTATTTATTAGGTGGGTAAGTACTTATCTGTACAATAAATTAAGGGGACAGTTCCAACCATTTTCTGTTTTTGATCCAAATATTTTTTTCTTCACTAAAGTGTTCCTAGTGTTCTTACACTTAGGCAGGTAAAATATCACATCGCTAACTAACTATCGAGACAGTGGAGGGGGGTGGGGTTGAAGAGAAGGGAGAGGGAGTAAAAATCTATAAACAAGCAGATTTTGATTATTTGTTCTTGTTCTTGTTTTTGTGTTGAACTTTACCACAGTGAGTCAGGTGGCGCCTGATATCACCCCCATCCTCGAAAGGACAATACTGGGCCTGTGGGGATTTAGTGGCGGACACTAAAACATTTTTTTGTATTTTTTTATTATTGCTCACCTGAATAATTGCAAATATCGTATTCATTTTTGGTATCTTTCATAAAGTTTGGAAGTTACGGCATTGCAGTTCTTTGCATTCAATGATCCTATGCATTCTCTAAAATATGTAGCAAATATATGTTTGATTTGAACTTCAATTTTTGAAAATACATTGTTGAAAAACATTTTTTTCTTGGAAAAAATGAAATTTTTAAATAAAAAAAAATTGCTACATGTTGTAGAGCATTCATAGAAGCATCGAAAGCAAGAAACTGCTGTATCCTAACTTCAATACTTTGAGAGTAATACGTTTTTTATCAAATGGTTCAAAACTCGTGTTACTCGCGTTGCTTGTTTGAAACTCGTCAAATAAAAAAAAATTATTTTATTTATGTGAACAAAGTTTCACAACCGTAGCTTCAAAAATAAACAAGTTTTTAAAAACCTGGACTGTTCTAATAATGAAATTAATAATGAATAATATTTTATTAATTGTTAACGGTATAGATTTTACTTTTATGGTCATGTATTTTATTGTGGTATGAAGGGAATATTGAAAAGAGATTTGTTCTATTTTTAAATAAAAAAAATTTCTGCAGGATTTGATTTCTGATCAACTATATTATAAATGATGTCACACCATTGTTCGATGTCACAAATTAAAATAAATTTATCAATAAATAGAAAAAAAGATTGTTTTCAAGATGCAATAAAGAATAAAAAAGTGGCTCGTATAGTTCGGAAAATAATATAATCCAAAAACCCGGTTGCCTTTTTTTTTTGAACCACCCTGTATAATGATATTAGTGCAGAGCTTCCGTTGTGTGATATCGAGGGCCCATAGAATTTAATTTTTAAATTAAACTTCATCTTTTTTTTAATTAAAGTTGAACTATTTTAAATTAAAGTTGTACTATTTTAAATATAACTTGATTTATTTTTAATTAGGCTTGATTTATTTTAAATTAAACTTGACTGATTTTAAATATAACTTGACTTATTTTAAATTAAACTTGAATTGTTGTAAATTAATGTTAAAAAGCCGTAATGGAAACGTTGATTGCGCTTTGTTATGATTTCGGCGAACAGCTGTTCAAACTATAAACGCCAGAATGGTTCGGCCTCATCAACTATAGATGGCCTTCGATAAAGCCCCAATTTGATCTGTGGATCCTATCGCTATTTACTATTCAGGGAAACAAATATCGGAGGTTATTTAAATTCAGCTTTGAAGGTTTTTTCGGTTTCAAGCTTCCGAATAGACAGATTTTTATTCATCCTCAGGAGAAGGTGAAAAACCTGGAACTAACAATGAACTTTATTGCCAATAGTTGTACGTTGGATACAATCTTTCTATTTATGCTATCTTTATTATAGTTTAATATTATTAACTAGTGTATTTTCCCGTTAAGAATAACGGGTCATCGTCAATAACAATTTATTACCCGTTATTACGTTTCTTTTTATTAAATAAATTAAAATTAAATTTTCTGCATAGTCTAATTTATTTTATAGGTAAAATACCTTTAAAAATAATATAGAAATAGAATATTTAAATATCAAGTCAATATATTCCCGTGCGTATCATAGTTACATTCTTCATGTTTGAAACCCGTCTTGTAAAAGCGGACACCAAATAAATAAATATATAAATTTATAAATAAATAAACACACTAAAGAAATTATTTGTTCTAGCAACAAGAATGTTCTGATATAACTGATTATAAAAAAACTCCTATTTAGACAGAAAACATATGAAACGCAGTAAATGTTTTTAGTAACATGCTTCTGAAAAAAATATCCTTTGTATTCAATTATCTTGATCACATCACGTACTCGATTAGCACCAGCTTTATGGGGCGATATTGATCGAATGTATGTTTAACCCGTTTTGTGACGGACAGATTTATTTATTTATTTTATTATAGTATATAGATTATCCCTTATAAATAATTTATTGGAGACATTAATTTGGTTTACACCAACTTTATAAGGTACTATTGATAGAGTGTTTGTTTAACGTATTTTGTTTCAGACCGACTGACGGACATTTCAGTTTATCACTATATAACATTTTTTCTAAACGAAGTTGGATTTTAGCTCTGCAGTTCCTCCCCCCACACCCCTTTACTTCCTCCCACCTTCACTTTCCTCACATATATTTCACCCAACTTCACTTCCTCCACCTACATTTCACCCACCTATATTTCCCCCACCTTCACTTCCCTCACATACATTTCACCCACCTTCACTTCCTCCACCTACATTTCCCCTGCCTTCCCTTCCTCGAAGTACAATTTCACCACTTACACTTCCAACACCTACATTTTTCCCATCTTCACTTCCTCCAAGTACACTTTCACCACTTACACCTCCACCATCAACATTTCCACCATCTACTCTTCACCATATACACTTCCACCATCTACACTTGCCACAAATTCACTTCCTCCATTTTTACTTCACCTATTTACACTTTCCCCATCTACAACTCTCCCACCTTCACATTCTCCACCTATACTACTTCAATCTTTACTTCCCCCATCTTCATTTCCCCAAAATTACTATCCCCAAATTCTCTTCTCCCATCTTCTCTTCCTCCCATTTCATTTCTCACACTTTCAATTGCCTCACGTTTTACTAAATATAATCAAATTGAAACACACAATGAAAATAAAAGGTTTAAAATATAAAAGACATTAATATGATGTTTAGTTTTTGGTATCATGCATACCGTATTTGCTTATATCTAATTACTGAAAGCGTAACGGACGGACTCACTCACTGACTCACTAAGAAAGGAACAAGCAGAATTATAATATGATAGATTAATTCTTTAAATATTGAAATATGCAACCAACAGTGCAAAAAGCTAGTGAGGTTAGTGAACATCAGAAATAAGTAATTTGGTTAGCAAAACAATTGATCGTACAAAAAAATGTAACGCTAAACTATATAAGACTGACATTATAAAGATACAATGTAATTTTAGTGTACTTGTGAAAGAGAGAAAATAACTGGACAGGAAACTTGTTCAGTAGGAAACCTTTAAATGATTCAACCTCTTAAAGAAACAATTGAAAACATGAAGATAAGAATATCTGCGTATCAGCACACTCTCACCCACTGACAAAGAATCCACTTCGATCATTTCATCTGGGTAAAATGCTATGTACTCATCGTAAATATTTTTATATTTTGGGATAAATTCTGATGAATAATAAATTCAGAATGATTTTAGTTATTTTAGAAAAAAAGATTTAGTGGCAATTTTCCTGTGGCAATTTTCCCTCAGTGGCAGTTTTCCCAGTAGCAGTTTTCTCGGAGGTAATATTTCCAGTGGCAGTTTTCCCAGTGGCAATTTTCATAGCACCAGTTTGTGTAATAAAAAATTTACTATACCACTAATTCACCAATTTATGGGGGTTCTTGACGTCGATTATCATTTTTTTTCTTATTCCAATCATGCAGTACACGAATCGCGGAACCTTCTCTAACTTAAATGAATTTCTTTTTTATTTTAATCATTTTTAAGAGCAGTTTATATAGTTAAATGAACAATTAATTACTGACTTACAGAAAGTAAAGTCAAACAGACGATTAATAATATGATTTTATAAGTTCTCTTTAAAAAGATATGCAGTAGGAAATTCCTTATCGTTTCAGGTTGTCGAAAAAAACTGGCCGAGACATGGCATCACTAAAATTATATCAGAGTTATTTCAAGTACTCGTCACAGTCTGGGTTTCAACTTCGAAGTAGATACACATATTTGTACAGAACATTGAAGGATAATAAAACTCAGTCATCATTTCAAGATGTTTTGGCAGAGGTATGATAATTTCCTATATGTGATGGGAGAGAAAATAGTATAATAATTAATTAAGCCTTTTTATTTTGACTGTCGTGTTCCAGATTCCGCTTGGTTCCCTACAAATTCGTGAATACATCAAAACACAAACAGACATGAAGAAGGTACGTTCATAACAATCAGAATGTTAGTATTTAAATCAGTAAAATTTTCCCTCTAATATTTATTTTCCTACATTTTCCCACTTTTCATTGCAGGATTCAATTTCTAATAATGAGATAATACATTTCCTCCTTCCCTTGTCTGGCAAAGATGATGTCTTCCAGAAGTTCATGGGTGTGTTTCTTATATATTTCTGTGATTGATATTCTATCACTATTTACAATATACCATTCTTTCCATATCAATATAGTTTTAAGAAAAAAAAAGCAGGTTAATTAATAGCAATGTATACTGTTTCATTTTCATCTTCACAGAGAATTATAAGAAGGTAATTTTGGAGACGTCTGAAGCAGCTGTACTCATCATCGCTCATTACAGCGAAGAAAAAACTAAAGATTTAAAGACAAAGGAACCTTACCACACTGTGATGAAGCTAAAAACACTCTACCCTAAAGCTGTTATAAACATCGTGGAGGTTAGTGATAGTCTTTTCCAATGAACCAGAAATATACAACTTAATTAGCCTCGCCAAATAATTTTATATTACTGAACATTCATATTAAATCATAATGAGAACAGCACACCATGAACCTAAGATAATTTATATACTACATTGAAGTTCCTGAGTGATGAAGTATCGGTTCCTTCTAAACTCAAAGCCACTTCATATTACGGGTGCAATAGATAATTTTTAATGATTAAAATCGTAGAAAACTATAAATTTTGAGGGGTAAATATGACTGAATTCATGACGTAAATCATTTTCTATAAAAACTACTTCATAATTCAAGTACATTTCATAATTCAGAACTTCATAACTCAGGAGTTTTAGATAGCGGGCTAAAAATATAAGCATCTTGCATTTCATCCGTGTAATCCAGATTTATGTACCTCTCTACGAATAAATAGATTTATCTCCCTTATTAGGCTTTATCTACTGTACAATTCTACAAGAATGCGTTAATCTTACTTTCTTATTTCAATGTTAATACTATAAAAAAGAAATAAGACTGTACTACTCCTTAAGATCGGGTTCGAGTACATATGGACCCAACTTAAGCTTGGTGTAACTTGGTAGTGCTATGTGACCAAGAAAAGTAGTCAGTAATGTAGTAGTGCAAGTAAATTTAGAACAAACAATCAGTTATCTTTACTTGGTTAAATTTTGGTTAGCTATTTTTACTTGATTAAATTCTGGTCCATTATCTTTACGGTACCCCTCCGATTTACCGACAACGTATTGTTGGAAACTAAATTCACCAAAAAGTAATTCGCCGAACAGGATTCTCCGAATACGAATTTGTCGAAACCTAAATTTATCGAAAATGGAATCGCCGAAGTGAGGATTTTCTGAAAGACATATTTGGAACAAAATGTAAAGTTACACAAAAGTTACTGAGATGAAACGAAACAACGAAATAATTACCCCTAGTAATACGAAATTATCCTTTTATCTGTCTCTACGTTAATCATCTTTATTCTACTATATTCTTTATTTTATCTATCCTTACCTTACTACTCATTCTTCGCTTACTTCCTATACTTACCTTACTACATATCTTTACCGCACTACTTTTCCTTACAGTATTACCATGTACCGTTTATTTTCACCTATCCTTACTTTAACACTGAACCCTACCTTATTACCTATCCTGACTACATATTCTTACTACTTATTCTTACCATGGCACCTATACTTTCCTTACTACAAATAATTATCTTACTTCCAACCAATCGTACCTTATTAGTTATTACCAATACTTACCTAACTAGAAATCCTTACCTAAATACCAATCCTTACCTAATTAAAAATCTTTACAATACTACCAACCTTATATTACTACCAAACCTTACCTTACTACAAATCCTTAACTTACAAACAATCATTATCTTACTACCAAGCCTTATCTTACCACCAATTCTTATCTTACAACCAATCCTTATCTTACAACCAATCCTTATCTTACAACCAATCCCTATCTTACTACCAATCAGATGATTGTACCCTCTCTTATAGCTTCAACACAAGGTTTGATTTGTCAAACTCTCATGCAATTGTTAATACGGAATTATATAAAATTCATATTTTTTTAAAGGACCCTTGCCAGAAGAAGCAGACCCTAGTTAAATAATTAAATAAACAATTATCTTTATTTAGACAATGAAAATTTAAGATGCTGAACAATAAAGGTTAGTGATTTTCATATTTTATCTTTTCCTAAAAATAAATTTCGTCATATATATCCTACTTCACCTCTGACTTGAATTTTGGAAAATATGTATCTTATGTTGAGTATTCTTTACTAGAAAGATGAACACCTGCACACTGCACGGGGTAAATTAATGATATAATAATAAAAAGATACGGATGACTTATCTTATTTTGTTTCTCATTGAAGTTTGTCCATCCGTCCGCCGTTGTCTTGTTTTCTGCTCGAGTTTCAGCAGCTCATGACCTCTTGATCTTTATTTGGCAACTACACTCTGTTGTTCAATTAGTCACTTCTCTTTTCACTTGGCAACCGTTTATCAAATGCTATTATATATACATGGTAATGTTTGATATATACAGTTAGATATATATGATTAGCGGAATGATAAGTAATTATCTGAATACAAACTTGGATAGTGATATTATTGTCAAATTCATATAAGAAAAGTGTTTTTGAATTTGATGATGAAAACCACAAAGTTCCACAAAATGTTTTTGCTATCAAATTAAATAAGATATTTTTCCTTCTGCTAATCCGTGTTTCTTTAAATCCTTTTTTGGAAAATTTGGGATTCGTTCAAATACGTATTCGGAGAATCCGTTTCGGTGAATTTATTTTTGGTAAATTTGGTTTTATGAAAACTGTTTTCAAAAAAACAGCGTAGACCCTATCTTTAATTTGTTAAATTGTTAGTATTTAAACAATCTGAATAATATTTTGGATTCATATATTCCATATTAAAGGATTTAAGCAGAATTTTTTTCCATTTATTTATTACTTATTTTCACAAAAATCTTTCGATAATTTCTGTTCAGATATTGTCCGTCAATATTCTATCAATTAATAAAGTATAAATTAATCATGTATAATCATTAATATAATCATTTATAAGATTGAATATTTATAGAATCTAAAGTACGTATTTATTAAAACTAAATAGAAGTATATATTGTTTTTCTAGTCCGTTTTATTTACGTGGTTCATTTTTGAACCGTAATCTTTAATCACTCCATAAAATTTTCCATATTTATAAATAAAAATTGACCATATTTAATCCACATTTGAAAAATATTGACAAGCGAAATATAGAGAGCAGAAATATAACAAAACAGAATTACAAAACAAAAATCAGAATATTGCTCGGTTAATGTTACAAACTCAATTGTTCTTCTAAACAGGGAGAAGGTAATTTTTCTCGTGGCAAGGCCTTGCAACTGGCTGCTAACCAATGCACGGCCCAAAGTCTTTTGTTCTTCTTGGATGTGGACCTGCACTTCAAACGAGACATCCTGGAGAGAATAAGAATGCTGACCAAGAGAGGAGAACAGGTAAATTTAGGAATGCTTCAACGATAATTATTAATTATGACAATTCATGGCATAAATACTGAAACTATTCTCAACGTCTTGTGAATGAAGGATCCACAGATTTTGTTAAATAGGAATAGCGCTGACAGAAGAATAGATATTAATTATGAATATCAATATTGTGAGACGAATTCAGATTAGGAATCTATCTTCTTCACAATGATTTCAATATATATTTATTTGAGAGGTCACTTAATCCATTTGAAAGGTCAAAAATCTATTGTACCTAAAATACAGGGTGTCCGACACTTTTGTTGCCAAACTTCAAAATAAAGTTGCATTCGTCGAAATAAACACTTTTCATTCTATGAAGGTGTTGTCTAAAATGCTTAATTAAAGAGTTACAAGGTTAGGAAAGTAGTATCTGTACCATTTATTGTTATTAGTTAACATTATTTTTTTAATGTTGCGATAAGAAACAAAACATTTTTAATAGTAATTATAAGGAGCACAAAAAAAAATCTTAAATTAGGTTACATGTTTACATAATGTGTTCAATTTGCCGCCCATTTGTTGCGATGCAAGCGTTCAAACGTTTGTCCCGCAAGGATTCGTGAAACTCCTGGTGTCTGCTCGCGTCCGCCAGTCATTGGACAAACGTTTGAACGGCTGCATCGCAACAAATGGGAGGCAGTTTGAACACATTTTGCAAACATGTAATCTAATTTAAGATTATGTTTCTTGTGCTCATAATAATTACTGTTAAAAATGTTTTGTTTCTTATCGCAACATTAAAAAAATGACGTTAACTAATAATAATAAATGGTACAGATACTACTTTCCTAACCTTGTAACTCTTTAACTAAGCATTTTTGACCATACCTTCATGGAATAAAAAGTGTTTATTTCGACGAATGCAACCTTATGTTAAAGTTTGACAAAGAAAATGTCGGACACCATGTAAAGAAAGAAGCATATCTGAAATTTGTAAATGACACAAATCTTTGGCCCGCCAGAGTATTGTACTACAATATTGGATACATATTTTATTAGAATTGTTTCTTTAGAAGTTTTAAAAAATATTTTTGAATGAATCGGATGCGTCTGACGTTTTGAATATTTTCAGGTAGAATGAGTATTCAAAATAGTACCATAGTACCTATCAGTCAGGAATTTAAGCAAAAATGTCTTCTGAACATAATTTAAAAAGTATATAATAAATGTTCTATTCTTTCAATTAGTATGAATGAATATATTGATGAAATTTCCTACCAATTTCAGGTTTACTTCCTTGCTTTCTTCAGTGAGTTCAATCCAAAAGTTTCAGGTTACCCTCCAAGAGACGAGTTAGGTCACATTGAGGTGAGAAACAGAAAACATATTGATAAATCTTACTCTAGCATACGGAAATATGTATATTCAATGGATATGCATCTTATCAAGTAAATTTACTCGTTATTTTTTGACCCAGGTTACCTTGTATATTCACCCGCACTATTTTAGAGTCACCTCAATTGTATGAAAAAAACATATCACACATCCTATTCTTCAATATAATGATTTGACCCGTCACGTCAGTCGAAGATCTGATGTTTTAATTTTTAGCCCAAGTTACTACTAGTTTGGCAAAATTTTGCTATTAATACAATAGATGTGTCATAGGGTCATCTTGGTTCTATCCCCCTAGATAACAGAGGAAAGCGGCTACTTTCGTATCTTCGCATTCGGACAGGTTTCAGTGTACAAGAGTGATTTGGACAATGTTGGAGGTTTCAACTTAACTATCAAGGGCTGGGGCAGAGAAGATACAGACTTATATGAAAAGGTAATTGTTATAACTAATATCAATAGCTAAATAAGTAATGACTGAATAGTGAATATCTCAATAACACAAATTTTGTTTCGCAGTTCTTAAGAAGCAAATCTTTAGATGTATTTAGAACCGGAGAAGAGAGTTTGGATCACCTTTATCATCAGCCTAGCTGCTTCAACAATTATGATGAAGGTGAAGATGGCTGGAAAGACTTTCACAGAGTACAAAACGAAATGTGTACCAACTCTATGTATGCTACATTTTCCTCTTTAAACACCCTTGTGAAGAAAATTACAGAAAACACTGGCATCTTAAAGCAGGACACTTCGAAAAATTAAACTTAGACTTCGATTTTTTCTAAGCACATACTAAATTATTAATGATAGTAATTCAATATTATCCTAATTAGAATTCAGATCTACAGGGTAACCCAAAAAGAGTTGGCCGTCATATACCAAACAACGTCTACATACATTTTTAAGCATATATTCCATGTATTTTAGAAGTTAGGGCTGATAAATTTAAGTGTGGCCACAAAGTTGCCCTCGAAAGCGCTAGCGTTAGAACCAATGAATTTTTAAACAGCACAAAGTGTGTCTAAAAACGGATAAGAACGCCTGGAAATAAGATGTGAAGTCAATTACAACCTCCAATAAACCAAATTATTCTTCGAAGAAAGCGGTCAACTCGCACCAAAAGTGTGATTATTCTACTAATTGACCGAAATTCGCTTAGAAGTGCGAGAAAATGCGATACTGATGGTTATTTTTAAATCTTTAATACAGAGGCAAATCAAAGAGGATCTAAATTGGTAACTCAATAGAAAAACAATCTAGAAAGATCATTTGATTGAAATTAACTAGAGAGACAAGAATTTAATTGAAAAGAATGTTGCAAGATTCAAGCGATTCCCAATCACAATGTTAATTTGGCTCGACGAGAAGAGGTTCAGAGGGGAGGCTTTCACCAATAGTGAGAATGTTGTGGTTTATGCCTGTAACTCAGGGCACTTGACTGTTAATTTGAAGAGCCATTTGAGACGCCAGATGCCTGTTTTGGTCATTGTATGGGCTGCATAATGGACTATGTATATTTTATATCTTCTATTATTGCCATCGACGAAGGAATCTTAGTCAACAGATATATTTATCTTAATATATAGAAGGAAAAGAATTATCAAGGGCTCTTTCCACTTTATTGAAAAAGTGGAAAAAAAATTAAAAATTAAATTAAAATATTTTGAGATCTAAATTCAAAAAAAGGGCTTCTAGACGACCTTAGGGAACCAACCCCCAACCCTTGGCGCTTTTTTTGGTGGGGGTCCAAAAACAGGTTTTTCGCCCCCCACAGGGGAGGGGGGCCCCAAAATGAAAATTTTACATGAGCAACTTCAAAGATTTGGAGCATTCTGCACCTTATGTCAAAATCTCAGCTCAATCGGACTAGTATCATTGGTAACTAGCAAGAAGCGTGAACCATCCCCATAATTAGGCGTACCCAAATAATTATGAACTGACAATTTACAGCACGTTTTTACACTAAGTATTTAAACTTACGTAAGATTTAGTGCAGCTGTTAATATTAT
This sequence comes from Caprella mutica, assembly GCA_947561585.1. NCBI lineage: Eukaryota > Metazoa > Arthropoda > Malacostraca > Amphipoda > Caprellidae > Caprella > Caprella mutica. The sequence continues at coordinate 118,268 of CANNZV010001585.1, read as the reverse complement.
TAATTTAATAATATTTAACTATTTAATCATTTAATTTAGAAAAATTAAATGAATTAAGAATGATTCTAGTGTTATATACTTATAGCATTCTTGTCTGTTTTAGAAATATAATTTTATCTAGTAAAGTTAATGTTATCATGTTTATCATTCAAGAACCAAAAGCTGTTTAAGTATAGGTAGTAAGGCGAGGCTAGGTAGGACAAACCGTAGAATAATCGAACACCCTCTAATCTGAAGTAAAATGAGGTCAAATGACGTCTTCCTAGAGGTTGGCAGTGGAGGAGAATGCAATGAGACCTGAGCGGTTATTGAGTTCAAATCTTCCAGCTATAGATCAAGTCAGCACAAGACAGGTACACTTCACCTCACTCACTCTCACGAGGTGTCGACAATGTGTTAACTATATATATAGCGACATAAGGAGCCACCTGGATCTATGTGTCCGGTGCTAGGCAGAAACGGGAGGCTCTTGTATAAAATATTTTATGTTATCAAAACTTATGAAACTTCACTTAATTTCCAGGAGAAATTTATCAGCCGTATTGTTACTGGTTGACTATTGAATGAGACGTGTTTACCAGCCCTTTGAGATGTTCTTGCTTCCCTATTCAGTGGCAATGTAGTAAAATAATACTGTAAAGAAAAATAGGAGTCAAATTATCGAGAAAGAAATTGCAAATGCGTTGTTATGAATATTTACGGAGTTGATGTTCTTGTTAATAAGTACTAGAGTTATTTAAAAGCTAGATACACTGGTGTATTGCAACTCGTTAGATTTTAGATCATAAAGTTAATTGAATGTTTTAATGGTGACCGGTATATTCCACCCCGGTAAATTCCACCTCAGTATGTTCCACCTTGGTCAGTTCCACCCCACTTTACGGGTTAGGTTTGTTAGTTATTGATATCAATCATATAATTGAATTTTAATTAATACTAGCTAACTTTCATTTTCATTTTAGCAAATTAACTTTTTGTTATCCAATCACAAGCTCTTTATTGTTCATTACACATGTGATAGGACAGCTGCATTACAGGTTGTGTGAACGCACTTTATCAGTTGAGGTATTTTTTACATTCAATTGCAAGCTGATTATCATCACTGTTGCCAACGCAACAGCAATAATAACTGTAAGATGATGTCATATAGTACTTCTTGTTATTTTATTTTATTTTGAATTTGTTATTTACGTCGAGTAAAAGTGGTGTATAATGGTTTTTGACAAAAGGCTTAAAATTTGTTTGACCAAGAAGTTTTTTTTTTATGGGGATGAGTACAGGGTTTTAGGCCTGAGGTGAACTGCTCTTTTTACATGGAGAGATTTTGACAACAGGAATATTTCTCCTAAAATCCAAAACAGCAACTTATAAACAAAAAGCGAAAACATTGAATGATTTGTCACTGCCAGTCGACACCCTTCACACCTCTTCCATCCATTGTTGTAAGAGCACCAGCATGTAATTCAGCTTCATGTAAAATGGAATTATCATTAATATGCTCAACATGTAAACCTTGAAATAAAACACCATATTATGAATATTTGTATTAGGATAAAATATCGAAAATTGACTTGAGCAACCTAATAATTATGTGTTCCCTCTGTTCATATTTAATTACATTGTTATACAAATTAACATATCTTTTAAGGGGCAGGTAAGTTTCTGTGATATATGTATGATATGATTTATTTGTGATAGCTATGATTAATAAAAAAAACGGTTCTAGATGTATTCCATCTCAGCATATCCCACTCCGGTAAATTCCATCTCGGTATATTCTACCGAGGAAAATTTCACTCCTGAGAATTCCACTCCGGAAAATTTCACTCCGGTAAATTCCAATCAGGTATATTCCAACATGGAAAATTTAACCTCTGTGGTAATGCTCATTAGAGTGACAATAAAAAGTCAAACATTTTATTTTGGATAGGCATTTGTTAAATTCTTCGTACCTATTGAAATACTTCGTACCCATATTTTTATTTATATCTGTTGGTCGGGACACATATAATAGTGCAACTAAATATTAGAAAATGCAAAGTCCCGCCAAAAAGCGAATACTTCAATGGCAGCCTATTTATTCGTTAAAATAACAAAGCAGAACAGCATATTCTCGTATTTTCAAATAATTCATCAGTCCTGTACTACCTACATTTGATTCAAATTAAGCTACCAAACCATTTCCAACATGCTAATAACAAGTGTTCACACAGCACTGCTATAACAGTACATTAAAATATTGAAGCAACAGTTCATTATAAAGTTTCATGTTTCTTAACAGTTGGTGAACTTTTAATTTCAGCAGGTATTTCATTGCATGAAAAGTTTGCTGCTCTATAGCAGAAATACTTAGAAAAACAAGATTGAGGCGGAAAATTATTCACGTTTAATGTACCCTCATTTGTATTTACAGCTTTTTAACATTAATTTAAAACAATTCAAGTTTAATTTAAAATAAGTTAAGTTATATTTAAAATAAATTAAGTTATATTTAAAATAGTTCTACTTTAAATTAAAATAGTTCAACTATAATTTAAAAGAGTTCAACTTTAATTTAAAAAGAAATGAAATTTAATTTTAAAATAAATAAAGTTTAATTTAAAATAAATTTCTATGGGCTCTCAGTATCACACATAGGAAGCTCTGCACTAATATCATTTCATTGCCCACCATAATCTTTCATTGTCCACCATAATCTTTCATTGCCCACCATAATCTTTCATTGTCCGCCATAATCTTTCATTGTCCACCATAATCTTTCATTGCCCACCGTAATCTTTCATTGTCCACCATAATCTTTCATTGTCCACCATTATCTTTCATCGTCCACCATAATCATTCCTTGTCCACCATGATCTTCGATTGCCCACCATAATCTTTCATTGTCCACCATAATCTTTCATTGCCCACCATAATCTTTCATCGTCCACCATAATCTTTCATTGTCCACCATAATCTTTCATTGTCCACCATTATCTTTCATCGTCCACCATAATCATTCCTTGTCCACCATGATCTTCGATTGCCCACCATAATCTTTCATTGTCCATCATAATCTTTCATTGCCCACCATAATCTTTCATCGTCCACCAAAATCATTCCTTGTCCACCATGATCTTCGATTGCCCACCATAATCTTTCATTGCCCACCATAATCTTTCATTGCCCACCATAATCTTCAATTGCCCACCATAAATTTCATTGCCCACCATAATCTTCATTTGCCCACCATAAATTTCATTGCCCACCATAATCTTTCATTGTGTCGCTACCTCTTGTTACGTAAGAGTTTATATTAGATTAAATAATATAATAGGGTTCAAACAGGGTTCATTGAAATAGTTAGGGAGTTTGATAAGTTTATTAATTATCTTACGATACAGATTAAGGTAGCTAACATATCAAAGGGATAGATAGGGTATAGAGTAGGGATCCATATCATTAGACATGATAGGAGTCCCAATGGGAGAGTGGGTAGTAACACGAGCCAATGTATATCTCCAACTGAGTGTGAGCGTCACACTCTAAGTGAGTGTTGCCACTCAACTCTACACTAAACACTCCGTGAGTGTATCACTACACTCTGCAACCTATAACTCAACTAACTCTCAAGGCATAGACCGCTTGCTATTTATATGCTAACTATTACAGGGTAACTGACTAATAACACATGGACTCTACACCATAATCTTTCATTGTCCACCATAATCTTTCATTGTCCACCATAATCTACCATTGTCCACCATAATCTTTCATTGTCCACCATAATCTTCCATTGCCCACCATAATCATTCATTGCCCACCATAATCTTCCATTACTCACTTCTCTCATTTCAATCCTCTCATCTCAATAAATGCTCACTTCTCTCATTTCACTCACTTCTCTCCTCTCATTTCACTCACTTTTCTCATTCCATTTCTCTCACCTCATCTAACTAAATTCTCACTACTCTCATTCCATTTCTCTCACTTCTCTCCTCTCACTAAATTCTCACTTGTCTCATTTCACTACTCTCATGATCTCATTCCCTCCCATTACTAATATAATGATATTAGTGCAGAGCTTCCTATGTGTGATATCGAGGGCCAATAGAATTTAATTTTTTAATTAAACTTCTTTTTTTTTAAATTAAACTTGAACTTTTTTAAATTAAACTTGATTATTTTTTTAAATTAAAGTTGAACTATTTAAAATTAAAGTTGAACTATTTTAATATAACTTGATTTATTTCAAATTAAACTTGACTTATTTTAAATTAAACTTGAATTGTTTTAAATTAATGTTAAAAAGCTGTAGATGTTAGTATCAATAAAGATTATTATTGTTATTAAGAATGAGATATATTTTCCCTGATAATGAATCAGTTAATAGAAATTTTCATCAAATATGCTCTACTGTACTGTGTTATGTACTATACAGTGTCACCCACAAAAAAGTTAACACAACTTTATATTCGATATTTCAACAAGTGTACCTTCAATAGGGGTTGAAATATACTATACATACTTTGATGGAGTATGTTATATACTCTCTTCCATTCTTCTCAATGATAAAATAATATCACAAATATATTCTATTTCAAACTGTCGCAGCTGTAAAACAACCGTGACATATATAGATGTCTCACTCTTAAACACTTGTTGAGATAGAGCCGTTACGACCAGTAGTGAACAGACTATGTCTCATGTATTTACAGGTCACTACTTATTTTCAAAGAGACTTTTCTTATCAGTGAGTGAATAGTTAATGCGGTAATGGATTGCTGCTCTTCTTATCAGTGAGTGAATAGTTAATGCGGTAATGGATTGCTGCTCTTCTTATCAGTGAGTGAATAGTTAATGCGGTAATGGATTTCTGCTCTTCTTATTAGTGAGTGAATAGTTAATGCGGTAATGGATTTCTGCTCTTCTTATCAGTGAGTGAATAGTTCATGCGGTAATGGATTGCTGCTCTTCTTATTAGTGAGTGAATAGTTAATGCGGTAATGGATTTCTGCTCTTCTTATCAGTGAGTGAATAGTTAATGCGGTAATGGATTTCTGCTCTTCTTATCAGTGAGTGAATAGTTCATGCGGTAATGGATTGCTGCTCTTCTTATTAGTGAGTGAATAGTTAATGCGGTAATGGATTTCTGCTCTTCTTATCAGTGAGTGAATAGTTCATGCGGTAATGGATTGCTGCTCTTCTTATTAGTGAGTGAATAGTTAATGCGGTAATGGATTTCTGCTCTTCTTATCAGTGAGTGAATAGTTCATGCGGTAATGGATTGCTGCTCTTCTTATTAGTGAGTGAATAGTTAATGCGGTAATGGATTTCTGCTCTTCTTATCAGTGAGTGAATAGTTCATGCGGTAATGGATTGCTGCTCTTCTTATTAGTGAGTGAATAGTTAATGCGGTAATGGATTTCTGCTCTTCTTATCAGTGAGTGAATAGTTCATGCGGTAATGGATTGCTGCTCTTCTTATTAGTGAGTGAATAGTTAATGCGGTAATGGATTGCTGCTCTTCTTATCAGTGAGTGAATAGTTAATGCGGTAATGGATTGCTGCTCTTCTTATCAGTGAGTGAATAGTTAATGCAGTAACCAATCTTATCAGTTTGTGAAATATACATGCGGCAAGGATATCTGGTACTTCCACATAGTATTTCTTTCAGTTTCAAGTATCATAGTCTTTTATTTATACTTTGACACGTTGGCCGCTATGTGTACAATACACGTACACAGAGAACTTTTTCTATCTGTCAAGTGTACATATGTGTGGTACATGCATCAAAAATATAAAGATTTTTTAATTAGATGTGTCGAAGTTTATATTAGTAATTTCCAGGATTACTAACATGGACTAGTAACAGTGAAAAGAAAGTTAATATATTCCTAAATTAGATGTATCTCAGCTTAAAATAGTAATTTTAAGGAATGATATACTGTAACCAGAAAGTAAATAACGAAAATATTAGTAATATTACTGTTAGGGGTTTTATTTTTATATTCTATTTTCATTTGTTGGTTATTCAATTTGTCCATTCATAAAGTTATTAAAATACTGTGACATATACTTATGTCCAGAGCTGGGTAGTACCTACTTAAGTACCTTGATTACCAAGTACTTAGATAAAGTACTCAAGTACTTTTAATATTTTATAGACGATTATTGGCGAATACTTCATTGGTCAACCCATCGATTTTGGTGAAAAAAAAATTATCTTATTTATTTAGGTAGTGGGCTTCTATGTCCCAAATTTTTGTGAGTGTACGAGCACTATTTATTACATCAACTATGGGAATAATTAATTTTATAAAAAAATATGAAATGTGGAGTGAAATTTTTATCTTATAATGTATACAATTAAAAGTCAATCGTACAAAAATAATATACATATTGTATCACCATTTTAGCTATGAGGCCTGATAATAAATATTTGGGTGGCAATTGTCCGCGGGTGGCAATTGTCCGGGGGTGGCAATTGTCCGGGTGGCAATTGTCCGGGGGTGGCAATTGTCCGCGGGTGGCAATTGTCCGCGGGTGGCAATTGTCCGGTCACGATTGTAAGTAATTCACAGTTAAAATATGAAACTATGCATTTACATCCCATATAAATTACAGAATAACAAGAAAACAGCATTCAAACTTCATCCATAGCGATAAAATTGACAATTTCCCTCTATTATTTCATGTTCTTAAGTCTACTGTAAAATGTATATTTTCCAACTAAAAAAGATGAGAAGTTAATGAGTTTTCACGCTAAAAGAAAACCGAAGACAGTTTTGTTATCTTTGGAAGATTTCTAACAAATCTATCGAGGGCTTTTTCAAATTTATTTCTTGTTTTCTTTTTATCACATTTAAAATTCGATAATTCATGTTTTATTTGAAAAATTTAGTTAGTCATCAAAAAATGTTTATAAAGAAACAGGAACGAAAATTAAAAAACCCTCTATATACTTGCGAATATGTTCCAAGGAAACATACTCAACTTGGCAGCCAGTGAGCTTCATAAATATGTTCTTAAGTACTAAATAAAATGTACTTAGAATTTATGTACTTTTTAAGGTGTAATTCGTACTCAAGTTCTCTTATAAAATGTACTTAGTACTTAAATACTTTTTATAAAATGTACCTAGTACTTGAGTACTTTATATCATGTACGTAGTACTCAAGCCTCAAATTCATTTTAAAGTACTTATTGCCCAATTCTGCGTTATGTCCCTGTCGCAACGGAAAGGTTAAGTTTTCCATTTTGTGATCTGTTTTATATGATAAATTACCACTTTTTTCCAAGAAAAATTCGAGGTAGAAGTGGAACTCTTCCAATTGCTGTTGGTGAAAACACAATATATTCTGAGAAACTGTTAATAATTTATTCTCTGTATTTTTTACTTTTAATTTGTTCAATTTATAAGAAAAGGGTACTTTTACACTTATGGAGGATATAAAAAGAAAATAAAATCCCTATCTAAAATTTCTAAAGAGTCTTGTCACTGAAGCTTAATGTGAAAAAAATTAAATATATTAACTATAATTATGTCACTTGAACAGTTTAACATATAATACTCCTTACCACAAAGCACTGCTCAATTATAAAATTATTTTGAAATAACCCTGAAAATTGTTATGCGTTTTGATTTGCCGAAACACAAACTAATGTATCATTGAAGCCTAATAGACCACTTAAGTAAAGTGAGCGCCATTCCAACTTAGCTCATCAGTGAAATATATTAAAGGTCCTCTCCAGGCTCCGGGAAAAAAATGAGTTTATTACATAATATAATAGAACTAAGGTCTACGATCATTATTCTGCAAACTACATACAATTTGGTTCAGTATATATTTTTTAATTTGTTTTTAAAGTTTTTAATACTCTGTGAGCAACAATTGAGCGAATCACTAATCTGATGCTCAAGAAGAAGATTGTACACTCTTTGTTTTGATTACAAATTTGAATTTTATGAACAAACCATGCGTTTTCGGCTTTTATTTAAATTATTTTAGATATTAATTGTTTCCTAAAGTATATAAACGTTTCTATTATAAGTTCATTCAATTTTATACCTTTACACGAATATTATTTGGATTTATTTAACCTAATACCTAGTTGACAATCAAAACAAATGGTGTACATTCTTTTTCTTCAGGCTGATAATCTCTTAAATTAGTAAGTCGGAAGTAAAATAGGTTTTGTAGAGTTTTGATTTTTAAAAATCTTTAAAAGCATATAAAAATAATAATACGCTACCAAATTCGATGCGGTTTGCAGCAAAATGATAAGGAACATTAGCCTCGTTAAATAAAATAATAAAAATATTTGCTTGGAGGGGACCTTTAATGTTTCGCTATGTTAAAATGAAAATAAGGTTCATTAACATCTGTATAGCTGACAATTTAGTTGATCTTTCAGACTTATAATTCGATATATTAATACCTAATCTCTAAGCTCATTCATTGTAGTAAAGTTTATTGAAATTAGTATTAAAATTATAAAGTTATTCGTTATTTTAGACGTTCTCTGTGGTCGTTTTTACGTTAATCACCATCAGTGGCTAAATGTCTGTCTTGTTGCGTTGTTTTGTAATATCGTTTGGGACCAAGCTCCAAATAGTCTCACATAACATCCACTGAAGATGTCTCAAATAACTCCTATTTTTCTATTCCAATGAACTTAACAGTAATGACTTCGGTTAGATATTAGATATTCAAAGGTGACCGGTAAACTTCCAGTGGGAAACTCCCAGTGGGAAACTCCCAGTGGGAAACTCCCAGTGGGAAAACTCCTAGTGGGAAACTCCCAGTGGGAAAACTCCTAGTGGGATAACTCCCAGTGACTCTTATATTAAATATTTATATGCATTAAAATTTGTAGTTTAAGTGAAACTTACCAAATAAAAAATAATTTCAATAATATGCATCCAAATTTGTAGCTAAAATCAAAACCTACCAAATAAAACATTATTACAATATAACTTTAAATTCAAATTTCATTATCAAATTAGTAATTATGAGTTCATGTTAAAATATCATGAATTACGAAACTGCTAGTTTTATTTTTAATTAACTACTAAATAAATTAAACGTTTAACTTGGCTTCACATTTCGAAACTGCTTGCATATTTGAAAGAGATTCCAAATGAGCAAACCGTTCAACTTTGTCTTTGGTTTATAATTATATGAAGAGATAATATTATATTGAACGATTACTAGTAAAATTTAATAGTTTATATTATTTCCCAGAATTACTTTAAATTACGAAACTGCTTGAGTGTTTGAAATATCTTTAAATGAACAAAATAAAATCAAATATAAGAGCGCTTTCTTAATCAAGAGTATTTTAGACAGCTTTAACCAAAGGATAAATGAACTCCTAAGTAATTTGATAAAAGAAATTTGAATTACCTTTTTTATTGATATAGCTAATGTATCATTTAGTAAGATTTTACTAAAACTATCCATTTTATTGCATATTAATAAATATTAATAGGCCTCGTCAAAGATAGAATGTTTGGGAGCGAAATTTATTGGACTGGCCCGTTTTGAGGCCTTTGTTACCGTGTATGAAAAATTGAGACCAAATGCAATAAACTTTTTAATTCATCTTTTCATACCAACCCAACGCATTAGAGGATGGATCGCAAGTTGGAAATATGACAAAAATACAAAGGTTTTGGACATTTACGGCCACTGTGGGTACCCAGTAAATTCAAAATTGAGCATAAAAGCAAGTAATTTGCCGATATGTAAGGTTTCATCGTTGTACTGGCAGTTTTGTATTTTCACTCCTGATCAACTGTCCCAACTTCGAGCTTGCAAAGGATATTGTGCTTACGGAAACGGCATGGCTTCGTAAGCATTTTTTCTGATTACAGCCTGCCATTAGGGTTCTGTAGGAAACTTGTTCTGGATACCGAGAGCGAAGCTATATCTCTCGGCGTCTGAGACTCAGTGCAGTTGATGGTCAATACGGAGGGTTTCAGGTTTATACACAAATTAATAATTAAGTTCTGACGGTATATATAAGTTTGAAGAATTAATCACTATTCATTATATTTTCCAGAATTACATGATAAGATGCTGAAAAAGAGTGAAAATCGAAATATAAGAGGAATCAGGAGAAAATCATTATCCCTTCCTTTATTTCTTGATGGTCTTCTGTTAATTCTTTTCATTTATGTTGGAATAGGCATAGATTTAAACCTTAAGAAACCGTTCTACACATACTTTCATGTCTGCTCCGAAAATGCGTCATTGGATAAAATAACTATGGATAGAAATTTGATTTCTACAAAGAATATTTTGACCACAGAAAAACAATTGGTATTTCTGGGTGTGCTGACAACACAGAAATTCATAGATACTAGAATGACTGCAGTGATTGATACTTGGGCAAATAAAATACCGGGAAAAGCGACAATATTCACTGAAGAGAATGCAGTGGCAGGTAATGGTGATGTCCCTCTGATCCGCCTGAAAGGGGTTGATGACTCTTACCCTCCCGTCAAGAAAGCATTCATGGTGCTCAAATTTATGTACGATCACCACCTCAACAGTTTTGAGTTCTTCATCAGAGCTGATGACGATGTATACATCATACCAGAAAGACTAGAAAAGTTTCTGCGCTCTATTAACAGTTCAGAAATATTCTACATTGGTCAGATGGGCAAAGGAATTAAATCTGAATTTGGAATGCTATCTCTCTTGGAAGACGAGAACTACTGCCAGGGTGGACCTGGAATGATCATCAGTCGTGCAACCTTGGCTAAGGTCGGTCCTCACATTGGAGAGTGCCTCAAGAAGACACATTCAACGCATGAAGATGTGGAACTTGGTAGATGCATTCAAAAATTCTCAGGAGTCTCTTGTACTTGGAATTATGAAGTAAATATATGAAAAATGATATTAGGAATAGCTTTATAATTCTAATGTTAATTTTTCGATATAAAAATATTACATTTTTATAAATAAAATATAATACATAATTAATTATATGAGGTTATTTTCGATATAAATTTGATGCATATTATAATAGCTTTCGGAATTGAAAAATAATAGATAATTTTTATTATATAAGAGAATGCATGCTGGGTTTAATTTGAAGATGTGAGCGCACTTCTAATGACGGAAAAACAGTATTTTTGAACGCAGAGTAAAATAGAATAGCTTCGATTACAGAAGACTTTTGTGATTGAAGAATTAACTTTGCAATTGTTCAAATTGCAAACGTTACGAAACAGGACATTGGGAATTTCGCGTCATTGTCTTTTTCAATTTCACTGCATCAATTGTTCATGGTTTGGTAAGATAAATTTTGTATTTTGAAACACCCCCTCAACGAGTAGTTCATATTGTACTCTGATATTCCTAATGGCCTGTTTCGTGACATTCCTTGGTGCTCATTATCAACGTTCACTGTATACTAATGGTCATAAATTTGAAAATTTGCCAAGTTTATTTAACAAAATATAGTTGTTAATATATAAATAATTGAATATAGTTTCAACAATGTGAATTACTTTTAATAGATTTACATCTACAGTATATATCAAACATTGCGACTTCTTAAAAAAGTGGTTGCTTTACTTCAAAATTATTTCACTATAACTCAATTTCAAACCCAACAGATGAAGAAAATCATGACTCAATTGTATGCGTCATCTTCGCAAATAAATGAAACTTTGAAAAGTTTAGATCTTCATCGGCCCATAACCATTCATCCTATCAAGAATCCTCTACACATGTACAGGATGCATATTTATACTCAGGTATAGAGTTTAATTGCCTCAAGTTTCGGAAAGAGAGCAGCTATAATTATTTCCAATTTTTGTCTTTAATGAGGTAAATAATTGTAGAAAATGTATAATAAACTATCCATATGTGAAAGTTATGGGCTCGTATAACTATACAAAATTTATGCACATTATTAAAGTTCAAAGGCAATAAAAAGAAGAATGATCGGTGCTAACTCTTATCCTTGCTGTTGTATTATTGATATTCAGTGCCTTAATAATTATAGCTTGGTTATATATAATTATGAATAGTTTTCATTAAATCAAGTAATCTTTGCCAGGAATACTCAATAAGAGCCACAGAGACTGAGATTGGGTCAATTCTTAAGGAACTTTTGACCACAAACATCACTCACAACATTCCACTCAGCTACCTAGACAATATTCAGTCGGGGAGTTTCTTCGTCCACATGGGTAAGTCTTTCTTTATTTATTTCTTTATTCAAAAATGTTCCTTTATAATTATGATCAGAGTTAGGGAGTTGCTCTTTTCAATTTTCAATAAATTATAATAATATTATAAATTATTTTTCCTTCACTTTCATTCGTAAACGAATAGCCCGGGGACGAATTGTCCTAGCACCCTACGTTAGATGCTATTATTTTTCAAGGTAAAAATGATCTTATTAATACATTAATATCACAGACATTGAACTAAATTAAGAAGCTATTAAACACTACATACCCTATCGAGGTGGTACTACATTAACTCAACTTCATATGAATTGTGAACCCTTATGTAATTACATTTATCTGACTGAAACGAACACGTAACAGTTAGTGAACCGGTATGTCTTCGAAATTAGCAGCTTCTCAAGGGACTGTATTGTAAAACCTTATTTATAGTATTGTTAGAACAGTTATGTATATTTAATTCCTTTGAAATAAACTTAATAAGATTCTTTATCGACTGTAATAATTATAGAGAAAAATTTGATCATTAATTAATTTAATGGAGGGATTAACGTTTACTATGGATCCAAAGACCATATCACTGAATTCAGAAAGAAATATTGAAATAAGGAGGTTTTAAAGAAACATTCAAAAATGAATTTGATTTCATGAAAATATAATCTAAAAGAGTGCCATGATCACTATTATAACTTCTTATGTATGTTACCTTTAGGTAATTGTTTTATTTATTTTTTCCATAGGTGAAAACGCAAGTTTCGTCTCAAGAAGACCTAGGGAAGAGCTTACAGTTGATCCTGTCGATCTGTTCCAGTTACAGACCCATTCCGCAAACACTGTCAACCCACGCTTTCGGTCTAACCCTGCATTGGTAGGAGCAATCAACCGCACCAGATCAACCATTCTTGATGATTACTATGAGTGAGTGCTTTTACAATAGAACTTACTCAATTTTTAGGTGAACAAAATTTTTATCGGGTGAGTTATTGAACCTCTGTACAATAAATTAACTGGTGAATCCGTGTAAACTTTATGAAAATAGGTGTTAGAACAATTAGAGTAGAAACTGTCAGTGTATTTATATTATAAGTAACAAATGTATGAAATTTTTATCACCGTCAGAATGACATATTTCACACTACGTTAATTGTATTATGAACATATACAAGGCAATCAAGTTATTAATTTAAGCTTTTTGAAAAATATAGCCCTGGTTTGGGTAAAGTTGCAATCTGATCTGTGGGACAGTGAGAAGGAGCATTCACTATTCCCACTGAATCGCTGCCCTGTGTGAACAAGTGGTTTCAGACTAGGCTTAAGTTACTTGGATGAGAGTGTAGCGTGTATAGGTTAATGTCGGGATTTAGTACATATATGGTCCCACTTGGGGTTCTGGTTGCTGTCTCTTCGAAACTTTCCATGCAACTTCAACACATATAGGGTAAAAGGCCGTAGCCAATTTACTAGTTACAAACAGATGTTTTGGGTTATAATTATTACGTATTTACGTTTTTGGTCATATATATATAAGTTTTTAGCTCTCCTGTAAAATGTGTATTTTTCACTTCAAAAAAGACAAGAAGTCAATGAGTTTAGACGCTACAAGAAAACCAAACACAGCTTCAAAATCATTAGAACATTCCTAACAAATGTATTGAGGGCTTTTTCAAATTTCTTCCTCGTTATTTTTTATCACAGTGCAAAACAGAGAGTATAGGTGTTGTTCTTAGAAAATATTAGTTAATCATCAAAAAATGCTTATAAAAAACTTGAAGGAATATTAAAAAAGCACCTGTAGATCTGTTAGAAATGTTCCAAGGATTCTAAAACTATCTTCGTTGTTTTTTCTAGCATATTCACTCATAAACTTCTCATCTTTTGAAATTTATAAAAAAATTTATAATAAATTTAAAATCTACTTTTTTCGAAAACCAAGGCCAAAAGCGTGGTTTTTTCAAAGTTACATATATATACCTAACAAATTTCAGAAAAATCGGTCCACAAATAAAAGAAAATTTAAAGCTATCTTTCTTATACTTTATTATTATTATTAATTATTACTTTATTATTATCAATATTTCTATTAAATATTGAAATATGAAACCAAAGTTGTAAATAATTGTTAGTACCTATTGTAACAGGAAACATCGATAACAATATAATAACAAATATTATCATATATTATCTGAAAGAACAACATCTAAGTTAATCGATAATAATAAATAAAGTACATATGTTCAAGTTTGTATGTCAGACTATTGGAGAGAATGCTGTGAGTTTGACCTCAGCCATATATCACAGAAGAGAGAAAAATAAGAGCTAAAGATGAAGGCTGCAACTAAGATCTGTAGGTTAATCAATGATTTTTAATATAAATCTGTTCGTTCATCCAATCAATAATTACAGAAAAGGGAGATGTAGAGGGGATAAGAATTAGAGAGGAAGGCTTTAACTAAGACATGTAGGTTAATCACTGATTTTTATTATAAATCTGTGCGTCCATCCAATCAATAATTACAGAAATGGGGAACAGTCATTTTGACCTCAACCAACGATACTTAAAAAAGGGGAGAGAGAAATATAATTTTGACCTCAGCCAATGATTAATTAAAAGAGTATAGAGAGAAATGTAATTTTGACCTCATCCAATAATTTTTTAAAAGAGAGGAGAGACGAATGTAATTTTGACCTCATCCAATGACTACTTAGAAGAGAAGAGAATAGAGAGACTAAAGAGATATGAGTTTACTTCAATTCTATTAGCCTTTGAGGAATATGTATTCCAACCAATTTCCATGAGGTATAATTTTTCTAACTTATTTTCCTCATTATACATTCCTAATCCTAGAGATATATACTGTGAAAAATCATTCAAATCACATTTTATTTCATTATTATCCGAAATACACATATTTTAAAGAAAAACATATTTTATTACAATAAGCATTTATGATGTAACACTAGAAAAAAAATAAAGATACATACAAATAACATATATGATAAAGAATGATATAAAACATTAGAGGACTTATTTTAGGGGTAACATGGCTATTTAATATGTTTATGTATTTTCTAACAGCATAAAAGCTTTTCTATTTAAATCATTTATGACAGGTAACATAATTAATTAAATACACATATAATAAAATATAGAAATACATTTTAAGTAATTCTAAAATGTGTTAGGTATATGTTTTGTCCATTACCATAAGTTATAATAAGTTCTAACACTAATGCAACTGATGCACGAACAATCCCAAACAATTTCTGAACAAACGATCCAGATACAAACAAAATATCTAATTTCTTATATTAAATATAGTTCTAAAAGATAAAAATAAGTTTTGGAATCCTTATATAAATATTTAACTCTAATTACTTATATTTAATAGCCCTACAAACAACGGTCTGTAGAACAATCCATCGATTCGATATCCCAGCAATCCAAAAGAAATCGAATCGATATACGTTGTTTATAGGGAGATATAATACAGTGGATAAACTTTATGTGCATATGTCTTAGTTCCTCGTACCTCACTTGTTAGATATTGATGCCAGATTCACAATATTTTACTAATTACATTTAAATATAAAGTTTTACTTGCTTTTGAGATTAATAAGTTAACTGAAAGATTAATGAATAGATTTTGAAGATTATGATTATAAAATAAGGTCACTTGGTACGTATGAAAGAAATTAATCATATGAGTATTAATATGAATATGTATATTTGTTTGAACAAACATCTCATCCAATAGGACTTAAAAATAAGTGTACATGTTCTAAATATATATATAACAATATTATTATATATAATATATAACCTGTGTAAATATTTATTCAACAAACATTCATTTAATTAGTCTATTACTCTCAAAATGGCAACAGCTTTAGAAGCTGCGCGGTCTGAATGCGCACGAATTTTAGTGATTTGTTAAGAGCTAATAATATGCTTTAAAAGATATACATTAGTTGGAAATGAAATATTCATTACTAAACCTATTCTAAATATAAGTTTAATATTAGTATTACGTTATTTAATGGTTTGAGCCGGGAATATTAAATATGATAAGAAGGAATTGTTAAGAGTGATTGGAGCACAATTAGTTACTTATGTTCAGTAATTTTAAGCCCAGTATTTCATCAGGGTAACTTCGGTATTTTCAAAATATGTTATTTCATGTTGAAAATAATAAAGAAAATAGGTGGTGAATTTGACGTCCGCTACACTATAGCTATTGCTGACACAATTCATCCTCTGGGGAAATTCTACTTTCTTTATATCTTTAACATAACAATCTGTAACTTTCTTTATATCTGAAAAACGGTAATAAATGTATGCTATCCAATAGTTCATAAGTTAATTGTATAATATATTATAATTTATAAATATATACTAAGCAAAGACTTATATCGCAAAGAATGTCCCTCACAGTTCGTATAATAGAAAAAGGTATTAAACCACTTAATCACCAATTTATGGGGATTTTTGACGGTTATTGTCAACTTTTTCTTATTTCGTTCATGCAGTACCCGATTCACGGAACCTTCTCTAAATTAAATGAATAACTATTTTGATTTTAAACATTTTTAAAAGAAGTGGAGCAAGTTAAACTAGGTTAAATTCTAGTCAGTTATGTTTACTAGCTTCATTTCTGGTCCGTTATCTTTACTTGGTTAAATTATCAATATTTGACCAATAATTGGAATAATATTATAATTTTGGAATCATATATACCACATTAAAGATTTTTAAGCTAAGTTTTTTTCAATCTTTTTGCTACTCGTTCTTCACAACTTCAAAATGTATCACGTTTTTTATCATTCTTTCAATTAATAAAATATGCACAATTAATGTACATTAATTAATGTATATTCATTAATATTATCATTTATAAGGTTGTGTATATATAAAATAATAAAGCAAATTATTTTCAGAACTAAAAAAGAGTTCTGGTCCGTTAACTTTACCAGCTTCATTTCTGGTCCGTTAACTTTACTTGTTCCAAAGTAGTTTATTTACATATATGGTTATATGAACAATTGATTACTGACTACAGAAAGTAAATTCAAGATGATTATTAATAATGTGATTTTTTAAGTTCTCTTTACAAAGATATGCAGTACCTTATCGTTTCAGACTGTCGAAGAAGACTGGCCGAGACATTACATCACTTAAATTTTATCACAGTTATATCAAGTACTCGTTAAAGTCTGGGTTTCAACATCGAAGTAGATACAATTTCTTGTACAGAACATTGAAGGGCAGTAAAAACCAGTCATCTTTTGAAGATGTTTTGGCAGAGGTATGACAATTTCCTATATGTGATGGGAAAGAAAATAGTATAATAATTAATTATGCCCCTTTTTATTTTGATTGTCGTGGTATAGATTCCGCTTGGTTCCCTACAAGTTCGAGAATATATCAAAACACAAACGGACATGAAGAAGGTACGTTCAAAAGAACCAGAATGTTTGTATTTAAATCAGTGAACTTTTCCCTCTAAAATTTATTTTCCTACATTTTCCCACTTTTCATTGCAGGATTCAATTTCTAATAATGAGATAATACATTTCCTCCTTCCCTTGTCTGGCAAAGATGATGTCTTCCAGAAGTTCATGGGTGTGTTTCTTATATATTTCTGTGATTGATATTCTATCATTATTTACAATATACCATTCTTTCCAAATAAATGTACTTCATTATAGTTTTAAGAAAAATGTAGAAGGTTAATTAATAGCAATGTATACTGTTTCATTTTCATCTTCACAGAGAATTATAAGAAGGTAATTTTGGAGACTTCAGAAGCAGCTGTACTCATCATCGCTCATTACAGCGAAGAAAAAACTAAAGATTTTAAAACAAAGGAACCTTACCACACTGTGATGAAAATAAAAACACTCTACCCTAAAGCTGTTATCAACATTGTGGAGGTTAGTGATAGTCTTTTCTAAGGAACCAGAAATATACCACTTAATTAGTAAGGAAAAATATTGTCTTTTTAAACAAAAAAAAAAAAAAAATTAGTAAAGCCTCGCTATATACTTTTCATATATCTCAAGATTTATTTCTATATAGTAGTATATTAAATCCTAACGAGATAATTTAGATACTACAGTGAAATTCCTGAGAAAGGAAGTATCGGTTCCTTCAAAACTCAAAGCCACTTCATATTTCGGGTGCACTAGATAATTTTCCATGATTAAAATCGTAGAAAACTATAGTCATTGAGAGATTACTATGACTAAATTCATGACATATATCATTTTATATAATTAAGACATTGAAAATTACTTCATAATTCAAGTACATTTCATAATTCAGAACTTCATAACTCAGGAGTTTTAGATAGTGGGCTAAAAATTTAAGCAACTTGCAGCTCTTATATCCTTACCTTCGCTTACTGCCATTACTTACCTTACTACGTATCTTTACCGTACTACTTTTCCTTACAGTATTACCATGCATCGTTTCTTTTCACCTATCCTTACTTTAACACCGAACCCTACCTTACTACCTATCCTGACTATATATTCTTACTACCTATTTTCACCTTACTACCTATCCTTTCCTTACTAAAAATAATTATCTTACTACCAATCACTAAAAGAACTTCGAACAAGAGACTTTTCGAGTAAAGAAAGTATTGGTTGTCTAATCTATACCGACACTTGTTTAACACCGGCACTGTAGACAGGATGTGGTTAATTAAGTGGTTCTTTAAAGGTTATTAAGGGGCAGGAAGTCTATTAAAAAACTATACTAGGAAGGAACCAGGCAATGAAAACTACTAGTTCTAGCTGATCCACTGTCACAGCCCGAAAGAGAAGTTTTCTGGATGACACCGATTTACGACAGAAAAAGCCACACAATCATTAAGAGTCGCCAATTACGACCCAACTGTCCGTGACGGAAGTGTGAGCATATTGAATCAACTAGATTACTAGAGTACCAGCCACCCAGAAAAGAAATATTAGAAGAAGCTACGAATGCTTCTGAACTAATTAATAAAAGAAGAACCAAGATCACTCAAATGAGTGATTACGACAGTGACATCGAAGTAATCTTCTCTAATATTGAAGAAAAAGAGAAGAAAGAAAATGTCAATACGCAAAACGAGCAGAACAAAAGAAAGAGAATCACCAGTGCAAATGAAGACAATGAAGAAATTAAGAAGATAAAATAAGAAACCAAGAATTCAAATACTTCCCCGTCGTCGGTCAATAAAACAGTCGAGGATAAAAGAAAGAATCGTGAAATTCCACCTGACCATATATGACTTCTCAGGTACATCAGCCGAGATCGAAGCAGCTGCGGTTGAAGAAGGTATTGAGTCTTCAGTAAGAAGAAAAAACTTCAGTTATGACATGAAAAAAGGCGTCTAAACCGTCATCCCCGAGTGCCAGAGGGAGCCATTAGGGCTCTGAAACAAAAGTGGAATCACTGGGAAGAACAAGATGAAAAACACAACGTAGTTTATGTGAGTTACTAAAAAACCACTCCTGCGGAAGAAAATCATACCCCAAAAGTATACGAAAGTACTACCAGCAACAGAAGCAAAGTAACCAGTGAAGACATTTCAAGAAGTCACCACCCTCCTTCCACCAGACGGGAAGCAGTCAACAGCTACTACCTTACCCCAGACAAGATCACTAGGTCACCGTCTGACGTCAGAATCCCACATTCCTAGAGATATGGGACATATCTTACTGCAAGAAAACAGCCTAGGCCACTGTCGGTCGGGCTGTCGTAATCTCACTAGCACTAGGCGCTTGTTGTTGTTGTTGTCGACCCCCCCTCCGGCCCGACACGGGACAGAGGGCCAAACTCACCCCGCATCCAGCTCCCACCCAAGCTGCGCACCCCAGTCGGCCAGCAACCCCGCCACTCCCACGGGGTTCCGCCAGAGGTCCACCGGGACCAAGTCTGTGGTGACGTGCGCGCAGCCAAAGAGATGTTGTGTGTTATGTGGTGTTGTCCCACATAGTGGGCACTGTGGTGTTGGATGTGTCTCTGGGGATATTTTGTGTAGGTATTCATGTAGTATCGGTGATTTGTTTGTTCGTAGTTGTGATAGAAGTCTGCGTGTGTGTTTAGGGAGTGTTTGTTCTGAGGGGTCTATGGTGGGTGGTGTGTCTTGAAGTATTTTGTTTATGGGTCTAGTGTTCAGGTGGTGTTCGACTATTTGCGTGTGTATTGTTTGTTTGTTTGTTTTGATGGAATCGTGTGTTGTGTTTTCGGGTGTTGTGTCTATGTTTGTGGTGTAGTTGTTGTTGTTGTCGAAGGTAGTTTGTTTCATGTGTCTCGTGTTTGTGGGTTGGAGTGTTATGTGGTGGAGTGGGTGTTCGGGATGTAGGGCTAGTTGTCTCTGTTGTGATGCGTGAAGTTTTAGGTGTTGTTTTAGGGGGAGTGTCTGTGTTTCATCGTGTAGGTGGTTTATGTTCGTGTCTCGTGTGCATCCTGTGGCTATTCGTAGTGCTGTGTTTTGTACTATCTGTAACTTGTTTATGTTTGTGTCTGATGTGATTGGGGACCAGATGGTGTTTGCGTATTCTAGTATGGGGCGTGTGATTGTTTTGTATGTGTTGAGAAGTGTTTCTTTGGTTTTCCCCCAGTGTGTTGTGGTGAGTGCTTTTAATATGTTTAGTGTGTTTTTGGCTCTGTGTGTTGTGTTCTGTATGTGTTTTGCGTATGTGAGTTTGGGGTCTTGAGTGAGTCCTAGTATTTTTGGTGTGCGTGTTGTTGGTAATGTGATGTTGTCTATCTGTAGGTTCAATATGGTGCTGTATTCTGCGGGGTCTGGTGTGAATAGTGTTGTGGTGGTTTTTGTGGCGTTTAGTGTTAGTGAGTTGTCTATGGTCCATTGGTGTATCTGTTGTAAGTATGGTTGTATTGTTGTTTGGGCCGTAATGTAGTTGGAGTGTGATGAAGCTATTGTTATATCGTCAGCGTATGTGATGAGTGTGATGTTTGGTGGAGGTGTCGGTATGTCTGATGTGTAGATGTTAAATAATGTTGGGGAAAGGACACCTCCCTGTGGGACGCCGGACTTAGTGTGTCTTGTGGAGGAGATTGTGTTATTGTATTGTATGTATTGCTTGCGACCTTTTATGTAGTTGGCCACGAATCTGCTGATTGTGGGGTGGATGGGGGTGTTGTGTAGTTTGTGTGTTAGTGTGTGTGTCTACAGTGTCAAATGCTTTCGACATGTCGAGGGCAACGACAACTGTTCTGTGTGGGGGTTGTTTCTGGTTGAAGCCTGTTGTGATTATGTTGTTTAGTGTGTGTAGCGCTGTGTTTGTGGAGTGTTTGGCCTTGAAACCGTGTTGGTGTGCTATGTGTGGGATGTTGTCTGTTATGTGGGGTAGTATAATTTTCTCTAGAGTTTTGATTAGTGGGCTGAGTAATGATATGGGTCTATATGATGTTCCTGTGTTTGGGTCTTTGTGTAGTTTGGGGATGGGTATGACTTTTGCTAATTTCCATGTGTGTGGGATTGTGTTAGTGTTCAGTGCTATGTTGTATATGTGTGTTATGTATTGTATGGCTTTGGGTCCTAGATGTTTGAGATGTCTTATGTTTATGTCGTCTGGTCCAGTTGAATTGTTGTTTTTGGCGCTTTTGATTGCCTCTATTGTTTGTTGGGTGGTGATTGTTATGTTGTGTCTTGGAAGTTTTCTAGTGTGCCTATCTATTTTTCGTCGGAGTCTGTTTGTTTTGTGTATGATGGTGTTTGTGAATTGTTTGTTGAAGTGTTGTGATTTTTCTTTGTTTGTGATAGCGGTTTTCTCTCCGAATGTGATTGTTTGGTTGTAGGTAGGTGGTGGTTTTTTGTTGGAGAGTCCCGCTATTGTTTTGCACTAGGCGCTTCCCCTTAGTCTTCCGTTCTAATCAATAACGTCACTTGTTTAACATCGCATAATCACAAGAAATATCGTAATTACTTTACGAAGCTTTAGTTGGTGTCTAAGCTCAAGAAGAGAACGGCGTGGACTGTGATTTATAAAATTATGCCTTGACGGTCGCTTCCAGCCATCTAACTCGTTCATTCTACAAAGTTTACATTTATAGCAACATACTAATGACGTATTTGACTAAATCATGACATCACACTGAAAGCCGATTTTGAGCTTCTCGAGCCTTGATTACATAAATAAATAATCGTTTTTTTTGTACATGTCTTTTGTATTCAAGAATTAACTGTTTCATCCTACTACCAATCCTTAGCTCACTTCCAATACTTACCATACTATCATAAGTCAACATCATTGAAAAATGTTCTAATTTTGACTGAATTATAAAATATCTAATTGGTGTATTATGAACACTCTTTCTTTTAAAATTGTTTGTTATTAAAAACATAACTATTCTTTATGTTTATATTTTCTCAATTTAAAAAAAAACATTGATTTCTATTGAGTTAAAAACATTGATTTCCATCAACCGTTTATCAAATGCTATATATATGTACTTATTAATATTTAATATGTACACTGTACAGTTAGATGTATAGAATTAGTGTAATGATATGGAATTAGCTGAATACAGACTATAGTTATATAATTTATAGAAACTAAACTAAATATAAATTAAAAATTAAATTAAAGTATCTGTTGTTTTTCTGGTCCGTTATCTGTAATTACTCCATAAAATTTTCCGAATTTTCCGAATTTTTAAACGATTATTGACCATATTTTTTAGCGATAACCGAAATCTAGTAAACAGAATTATAACGAATCAGAATTATAAAAAATTCCGAACATTCTTGTTGAAGAATTTAGATATTTCTGAAAATAATCAAAAATTTATAGTCTCATTTCTGGAGGGTAACTCACTAGTAAGATCAGAGGTTCTATATGAATAGAAAGATTAATGATGATGAATAGAAGGATTTCTTATTCATCATCAGGATATATATTCATCATCACCCTTCTCTTGATAATGAATAGAATCTTTCTATTCGAAAGCTTGAAACCAAAAATATCTTCAACGCTGAGTTTAAATAACCTCTGATAATATGGAGTATGTTGAGTATGACTCTTTTCAATCACTAGTATGAATAATTCACATTAATCGAATGAAAAGCAAGCTCATATAAATCTGAGAAAATGAATATGGATGATATGATCGGTTAATGTAACAATCTTAATTGTTCTTCTTAACAGGGTGAAGGTAATTTTTCACGTGGCAAGGCCTTGCAACTGGCTGCTAATCAATGCACGGCCCAAAGTCTTTTGTTCTTCTTGGATGTGGACCTGCACTTCAAACGAGACATCCTGGAGAGAATAAGAATGCTGACGAAGAGAGGAAAGCAGGTAGATTTAGGAATGCTTCAAAGACAATTATTAATGGTGGCAATTAATTGCAGAAATACTGAAACGTTTCTGTATTACTTGTGAATGAAGGATCCACAGATTTTGATAAATAGAAATAGAGCTGACAAAAGAATAGATATTAATTATGCATAGCAATATTGTGAAATGAATTTAGACTTAGAATCTGTCTTCTTTACAATTATTTCGTTATATATTTGAGAGCTTATCTGAAATTTGTAAATCGCACAAAAATATTTCAGTGTGGACACAGCTTCATTTCACGTCTGATAAAAAGTCGATTTCAAAACTTAAATTTTCTGTTTCTGATACCATAAATAATTTTCGTTTTATAACTGTAGGTAAAGGCAAAGTATAAAGACAAAAATAAATATTGAGCTAAGTAGTAAGGACCTAAGTTATCAAATCACTTGAGAGATAATGTGTGTAGAGCAGAAAACTGCCAGTTTACTTGGTTCAAAATTCTATCCTGCCAATGAAAGTTGTTTATGTATATGTATTTTTAAAGTGAAGTGCCAAAAATGTAAGAACAAAGGACAAATAAAATTGTGATAAAATAAAAAAAAATAATTAAAGTTTCAATACATTTATATAAAATATTCAAATCTTGGACCCGCAAGAATATTTTACTACAATATTGAATTAGTATTTGTATTGGAATTGTTTCTTGATCTGCTTTTCAAAATATCTTAGAATGAATCGGATGCGTCTGACGCCTTGAATATTTTCAGGTTGAATGAGTATTCAAAATAGTCTCATTGTATCTATCAGTCAGGAATTTAGGCAAAATTACGTCTGAACATAATTTAAAAAGTATACAATAAATATTCTATTCTTTCAATTAGTACTATGAATAAATATATTGATGGAATTTCCAATCAATTTCAGGTTTACTTCCTTGCTTTCTTCAGTGAGTTCAATCCAAAAGTTTCAGGTTACCCACCAAGAGACGAGTTAGGTCACATTGAGGTGAGAAACAGAAAACCTATTTATAAATCATACTCTAATATACGGAAATATATTCAATGGATATGCATCTTATCAAGTAAATTTACTCGTTACTTTTTGACCCTGTTTACCTTGTATATTTGCCCGCACTATTTTAGAGTCACCTCAATTGTATGAAAAAAAACATATCACAAGTCCTATTCTTCAATCATGATTTGACACGTCATGTCAGTCGAAGATCTGATGTCTCAGTTTTTAGCATAAATTACTACTAGTTAGGCAAAATTTTGCCAATTAATACAAAAGATATGTCATAAGGTATACATGTAAATCATTTAGTGAAATATAACAGTGACATGTCCTGTTGGAAAAATCCAAATTGAATTATTTTGTCCCGTTTTTCTTCATGTATATAATATATAAGTTCATAATCTATTAATTATGAGATATCCAAAACAATATATCTTTATTCATGTTTCTCTTGGATCTTGGTTCTATCCCTCTAGATAACAGAGGAAAGCGGCTACTTTCGTATCTTTGCATTCGGACAGGTTTCAGTGTACAAGAGTGATTTGGACTATATTGGAGGTTTCAACTTAACTATCAAAGGCTGGGGCAGAGAAGATACAGACTTATATGAAAAGGTAATTGTTATAACTAATATCGATAGATAAATAATTAAGGGGACTGTACATGAGAAAATCGCATAATTTTATCATTTTTTTATTGCGTAAATAGTTGCCTAACAGCCTTCTTATTGCTTGTGTGAAATATCAGAGCTCTAGTGTAACTCTAACCCCCCTGGGTGAGAGGGAGAAAGGGAAGGGGCGACGCGGGGGTTAGGGAGTCAATATGCACTCTAAAAGCGATCTCTCAGCCAATTATAATTTGTAATAATTAATTATCTTGCTATATCTGGTATCTAACGTGCTTCTAATAGCACACACACTGAGGGAGGTAAAGGAATAGGTATCAATTATCCGCTACACCTAATACGAGTAGGATGCTACATGTCAGATTATCAAACTTTGAACGGTATTTTCTAGTACTTCAAAAAACTACTGATATTGGTATTCAGAAGCGTACTCTTTCTACAATTTTGAAGTTACGGCATCGAGTTTTTTTGCATTCGATTTTCCAGGGAATTCTCAACAAAATGGTTTTCTCTGAATTTTGATTTTCGAAATTGTTTTCAAAATTTTGAATTTAAAAAAAAAATTGATGTGTTCCCACTTCATTTTTTTGAAAACCAATTTGAAAATCGAAATTCAAAGAAATTATTTGTAGATAATCTCTTGGAGAATCGAATGCAAAAAAGCCCAATGCCGTAGCTTCAAAAATGTAAAAGAAGTATGTTTTGTAAAAATATTCAAAATACGTTCGAAATTCGAATAACTCGTTTTCTACGGGTCTAATCGAAAGAAAAAATGCCCTAAGCAAAAACGATAGAGATTTCAATTTTATATTAGGCTAGTGAGTTTCAGAACCATAGCTTCACTAATGAAAAATACTTTCAAAAACCATGTACGGTCCCCTTAATGACTGAATGGTGAATATCTCAATAACACAGATTTTGTTTTGCAGTTCTTAAGAAGCAAATCTTTAGATGTATTTAGAACCGGAGAAGAGAGTTTGGATCACCTTTATCACCAGCCTAGCTGCTTCAACAATTATGATGAAGGTGAAGATGGCTGGAAAGACTTTCACAAAGTACAAAACGAAATGTGCACCAACTCTATGTATGCTACATTTTCCTCTTTAAACACCCTTGTGAGGAAAATTACAGAAAACACTGGCATTTTAAAGCAGGACACTTAGAAAAATTAAACTTAGACCTTGATTTGTTCTAAGTTCATAATAAATTATTAATAATAGTAATTTAATATTTTCCTAATTTAGAATTCAGCTCTACAGGGCAACCCAAAATGAGTTACTCATACTCTAATCATTATTATTAATCTAATGGTAATGCTGGAAATATTTTTAGATTTTGTCTGCCATGTACCGAACAATGTCTACATGCAGTCATTTACAACCTTCAATAAACCAAATTATTTCTGGAAGAAAGCGGTCAATTTGCACTAAATTTGTGATTTCTACATTTAAGGAACCAATTGACCCAAATTTGCTTTGAAGTGCCTGAAAATGCGACACTGATGGTTATTTTTAAATCTTTAATACAGATCTAAATTGGTAACTCAATTGAAAAAACCATCTAGACAGATCATTTGATTGAAATTAACAAAAAAGACAAGAATTTGATTGAAAAGTATGTTGCAAGATTCAAGTGATCCCCAGTTACAATTTTAATTTGTTTCAACGTGAAGATGTTCACAGTAAAGGCTTTCACCAATAGTCAGAATGATGTGGTTTATGACCGTAACTCAGAGGACTTGACTGTAATTTGAAGAGCCATGTGAGACGCCAGATGCCAGTTTTCATCATTGTGAGGGCTGCATTAAGGACTATATCTTCTTTGATTGCCATCGACGAAGGAATCAAATTCAACAGACACATGTATTTATCTGAATATATAGTATGGAAAGAAATATCAATGGCTTTGCTAATCATTTGGAACCAATTTAATATTCACTTAAGATGGAACTGTAATTTCAACTGGTTTCCTCACCAAGATGGTTTCCTCACAACCATTCGTTATGCTTTTGGGCAAAGTTGTATGATAAAGTAGTACAGCGTTCTTGTGCTTCTATGACAACTCGTGTTGAAGAAATAATCAAAGCAAAAGGCAGCCATTACGATTTTTGATAAGTTGCTAGATCTGATTATAATTTTCAATAATTCGAGTCAAGCCTTTTCTTATTTTCATTCTAGTTTTACTTAAATTAGTTTCTTCTATTGCTTAATCCTTTTGGGTCACCCGTACATGCATTTTAGTCACTATAATTATTTTACGCTACTATAATACACTAACTCAAATATGGTTTTGAATTAAATTAATATTAATTATTAAATATTTTGAGAATTGTCAGCAGAGGTTTTTGAATTTTAAATATTACACGATAAGAAAAATATGTTAGCACAAATATAATTACTTTTCAATTTTGTTTGTATCAGTTCAATTTAATATCCTTTTTTTATATCAGGTTTCTCTAAATTTGCATCATTCAGTTATGAATTATTCTTTGAAGATTTTTGTGATGTTTTAAAAAAATATTTAGATTTTTGTTTAAAAAAAATTCACTTGTAGATTGAAATCACTAAATCGTCTTGCTGGTTTAGGATCGAAAAATTAAATTTATCGGAAAACACTTAGTTTCCCTTAGTAGAAGGATTTATTCTGCTGGTTCTTATTATTAAATTAGGAGTAATTTAGCTTTTCATCTTTGTCATTTTATCATCAACCAGTGCATGGATAACGACAAATAATTAAATTCAGTGTGGTATGTTACATATGTATTATCACAGAAAATGATTAGGTTCACTATTTCAACTTACCTATTCGTGAGTAGACACTAGACACATCATCATCAGCAAAATGGATGCACTCTGTTTACGTAAGTTTCAACGATTAAAGGAAAGTTCACCGCAGGAAAGTTCATCGCATGTTGAGTTTCATCAACGCGTTAAAAATTTCAATTTTATTAATTGGGGTTATTAAACTCTAAAAATATTTATCTTGAATAACAAGATGTTACAATACTAGTCCAACAGACAGTCTATTTCTGAGACCTGATGAAGATTTACTGAACACTTTATCAGTGAAGGGTAACTGCAGTAATTTAGATAGTGGGGAAAATACACAGAAAACACTCTAGCATATGATCGAAAATGTAAAAATGTCTGATATCTCAAAAGCTAACCTTCGAGAGCTCATTTCTATGTGAAACCCTTAGAGAAAGTTAAGGTGGGAACACAGAAAATTATAATGTTTTATTGCAATAAATAAATTATATGCATTTCTTATTCTTAATTAAATATTAATAAATATAAGGATACAAAAATATCATATTTTGAAGATAATGAATCAAATTACATCTTGAAGATTCAAACACCATAGAAAGTATATACAGATAGGGTAATAATTGTCAAGTTATTGGTCGGTTCCACGTCTTCGATTACTTAAGAAAAAAGTACTGATTATTATGCAATATTCATTTTAATTGTTTTACATTATACATGCAGGTATTTATTATTATTCACTAAAAAAATAATTAAAAGAAATATTCAAAATTAGTTTTTTACCTACTCTGTATCGCATATTGTTTTGATTATAAGAATTATCAATAAATTGCAGTGGTGATACCATAAACTATTATTTATTATTATTACTAATTCAGTGTCCAATTC
This sequence comes from Caprella mutica, assembly GCA_947561585.1. NCBI lineage: Eukaryota > Metazoa > Arthropoda > Malacostraca > Amphipoda > Caprellidae > Caprella > Caprella mutica. The sequence continues at coordinate 89,492 of CANNZV010001585.1, read as the reverse complement.
ATTAGAAATGATTATTTCTTGATATAGTGTTATGAATATCTTAAATTCACACATAAAATATTTATTAGAATGTTGATAAATTGATTTGACAGTTTAAACTTTTAAAAATAAATTAGTTCAAATTTATATCCCAATTATTATACGACTTAATACTAATAATTATAATACCAATACTCCAATACTATCTAATACTAGTAATACCAATACTATCTAATAATAGTAATACCAATACTATCTAATACTAGTAGTCTAATACCTATACTACCTAATACTATTGATACCAATACTTTCTAATACTAGTATTACCAATACTATCTAATACTAGTAATACAAATACTATCTAATACTAGTAATACAAATACTATCTAATCCTAGTAATACCAGTGGCAGTACTATCTAATTCTAGTAATACCAATACTATATAATACTAGTAATACCAGTACTATATAATCCTAGTAATACCAGTACTATCTAGTACTAGTAGTCTAATACCTATACTACCTAATACTATTGATACCAATACTTTCTAATACTAGTATTACCAATACTATCTAATACTAGTAATACAAATACTATCTAATACTAGTAATACAAATACTATCTAATCCTAGTAATACCAGTGGCAGTACTATCTAATTCTAGTAATACCAATACTATATAATACTAGTAATACCAATACTATATAATACTAGTAATACCAGTACTATATAATACTAGTAATACCAGTACTATATAATCCTAGTAGTACCAGTACTATATAATCCTAGTAATACCAGTACTATCTGATACTAGTAATACCAGTACTATCTGATACTAGTAATACCAGTACTATCTAATACTAGTAATACCAGTTCTATCTAATACAAGTAATACCAATACTATATAATACTAAAATAGGTATTAGGAAATATGTCAATTGTTCCTCGCAAACAAATCTATTCAATAAGAATCAAATGGTAGTTTTTCATAACATAAATTCAGAACGTCCAGTATGTTGGACTTCAAAGGCAAGACCAAGTGGGACTCTTGGGACAGCAAGAAGGGCATGACTTTCCAGACTTTTTGCTAAGCTCCTCCTACTTTTTCCACAAGACTTATGAATTATAAAGAAAAAATGATATATTTTTTATTTTTGTTTTATTGGTATACATGATCCTGAAGGTATCATGAATACCAATAAAAATTAATTAATAATTTCATCGTGTTTCTTATATAATTCAAAAATCTCGTGGAAAAAGTAGGAGGAGCTTAGCAAACAGTGTGGCGGAAAGACTTAAAAAACCCTGCGTGTGTACGGCCCTTAAGGAAGCTGCAATGGAAGCCTCATCGTTAAAGTTGAGGAAATAGTCTCTAAAAATACGGATGTTGAGTCTTTCTTCCACTATTTTGAATATCTTATTAGCTTTGATATACTCGGTTAATTTACTTAGGCACCATTAGTTAAGAGATTCTCTTCTTGCCTTAAGGGGACCGTCTCCCTCCATTCTAAAAAATGAATCGAATAATTATATTTTTTTACATAAAATGATGTCTTATAGTCTCCCGGATAAGGTGTTAAAATAGTAGAGCTATTATTATCTGTTCAAAAACAGATGGACAATATTGTAAATTTTATCTGTCAGGTATGTCAAATGACCTGTCAGCACAGGTATTGAGGGTTTATTTGAATCTTCAATCAGATTATTACATAAAGGACACAACACACAAACAAGAGTCTCCACGTTAAGTTATGGAACAAGAATTATTTGAGTTAAGATCATTTTTTTCCTGAAAAAATAAAAAAATTGGCTCTCATGAAAAGTTCATTTTTTCGACTGCAAAAGACATCAACTCTTTCAGTTTATGAGCTATAGACACGGGGTTTCACTTTCTTCATAGATGAAATGCTTACAAAGCTACAGATGGTTTTTTTCTAACTTCTCAATGTGTTAGGAGGTATAATGAGATATATGAAAGAAATCAATGCTTCTGAAAAAATATTTTAAAAACACTTTTACAATTTTTAAAAGGAGATTAGGAAAAAAGAGCTCTTTAACTTTGTAGACAACTAAATTCTAAACAAGCTGGAATCAATCCCATGTATCTAGCTCGAAAAGTGATTGAGTTGATGCCTTTTGAAGGTATCCCTCTGATTGTGGATTTTTTTTAGGGTGAAGGAAGAAAGTAGAGGAAAAAACCTAAATGAGAAATACACCATTTGAATAACTACATTTACCCTGAAAATTTCAAATTTATGTATTACTTAATATTTTTTTTAGTTTAGGGAGATGGTCCCCCGAAAGATTATTATTTTGTTCATTTAGTTAGCTTACATCAGTGCAATAGTGAACTTTATGCAATAAACCTAATTGTTTTTTAGGGATTCCAATTATTGTTCAGATTCAGATTCCTTCTTTCTATATCTTCACATTTCTTGTATCAATGCAATTTAATGTTGTTAGACTTCATTTGCTAGCTTCTAATTTCCTATATAAAGTTATAATGATATTGATAGGAAGTTTTCATAAAGATTTTATTGAGAGACTAAGAGTAAACAATAACTGAAAAAAGTCCGCTAGAACAGGCTAGATGTCAACAATGAGAAATAGTGAGAATGAGTAGATGGAGAGTAAACCAAACGTCGTATATACAAGTAATAAAGTCGAGAGCAGTGAATCTGTAATTCTTCAGTGAAATGCCTTATTAGTTTCGTTTAGTGGTATCCGCCATCGCTGTGGTGGTGGGAAGGCTTCACCACGAAGGGAGGGTGTGCGGATTTGCCGGGGTACTGGGCCTTGCCCTTGTACGAGATGTCGGCAAAGAAACCGTTGTGGTGATCAGCTGAGTATTTTACCTGGTGATTGGAAAGAGATTAGAAGGGTAAAGATGGGTTTTAAAATTGGAAGATTTCATTTCTGAAGTTATTTAATGAGTTTACTAATTGAAGTATTATTTGAAATCAAACTGAAAGAGTTACTTATCATTAAATTGTATAACAGATCATTGATATTGTAATAAACCAGATTGGAATGAATTCATATTAGTCAGAAACTTTTTCAACAGACATTTTCTCTTTTGTAGAAATATTGTTATGAGCTACACTGTGTAAATACTAATTTTTGCTTTGTGACTACTCTACTAACGGTCTGAATTCTGCCGTCAGGAAGTTGTACCGAGTAAGATCCTTTGACATTCTTGCCGTCACTCTTTTCGTTTTGCATGAAGTTGGGGCCGTAGTGTTTGTCTTCCACTCCATAGGAGAAAGAGTAGGGCTTGGGTGCCTGTGGAAAAAGAACACATTATGAATAAGTAAGAGCACATTGTGATTAAGAAAGAGAAATTGTGATTAAGAAAGAACACATTGTGATTGAGAAAGAGCACATTGTGATTAAGAAAGAGCAATTGTGATTAAAAAAGAGCCGACTTCTTTCAACTGCCATTTAGGTTCAAGGTATATAATATTTTCCGTTCAATTAAATATTGGAAAATTGATCATCTCTGAATAATTATTACAGGTTTTCGAATATATTTTACTGAAATGGAATAAAAACTAATTGTTAACATTCGAATAAATTGAATTTGAATAGCATTAAAATTTATTAAGTTTTGTATATAAAGTGCAGTTACATTATAAGAAGCTACATTATAATATGATTAATAGGTAATCAAGAATGCTAACCAGTGTGCCTTAAGCACGTGTTCGAGTGTGCTAAATTTGTTTCTTTCGAGTTATGGCTACCTAATTGAATTTTGATACTTTGATTTTTAATGCTAGGATATGTATTGAATATAGTAATATAATAGAGAGCGCAATACAGTACTTACGGCTTTGTAACTTCCCTTGTGATGATGATCTGTTGGGGTAGAACAAGCTAAGCCCAAAATGGCTACTAGAACAGCAATGCAGGAAATACGGACCATTTTTCTAGAGGAAACAAGATAAATTAATTTATTAAATTGACATAATTTTCTATAGCTCACTTTAAATCTCGCAAAAAATTAGGAGATAGTCTTGATTACTTTTTACTCTTTGATTTCAAGAGCTGATGGGCAAATGTTAAAAAATAATTTTCTAGGTATTTTCATGATAATTTATATGTAATTTATGATGATGAACCTCTTAAATAGGAGAGGTTGGAATATCACTATCACCTTTTCTTAAGTTCTTTCAGAGAAAATTAGAGTACTAAATTTAGCAATAGTAATTGAAAATGATGGGTTAGAATATATTCTGATTTCTAATACCTACCTAGATTTTAAAATTGTTAAAAATTTAGAAGTGGTAAAGCTACACTAGTTTCTATTCTTTAAAACTCTCAATCTTGCTTTATTGTGACGATGCACTTTTCTATACATTGAACAATACATAGGACGAATGGTTCTATATTTTCGACAATATATATAATATTCAAATCGTTACTTTAATATATTCCTGTGATACATGCATGTATCAAGGATACTGTTAAAGTATGACCTAATTTATTTCTTAAATGATCAAATTAGTGAAATTTAACTGAGAACTTTCTTACAATGTTTTTTTTTTTCTAATGTAATTTCCTATACAATTCATCCCTATCGTATTTTTCTACTCTTTTCTCACTCACCTGAGCGTGAGTTGCTTGTGTAAGTCAAGTGTGTTCAGTAGGAAGTGTAACTCGAAAGTGAGATGCTTAAGTCAATCAGCTGACTCTATATATACTGACTCAGTGGTGAGCTTGGAGCACCGTGTAACATATGTTGGGAAATATGTGTGGAAAGGTACGGGGTCGAACGTACGAACGAATTGCGTTTGTTGGGACAGTAACTCTTGTGCTTTCTTGGTGATTGACACAACAGTTTCTAGGTGATTGAGACAGAGCAACAGTTTCTAGGTGATTGACAGGAAGCAACAGTTTCTAGGTGATTGAGACAAAGCCACAGTTTATAGGTGATTGACACAAAGCAACAGTTTCTAGGTGATTGAGACAAAACCACAGTTTCTAGGTAATTGACACAGAGCAACAGTTTCTAGGTGATTGAGACAGAACAACAGTTTCTAGGTGATTGAGACAAAGCCACAGTTTCTAAGTGATTGACACATAGCAACAGTTTCTAGGTGATTGAGACAAAGCCACAGTTTCTAGGTGATTGACACAGAGCAACAGTTTCTAGGTGATTGACAGAGAGCAACAGTTTCTAGGTTATTGACACAGACCAACAGTTCTATGTGATTGACAGAGAGCAACAGTTCTAGGTGATTGAAAGAGAGCAACAGTTTCTAGGTGATTGACAGAGAGCAACAGTTTCTAGGTTATTGAGATAGAGCAACAGTTCTATGTGATTAAAAGAGAGCAACAGTTTCTAGGTGATTGACACAGAGCAATAGTTTCTAGGTGATTGACAGAGAGCAACAGTTTCTAGGTGATTGACAGAGAGCAATAATTTCCAGGTGATTGACACAGAGCAACAGTTTTTATGTGATTGACACAAAGTAACAATTTCCAGTTGATTGACACAGAGCAACAGTTTCTAGTTGATTGAGACAGGGCAACAGTTTCTTGGTGATTGACAGAGAGCAACAGTTTCTAGGTGATTGACAGAGAGCAACAATTTCTAGGTGATTGACACAGAACAACAGTTTTTATGTGATTGACACAAAGTAACAATTTCCAGGTGATTGACACAGAGCAACAGTTTCTAGTTGATTGACACAGAGCAACAGTTTCTAGGAGATTGACACAGAGCAACATTTTTAGGTGATTGACACAGAGCAACAGTTTCTAGGTGATTGAGACAGAGGAACAGTTTCTAGGTGATTGACACAGAGCAACCATTTCTAGGTGATTAGCATAGAGCAACATTTTCCAAGTGATTGACACAGAGCAACAGTTTCTAGGTGATTGACACAGAGCAACAGTTTCTAGGAGATTGACACAGTGCAATATTTTTAGGTGATTGACACAGAGCAACAGTTTCTAGGTGATTGACAGAGAGCAACAGTTTCTATGTGATTGACACAGAGCAACAGTTTCAAGGTGATTGACAGAGAGCAACAGTTTCTATGTGATTGAGACAGATCAACAGTTTTAGGTGATTGACACGGAGTAACAGTTTCTAGGTGATTGAAAGAGAGCAACAGTTTCTAGGTGATTGACAGAGAGCAACAGTTTCTAGGTTATTGAGACAGAGCAACAGTTCTATGTGATTAAAAGAGAGCAACAGTTTCTAGGTGATTGACACAGAGCAATAGTTTCTAGGTGATTGACAGAGAGCAACAGTTTCTAGTTGATTGACAGAGAGCAATAATTTCCAGGTGATTGACACAGAGCAACAGTTTTTATGTGATTGACACAAAGTAACAATTTCCAGTTGATTGACACAGAGCAACAGTTTCTAGTTGATTGAGACAGGGCAACAGTTTCTAGGTGATTGACAGAGAGCAACAGTTCTAGGTGATTGACACAGAGCAACAGTTCTAGGTGATCGACACAGAGCAACAGTTTCTAGGTGATTGACACAGAGCAACAGTTCTATGTGATTGACAGAGAGCAACAGTTCTAGGTGATTGACACAGAGCAACAGTTTCTAGGTGATTGACAGAGAGCAACAGTTCTAGGTGATTGACACAGAGCAACAGTTTCTAGGTGATTGACAGAGAGCAACAGTTCAATGTGATTGACAGAGAGCAACAGTTTCTAGATGATTGACACGGAGCAACAGTTTCTAGATGATTGACACAGAGCAACAGTTTCTAGATGATTGACAGAGAGCAACAGTTTCTAGATGATTGACACGGAGCAACAGTTTCTAGATAATTGACACGGAGCAACAGTTTCTAGGTAATTGACAGAGAGCAACAGTTTCTAGGTGATTGACACGGAGCAACAATTTCTAGATAATTGACACGGAGCAACAGTTTCTAGGTAATTGACAGAGAGCAACAGTTTCTAGATAATTGACACGGAGCAACAGTTTCTAGGTAATTGACAGAGAGCAACAATTTCTAGATGATTGACACGGAGCAACAGTTTCTAGGTGATTGAGACAGAGCAACAGTTTCTAAGTGATTGACACGGAGCAACAGTTTCTAGGTGATTGACATAGAGCATCAATTTCTAGGTTATTGAAACAGAGCAACAGTTTCTAGGTGATTGACCCCGAGCAACAGTTTCTTGGTGATTGGCATAGAGCAACAGTTTCTGAGTGATTGAGACAGAGCAACAGTTTCTGAGTGATTGACACAGAGCAACAGTTTCTAGGTGATTGACATAGAGCAACAGTTTCTAGGTGATTGACAAAGAGCAACAGTTTCTAGGTGATTGAGACAGAGCAACAGTTTCTAGATGATTGACACGGAGCAACAGTTTCTAGATGATTGACACAGAGCAACAGTTTCTAGATGATTGACAGAGAGCAACAGTTTCTAGATGATTGACACGGAGCAACAGTTTCTAGATAATTGACACGGAGCAACAGTTTCTAGGTAATTGACAGAGAGCAACAGTTTCTAGGTGATTGACACGGAGCAACAGTTTCTAGATAATTGACACGGAGCAACAGTTTCTAGGTAATTGACAGAGAGCAACAGTTTCTAGATAATTGACACGGAGCAACAGTTTCTAGGTGATTGAGACAGAGCAACAGTTTCTAAGTGATTGACACGGAGCAACAGTTTCTAGGTGATTGACATAGAGCAACAGTTTCTAGGTTATTGAAACAGAGCAACAGTTTCTAGGTGATTGACCCGGAGCAACAGTTTCTAGGTGATTGACACAGAGCAACAGTTTCTAGGTGATTGACACAGAGCAACAGTTTCTAGGTGATTGACACAGAGCAACAGTTTCTAGGTGATTGAGACAGAGCAACAGTTTTAAGTGATTGACAAAGAGCAACAGTTTCTAGATGATTGACACAGAGCAACAGTTTCTAGATGATTGACAGAGAGCAACAGTTTCTAGATAATTGACACGGAGCAACAGTTTCTAGGTAATTGACAGAGAGCAACAGTTTCTAGGTGATTGACACGGAGCAATAGTTTCTAGATAATTGACACGGAGCAACAGTTTCTAGGTGATTGACAGAGAGCACAGTTTCTAGATAATTGACACGGAGCAACAGTTTCTAGGTAATTGACAGAGAGCAACAGTTTCTAGATGATTGACACGGAGCAACAGTTTCTAGGTGATTGAGACAGAGCAACAGTTTCTAAGTGATTGACACGGAGCAACAGTTTCTAGGTGATTGACATAGAGCAACAGTTTCTAGGTGATTGACATAGAGCAACAGTTTCTAGGTTATTGAGACAGAGCAACAGTTTCTAGGTGATTGACCAGGAGCAACAGTTTCTAGGTGATTGACACAGAGCAACAGTTTCTAAGTGATTGACACAGAGCAACAGTTTCTAGGTGATTGACACAGAGCAACAGTTTCTAGGTGATTGAGACAGAGAAACAGTTTCTAAGTGATTGACACGGAGCAACAGTTTCTAGGTGATTGACACAGAGCAACAGTTTCTAGGTGATTGACACAGAGCAACAGTTTCTAAGTGATTGACACGGAGCAACAGTTTCTAGGTGATTGACACAGAGCAACAGTTTCTAGGTGATTGAGACAGAGCAACAGCTTCTAGGTGATTGACAAAGAGCAACAGTTTCTAGGTGATTGACAAAGAACAACAGTTTCTAGGTGATTGACAGAGAGCAACAGTTTCTAGGTTATTGAGACAGAGCAACAGTTTCTAGGTGATTGACCCAGAGCAACAGTTTCTAGGTGATTGCCATAGAGCAACATTTTCTAGGTGATTTACACGGATCTACAGTTTCTAGGAAATTGACACAGAGCAACAGTTTTTAGGTGATTGACATGGAGCAAAAGTTTCTAGATGATTGACACAAAGCAACAGTTTCTAGGTGATTGACACAGAGCAACAGTTTCAAAGTGATTGATATGGAGCAAAAGTTTCTAGATGATTGACACAAAGCAACAGTTTCTAGGTGATTGACACATAGCAACAGTTTCTAAGTGATTGACATGGAGCAAAAGTTTCTAGGTGATTGACACAGAGCAACTGTTTCTAGGTGATTGACACAGTGCATCAGTTTCTAGGTGATTGATTGAGAGCAACAGTTTCTAGGTTATTGACAGAGAGCAACAGTTTCTAGGTGATTTATGTAGAGCAACAGTTTCTAGGTGATTGACATTATAGTTTCTGAGTGATTGACATAACAGTTTTTATGTGATTGACATAGAGAAACAGTTTCTAGATGATTGACACAAAGCAACAGTTTCTAGGTGATTGACACAGAGCAACTGTTTCTAGGTGATTGACACAGTGCATCAGTTTCTAGGTGATTGATTGAGAGCAACAGTTTCTAGGTTATTGACACAGAGCAACAGTTTCTAGGTGATTTATGTAGAGCAACAGTTTCTAGGTGATTGACATTATAGTTTCTGGGTGATTGACATAACAGTTTTCAGGTGATTGACATAACAGTTTTTATGTGATTGACATAGAGAAACAGTTTCTAGGTGATTGACATATGTATATATAGTGACAGTTTCTAGGTGATCGACACAGAGCAACAGTTTCTAGATGATTGACATAACAGTTTCTAGGTGATTGACATAACAGTTTCTAGGTGATTGACACAGAGCAACAAATTCTAGGTGATTGACACAGATCAACAGTTTCTAGGTGATTGACACAGATCAACAGTTTCTAGGTGATTGACAAAGATCAACAGTTTCTAGATGATTGACACAGAGCAACAGTTTCTAGGTGATTGACACAGAGCAACAGTTTCTAGGTGATTGACACAGATCAACAGTTTCTAGGTGATTGACAAAGATCAACAGTTTCTAGGTGATTGACATATCAGTTTCTAGGTGATTGACATAACAGTTTCTAGGTGATTGACACAGAAAACAGTTTTTAATGAGATATATGAAAAAATATATGCTTTTGAAAAAAAATTTAGAAAATCTCTTTTACAACTTTATAAGAAGAATATGGAAAAACAGCTCTGTAACTTTATAGATAACTAAATTCTAAACAAGATGAAACTAGTCCCATGTATCTAGCTCGAAAGTTGTGTGAGTTGATGCCTTTTGAAAGTTAGTTTCCAATTGTGGATTTTTTAGGGGTGATGGTGAAGGCGGAAAGTTAAATAAAAATCCTAAATAAGAAAATCTCCATCTGAATAGTCGCATTAACCCTGAGAATTTCCAATTTTCATAGATATTACTTGATAAACTTTTTTTTAGTTTAGGGAGAGAATATTATTTTGTTTACTTAGTTTACATAGTGAACTTTATGCAATGAACTAAATTGTTTTTTTTAGGGATTCAAAATTTATCCAAATATTGTTCAGATTTAGGTTCCTTCTATCTTCATCTTCTCATTTTTTGTATCAATGCAATTTAATGTTGTTAGACTTCATTTGCTAGCTTCTAATTTCCTATATAAAGTTATAATGATATTGATAGGAAGTTTTCATGAAGATTTTATTGAGAGACTAAAAGTAAACAATAACTGAAAAAAGTCCACTAGAACAGGCTAGATGTCAACAATGAGAAATAGTGAGAATGAGTAGATGGAGAGTAAACCAATTAAACGTCGTATATACAAGTAATAAAGTCGAGAGCAGTGAATCTGTAATTCTTTAGTGAAATGCCTTATTAGTTTCGTTTAGTGGTATCCGCCATCGTTGTGGTGGTGGGAAGGCTTCACAACGAAGGGAGGGTGTGCGGATTTGCCGGGGTACTGGGCCTTGCCCTTGTACGAGATGTCGGCAAAGAAACCGTTGTGGTGATCAGCGGTATATTTTACCTGGTGATTGGAAAGAGATTAGAGTGGTAAAGGTGGAATTTAATTGGGAAGAATTTAAGTATAAAGTTATTTCAAAATTAAGGTAAATTTGCTGATTGAAGTATTATTTGTAATCAACCTAAAGAATTTATTAATCAATAATTGATATTAAAGAGCTTTATACACAATTATGCTTTGTAAATATAATAGATCGGAATGAATGAAGCTTTTTCCTATGCCATCGTCACTGTGATTACTTACTATAATTGTAAAATATTCTTATTAAACTAGGTGATTGATTATTAGTTTATTATATTGTGACTACTCTACTCACGGTCTGAATTCTGCCGTCAGGAAGTTGTACCGAGTAAGATCCTTTGACGTTCTTGCCGTCACTCTTTTCGTTTTGCATGAAGTTGGGACCGTAGTGTTTGTCTTCCACTCCATAGGAGAAAGAGTAGGGCTTAGGTGCCTGTGGAAAGAGAACACATTGTGATTAAGAAAGAGCACATTGTGATTAAGAAAGAGCACATTGTGATTAAGAAAGAGCAATTGTGATTAAAAAAGAGCCAACTTCTTTCAACTGTCATTTAGGTTCAAAGAATATAATATTTTCCGTTCAGTTAAATATTGGAAAATTGGTCATCACTGAATAATTATTACAGGTTTTCGAATTTATTTTACTGAAATGGAATAAAAACTAATTGTTAACATTCGAATAAATTGAATTTAAATAGCATTAAAATTTACTAAGTTTTGTATATAAAGTGCAGTTACATTATACGAAGCTACATTATAATATGATTAATAGGTAATCAAGAATGCTAACTAGTGTGCCTTTAGCACGTGTTCGAGTGTGCTAAATTTGTTACTTTCAAGTTATGGCTACCTAGTTGAATTTTGATACTTTGATTTTTAATGCTCGGATGTGTATTGAATATAGTAATATAATAGAGAGCACAATACTGTACTTACGGCTTTGTAACTTCCCTTGTGATGATGATCTGTTGGGGTAGAACAAGCTACGCCAAAAATGGCTACTAGAACAGCAATGCAGGAAATACGGACCATTTTTCTAGAGGAAACAAGATAAATTAATTTAATAAATTGACATAATTTTCTATAGCTCACTTTAAATCTTGCAAAAAATTAGGAGATAGTCTTGATTACTGTTTACTCTTTGATTTTAAGAGCTGATGAGCAAATAATTAAAAATTAATTTTCTAGGCATTTTCATGATAATTTATATGTAATTTATGATGATGAACCTCTTAAATAGGAGAGGTTGGAATATGATTATCACCTTTTCTTAAGTTCTTTCAGAGAAAATAGTGTACTAAATTTAGTAATAGTAATTGAAAATGATGGGTTAGAATATATTCTGTTTTCTAATACCTACCTAGATTTTAAAATTGTTAAAAATTTAGAAGTGGTAAAGCTACACTAGTTTCTATTCTTTAAAACTCTCAATCTTGCTTTATTGTGACGATGCACTTTTCTATACATTGAACAATACATAGGACGCATGGTTCTATATTTTCGACAATATATGTAATATTCAAATCGTTACTTTAATATATTCCTGTGATACATGCATGTATCAAGGATAATATTAAAATATGACTTAACTTATTTCTTAAATGATCAAATTAGTGAAATTTAACTGAGAACTTTCTTACAATGTTTTTTTTTTCTAATGTAATTTCCTATACAATTCATCCCTATCGTATTTTTCTACTCTTTTCTCACTCACCTGAGCGTGAGTTGCTTGTGTGAGTCAAGTGTGTTCAGTAGGAGGTGTAACTCGAAAGTGAGATGCTTGAGTCAATCAGCTGACTCTATATATACTGACTCAGTGGTGAGCTTGGAGCACCGTGTAACATATGTTGGGAAATATGTGTAGAAAGGTACGGGGTCGAACGTACGAACGAATTGTGATTGATGAGACAGTAACTCTTGTGCTTTCTTGGTGATTGACACAACAGTTTCTAGGTGATTGACATAGAGCAACAGTTTCTAGGTGATTGACACAGAGCAACAGTTTCTAGGTGATTGACACAGAGCAACAGTTTCTTGGTGATTGACAGAGAGCAACAGTTTCTTAGTGATTTACATAGAGCAAAAGTTTTTAGGTGATTGACACAGAGCAACAGTTTCTAGGTGATTGACAGAGAGCAACAGTTTCTAGGTGATTGAGACAGAGCAACAGTTTCTAGGTGATTGACAGAGAGCAACAGTTTCTAGGTGATTGACAGAGAGCAACAGTTTCTAGGTGATTGAGACAGAGCAACAGTTTCTAGGTGATTGACAGAGAGCAACAGTTTCTAGGTAATTGACAGAGAGCAACAGTTTCTAGGTGATTGACAGAGAGCAACAGTTTCTAGGTGATTGAGACAGAGCAACAGTTTCTAGGTGATTGACAGAGAGCAACAGTTTCTAGGTGATTGACAGAGAGCAACAGTTTCTAGGTGATTGAGACAGAGCAACAGTTTCTAGGTGATTGACAGAGAGCAACAGTTTCTAGGTAATTGACAGAGAGCAACAGTTTCTAGGTGATTGACAGAGAGCAACAGTTTCTAGGTGATTGACAGAGAGCAACAGTTTCTAGGTGATTGACACAGAGCAACAGTTTCTAGGTGATTGACACGGAGCAACAGTTTCTAGATAATTGACACAGAGCAACAGATTCTAGGTGATTGACACAGAGCAACAGTTTCTAGGTGATTGACACAGAGCAACAGTTTCTAGGTGATTGACACAGAGCAACAGTTTCTAGGTGATTGACACAGAGCAACAGTTTCTAGGTGATTGACACGGAGCAACAGTTTCTAGATAATTGACACAGAGCAACAGATTCTAGGTGATTGACACAGAGCAACAGTTTCTAGGTGATTGACAGAGAGCAACAGTTTCTAGGTGATTGACACAGAGCAACAGTTTCTAGGTGATTGACAAAGAGCAACAGTTTCTAGGTGATTGAGACAGAGCAACAGTTTCTAGGTGATTGACAGAGAGCAACAGTTTCTAGGTGATTGACAGAGAGCAACAGTTTCTAGGTGATTGAGACAGAGCAACAGTTTCTAGGTGATTGACAGAGAGCAACAGTTTCTAGGTAATTGACAGAGAGCAACAGTTTCTAGGTGATTGACAGAGAGCAACAGTTTCTAGGTGATTGACAGAGAGCAACAGTTTCTAGGTGATTGAGACAGAGCAACAGTTTCTAGGTGATTGACAGAGAGCAACAGTTTCTAGGTGATTGACAGAGAGCAACAGTTTCTAGGTGATTGAGACAGAGCAACAGTTTCTAGGTGATTGACAGAGAGCAACAGTTTCTAGGTAATTGACAGAGAGCAACAGTTTCTAGGTGATTGACAGAGAGCAACAGTTTCTAGGTGATTGACAGAGAGCAACAGTTTCTAGGTGATTGACACAGAGCAACAGTTTCTAGGTGATTGACACGGAGCAACAGTTTCTAGATAATTGACACAGAGCAACAGATTCTAGGTGATTGACACAGAGCAACAGTTTCTAGGTGATTGACACAGAGCAACAGTTTCTAGGTGATTGACACAGAGCAACAGTTTCTAGGTGATTGACACAGAGCAACAGTTTCTAGGTGATTGACACGGAGCAACAGTTTCTAGATAATTGACACAGAGCAACAGATTCTAGGTGATTGACACAGAGCAACAGTTTCTAGGTGATTGACAGAGAGCAACAGTTTCTAGGTGATTGACACAGAGCAACAGTTTCTAGGTGATTGACAAAGAGCAACAGTTTCTAGGTGATTGAGACAGAGCAACAGTTTCTAGGTGATTGACAGAGAGCAACAGTTTCTAGGTGATTGACAGAGAGCAACAGTTTCTAGGTGATTGAGACAGAGCAACAGTTTCTAGGTGATTGACAGAGAGCAACAGTTTCTAGGTAATTGACAGAGAGCAACAGTTTCTAGGTGATTGACAGAGAGCAACAGTTTCTAGGTGATTGACAGAGAGCAACAGTTTCTAGGTGATTGACACAGAGCAACAGTTTCTAGGTGATTGACACGGAGCAACAGTTTCTAGATAATTGACACAGAGCAACAGATTCTAGGTGATTGACACAGAGCAACAGTTTCTAGGTGATTGACACAGAGCAACAGTTTCTAGGTGATTGACACAGAGCAACAGTTTCTAGGTGATTGACACAGAGCAACAGTTTCTAGGTGATTGACACGGAGCAACAGTTTCTAGATAATTGACACAGAGCAACAGATTCTAGGTGATTGACACAGAGCAACAGTTTCTAGGTGATTGACAGAGAGCAACAGTTTCTAGGTGATTGACACAGAGCAACAGTTTCTAGGTGATTGACAAAGAGCAACAGTTTCTAGGTGATTGAGACAGAGCAACAGCTTCTAGGTGATTGACAAAGAGCAACAGTTTCTAGGTGATTGACAGAGAGCAACAGTTTCTAGGTTATTGATACAGAGCAACAGTTTCTAGGTGATTGACCCGAAGCAACAGTTTCTAGGTGATTGGCATAGAGCAAAAGTTTCTAGGTGATTAGCATAGAGCAACAGTTTCTAGGTAATTTACACGGAGCAACAGTTTCTAGGAGATTGACATGGAGCAAAAGTTTCTAGATGATTGACACGGAGCAACAGTTTCTAGATAATTGACACAGAGCAACAGTTTCTTGGTGATTGACACAGAGCAAAAGTTTCAAGGTGATTGAGACAGAGCAACAGTTTCTAGGTGATTGACCCGGAGCTACAGTTTCTAGGTGATTTACACGGAGCAACAGTTTCTAGGAGATTGACACAGAGCAACAGTTTTTAGGTATTTGAGACAGAGCGACAGTTCCTAGGTAATTGACACAGAGCAACAGTTTTTAGGTGATTGAGACAAAGCAACCATTACTAGGTGATTGACAGAGAGTAACAGTTTCTAGGTGATTGACACATAGCAACAGTTTTTAGGTGATTGACACAGAGCAACAGTTTATAGATGATTGACACAGAGCAACAGTTTCTAAGTGATTGACATGGAGCAAAAGTTTCTAGATGATTGACAAAAAGCAATAGTTTCTAGGTGATTGACACAGAGCAACTGTTTCTTGGTGATTGACACAGAGCATCAGTTTCTAGGTGATTGATTGAGAGCAACAGTTTCTAGGTTATTGACACAGAGCAACAGTTCTATGTGATTGACAGAGAGCAACATTTTCTAGGTAATTGACACAGAGCAACAGTTTCTAGGTGATTTATGTAAAGCAACAGTTTCTAGGTGATTGACATTATAGTTTCTGGGTGATTGACATAACAGTTTTTAGGTGATTGACATAACAGTTTTTATGTGATTGATATAGAGAAACAGTTTCTAGGTGATTGACATATGTATATATAGTGACAGTTTCTAGGTGATCGACACAGAGCAACAGTTTCTAGATGATTGACAGAACAGTTTTTAGGTGATTGACACAGAAAACTGTTTTTAATGAGATATATGAAAATTTAATAATGAGATATATGAAAAAAAATATGCTTTTGAAAAAATATTAGAAAAAACTCTTTTACAATTTTATAAGAAGAATATGGAAAAACAGCTCTGTAACTTTATAGACAACTAAATTCTAAACAAGATGAAACCAGTCCCATGTTTCTAGCTCGAAAGTTGTGTGAGTTGATGCCTTTTGAAAGTAAGCTACCAATTGTGGATTTTTTAGGGGTGATGGTGAAGGCGGAAAGTTAAATAAAAATCCTAAATAAGAAATACTCCATCTGAATAGTCGCATTAACCCTGAGAATTTCCAATTTCCATAGATTTTACTTGATAAAAATTTTTTTAGTTTAGGGAGAGATTATTTTTTTGTTTACTTAGTTTACATTGGTGCAATAGTCAATTTTATGCAATGAACTAAATTGTTTTTTTTAGGGATTCAAAATTTATCCAATTATTGTTAAGATTCAGGTTCCTTCTATATTTATCTTCATATTTCTTGTATCAATGCAATTTAATGTTGTTAGACTTCATTTTCTAGCTTCTTATTTCCTATAAAAAGTTATAATGATATTGATAGGAAGTTTTCATAAAGTTTTTATTGAGAGACAGGTCACACTGTGATATAAAAGTAAACAATAACTGAAAAAAAGTCCGCTAGAACAGGCTAGATGTCAACAATGAGAAATAGTGAGAATGAGTAGATGGAGAGTAAACCAAACGTCGTATATACAAGTAATAAAGTCGAGAGCAGTGAATCTGTGATTCTTTAGTGAAATTCCTTATTAGTTTCGTTTAGTGGTATCCGCCATCGTTGTGGTGGTGGGAAGGCTTCACCACGAAGGGAGGGTGTGCGGATTTGCCGGGGTACTGGGCCTTGCCCTTGTACGAGATGTCGGCAAAGAAACCGTTGTGGTGATCAGCTGAGTATTTTACCTGGTGATTGGAAAGAGATTAGAGTGGTAAAGATGGGCTTTACTTCGGGAAGATTTCATTTTTGAAGTTATTTAATGAGTTTACTAATTTAAGTATTTTTTTAAATCAAACTGAAAGAGTTACTGATCATTAAATGGTATAGCAGATCATTGATATTGTAATAAACCAGATTAGAATGAATTCATATTAGCCTGAAACTTTTTCAACAGACATCGATACTATATTTTCTCTTGTGTAGAAATATTGTTATGATCTACACTGTGTGAATACTAATTTTTGTTTTGTGACTACTCTACTCACGGTCTGAATTCTGCCGTCAGGAAGTTGTACCGAGTAAGATCCTTTGACGTTCTTGCCGTCACTCTTTTCGTTTTGCATGAAGTTGGGGCCGTAGTGTTTGTCTTCCACTCCATAGGAGAAAGAGTAGGGCTTGGGTGCCTGTGGAAAGAGAACACATTGTGATTAAGAAAGAGCACATTGTGATTAAGAAAGAGCACATTGTGATTAAGAAAGAACAATTGTGATTAAAAAAGAGCCAACTTCTTTCAACTGCCATTTAGGTTCAAGGTATATAATATTTTCCGTTCAATTAAATATTGGAAAATTGATCATCACTGAATAATTATTACAGGTTTTCGAATTTATTTTACTGAAATGGAATAAAAACTAATTGTTAACATTCGAATAAATTGAATTTGAATAGCATTAAAATTTATTAAGTTTTGTATATAAAGTGCAGTTACATTATACGAAGCTACATTATAATATGATTAATAGGTAATCAAAAATGCTAACCAGTGTGCCTTAAGCACGTGTTCGAGTGTGCTAAATTTGTTTCTTTCAAGTTATGGCTACCTAGTTGAATTTTGATACTTTGATTTTTAATGCTAGGATAGGTATTGAATATAGTAATGTAATAGAGAGCGCAATACTGTACTTACGGCTTTGTAACTTCCCTTGTGATGATGATCTGTTGGGGTAGAACAAGCTACGCCAAAAATGGCTACTAGAACAGCAATGCAGGAAATACGGACCATTTTTCTAGAGGAAACAAGATAAATTAATTTAATAAATTGACATAATTTTCTATAGCTCACTTTAAATCTTGCAAAAAATTAGGAGATAGTCTTGATTACTGTTTACTCTTTGATTTCAAGAGCTGATGGGCAAATAATTAAAAAATAATTTTCTAGGTATTTTCATGATAAGTTATATGTAATTTATGATGATGAACCTCTTAAATAGGAGAGGTTGGAATATCATTATCACCTTTTCTTAAGTTCTTTCAGAGAAAATAGTGTACTAAATTTAGTAATAGTAATTGAAAATGATGGGTTAGAATATATTCTGATTTCTAATACCTACCTAGATTTTAAAATTGTTAAAAATTTAGAAGTCGTAAAGCTACCCTAGTTTCTATTCTTTAAAACTCTCAATCTTGCTTTATTGTGACGATGCACTTTTCTATACATTGAACAATACATAGGACGAATGGTTCTATATTTTCGATAATATATGTAATATTCAAATCGTTACTTTAATATATTCCTGTGATACATGCATGTATCAAGGATAATATTAAAATATGACTTAATTTATTTCTTAAATGATCAAATTAGTGAAATTTAACTGAGAACTTTCTTACAATGTTTTTATTTTTTATAATGTAATTTCCTATGCACTTCCTTCCAATCGTGTTTTTCTACTCTTTTCTCACTCACCTGAGCGTGAGTTGCTTGTGTGAGTCAAGTGTGTTCAGTAGGAGGTGTAACTCGAAAGTGAGATGCTTGAGTCAATCAGCTGACTCTATATATACTGACTCAGTGGTGAGCTTGGAGCACCGTGTAACATATGTTGGGAAATATGTGTGGAAAGGTACGGGGTACGTCAAACGTACGAACAAATTGCGTTTGTTTGGACAGTAACTCTTGTGCTCTCTTGGTGATTGACACAACAGTTTCTAGATGATTGAGACAGAGCAACAGTTTCTAGGTGATTGACACAGAGCAATAGTTTCTAGGTGATTGACAGTGAGCAACAGTTTCTAGGGGATTGACAGAGAACAACAGTTTCTAGGTGATTGACACAGAGCAACAGTTTCTAGGTGATTGACAGAGAGCAAGAGTTTTTAGGTGATTGACAGAGAGCAACAGTTCCTAGGTGATTGATAGAGAGCAACAGTTCCTAGGTGATTGAGACAGAGCAACAGTTTCTAGGTGATTGACATAGAGCAACAGTTTCTAGGTAATTGACACAGAGCAACAGTTTCTAGGTGATTGACAGAGCAACAGTTTCTAGGTGATTGACACAGAGCAACAGTTTCTAGGTGATTGACACAGAGCAACAGTTTCTAGGTGATTGACACAGAGCAACAGTTTCTAGGTGATTGAGACAGAGCAACAGTTTCTAGGTGATTGACAGAGAGCAACAGTTTCTTGGTGATTGACACAGAGCCACAGTTTCTAGGTGATTGACATAGAGCAACAGTTTCTAGGTAATTGACACAGGGCAACAGTTTCTAGGTGATTGACAGAGCAACAGTTTCTATGTGATTGACAGAGAGCAACAATTTTTATGTGATTGACAGAGAGCAACAGTTTCTAGGTGATTGACATAGAGCAACAGTTTCCAGGTGATTGACAGAGAGCAACAGTTTCTAGGTGATTGAGACAGAGCAACAGTTTATAGGTGATTGACACGGAGCAACAGTTTCTAGGTGATTGGCATAGAACAAAAGTTTCTAGGTGATTGACACAGAGCAACAGTTTCCAAGAGATTGACACAAGCAACAGTTTCTAGGTGATTGACATAGAGCAACAGTTTCTAGGTGATTGGCATAGAGGAACAGTTTCTAGGTGATTGACACAGAGCAACAGTTTCTAGGTAATTGGGACAGAGCAACAGTTTTTAGGTGATAGACACAGAGCAACAGTTTCTAGGTGATTGACATGGAGCGACAGTTTCTAGGTGATTGGCATAAAAGAACAGTTTCTTGGTGATTGAGACAGAGCAACAGTTTCTAGGTGATTGACTCAGAGCAACCATTTCTAGGTGATTGACACAGAGTAAAATTTTCTTGGTGATTCACACAGAGCAACAGTTTCTAGGTGATTGACACGGAGCAAAAGTTTCTAGGTGATTGACACAGAGCAACAGTTTCTAGGTGATTGAAACAGAGCAACAGTTTCTAGGTGATTGACAGGGAGTAACATTTTCTTGGTGATTGACACAGAGCAACAGTTTCTAGGTGATTGAAACAAAGCAACAGTTTCTAGGTGATTGACAGGGAGTAACATTTTCTTGGTGATTGACACAGAGCAACCGTTTCTGGGTGATTTACGTAGAGCAACAGTTTCTAGGTGATTGACTTAAAGCAACATTTTCTATGTAATTGAGACAGAGCAACAGTTTCTAGGTGATTGACATAGAGCAACAGTTTCTAGGTGATTGGCATAGAGGAACAGTTCCTAGGTGATTGACACAGAGCAACAGTTTCTAGGTAATTGGGACAGAGCAACAGTTTTTAGGTGATAGACACAGAGCAACAGTTTCTAGGTGATTGACATGGAGCAAAAGTTTCTAGGTGATTGACACAAAGCAACAGTTTTTAGGTGATTGACACAGAGCAACAGTTTCTAGGTGATTGACATAGAGCTACAGTTTCTAGGTGATTGACACAGAGCAATAGTTTCTAGGTGATTGACACAGAGTAAAATTTTCTTGGTGATTCACACAGAGCAACAGTTTCTAGGTGATTGACATGGAGCAAAAGTTTCTAGGTGATTGACACAGAGCAACAGTTTCTAGGTGATTGAAACAGAGCAACAGTTTCTAGGTGATTGACAGGGAGTAACATTTTCTTGGTGATTGACACAGAGCAACAGTTTCTAGGTGATTGACATGGAGCAAAAGTTTCTAGGTGATTGACACAAAGCAACAGTTTTAAGGTGATTGACACAGAGCAACAGTTTCTAGGTGATTGACATAGAGCTACAGTTTCTAGGTGATTGACACAGAGCAATAGTTTTTAGGTGATTGACACAGAGCAACAGTTTCTGGGTGACTGACACAGAGCAACAGTTTCTAGGTGATTGACACTGAGCTACAGTTTCTAGGTGATTGACACAGAGCAACCGTTTCTGGGTGATTTACGTAGAGCAACAGTTTCTAGGTGATTGACTTAAAGCAACATTTTCTAGGTAATTGAGACAGAGCAACAGTTTCTAGGTGATTGACATAGAGCAACAGTTTCTAGGTGATTGGCATAGAGGAACAGTTTCTAGGTGATTGACACAGAGCAACAGTTTCTAGGTAATTGGGACAGAGCAACAGTTTTTAGGTGATAGACACAGAGCAACAGTTTCTAGGTGATTGACATGGAGCGACAGTTTCTAGGTGATTGGCATAAAAGAACAGTTTCTTGGTGATTGAGACAGAGCAACAGTTTCTAGGTGATTGACACAGAGCAACCATTTCTAGGTGATTGACACAGAGTAAAATTTTCTTGGTGATTCACACAGAGCAACAGTTTCTAGGTGATTGACATGGAGCAAAAGTTTCTAGGTGATTGACACAGAGCAACAGTTTCTAGGTGATTGAAACAAAACAACAGTTTCTAGGTGATTGACAGGGAGTAACATTTTCTTGGTGATTGACACAGAGCAACAGTTTCTAGGTGATTGACATGGAGCAAAAGTTTCTAGGTGATTGACACAAAGCAACAGTTTTTAGGTGATTGACACAGAGCAACAGTTTCTAGGTGATTGACATAGAGCTACAGTTTCTAGGTGATTGACACAGAGCAATAGTTTCTAGGTGATTGACACAGAGCAACAGTTTCTGGGTGACTGACACAGAGCAACAGTTTCTAGGTGATTGACACTGAGCTACAGTTTCTAGTTGATTGACATAGAGCAATCGTTTTTAGGTGAATGCCACAGAGCAACAGTTTCTAGGTGATTGACACAGAGCAACCGTTTCTGGGTGATTTACGTAGAGCAACAGTTTCTAGGTGATTGATTTAAAGCAACATTTTCTAGGTAATTGAGACAGAGCAACAGTTTCTAGGTAATTCATGTAGAGCAACAGTTTCTAGGTGATTGACATTACAGTTTCTGGATGATTGACATAATAGTTTCTAGGTGATTGACATAACAATTTTTAGGTGATTGACATAACAAATTCTAGGTGATTGACATAACAGTTTTTTTGTGATCGACACAGAGCAACAGTTTCTAGATGATTGACATAACAGTTTCTAGGTGATTGACACAGAGCAACAGTTTCTAGGTGATTGACATGGAGTAAAAGTTCCTAGGTGATTGACACAGAGCAACAGTTTCTAGGTGATTGACACAAAGCAACAGTTTCTAGGTGATTGACACAGAGCAACAAATTCTAGGTGATTGACACAGATCAACAGTTTCTAGGTGATTGACACAGATCAACAGTTTCTAGGTGATTGACACAGATCAACAGTTTCTAGGTGATTGACAAAGATCAACAGTTTCTAGGTGATTGACATATCAGTTTCTAGGTGATTGACATAACAGTTTCTAGGTGATTGACAAAGATCAACAGTTTCTAGGTGATTGACATATCAGTTTCTAGGTGATTGACATAACAGTTTCTAGGTGATTGACACAGAAAACAGTTTTTAATGAGATATATGAAAAAATATATGCTTCTGAAAAAATATTAGAAAATCTCTTTTACAACTTTATAAGAAGAATATGGAAAAACAGCTCTGTAACTTTATAGATAACTAAATTCTAAACAAGATGAAACCAGTCCCATGTTTCTAGCTCGAAAGTTGTGTGAGTTGATGCCTTTTGAAAGTAAGCTACCAATTGTGGATTTTTTAGGGGTGATGGTGAAGGCGGAAAGTTAAATAAAAATCCTAAATAAGAAATACTCCATCTGAATAATCGCATTAACTCTGAGAATTTCAAATTTTCATAGATATTACTTGATAAACTTTTTTTTAGTTTAGGGAGAGATTATAATTTTGTTCACTTAGTTTACATAGTGAACTTTATGCAATAAATTAAATTTTTTTTTTAAGGATTCAAAATTTATCCAAATATTGTTCAGATTCAGGTTCCTTCTATCTTCATCTTCTCATTTCTTGTATCAATGCAATTTAATGTTGTTAGACTTCATTTGCTAGCTTCTAATTTCCTATATAAAGTTATTATGATATTGATAGGAAGTTTTCATAATGTTTTTATTTAGAGACAGGTCACATTTTGATATAAAAGAAAACAATAACTGAAAAAAAGTCCACTAGAACAGGCTAGATGTCAACAATGAGAAATAGTGAGAATGAGTAGATGGAGAGTAAACCAAACGTCGTATATACAAGTAATAAAGTCGAGAGCAGTGAATCTGTAATTCTTTAGTGAAATTCCTTATTAGTTTCGTTTAGTGGTATCCGCCATCGTTGTGGTGGTGGGAAGGCTTCACAACGAAGGGAGGGTGTGCGGATTTGCCGGGGTACTGGGCCTTGCCCTTGTAAGAGATGTCGGCAAAGAAACCGTTGTGGTGATCGGCGGTATATTTTACCTGGTGATTGGAGAAGAATTAGAGAGGTAAAGATGGGCTTTACTTCGGGAAGATTTCATTTCTGAAGTTATTTAATGAGTTTACTAATTGAAGTAATTTTTGAAATCAAACTGAAAGAGTTACTGATCATTAAATTGTATAGCAGATCATTGATATTGTAATAAACCAGATTAAAATGAATTCATATTAGCCTGAAACTTTTTCAACAGACATCGATACTAAATTTTCTCTTCTGTAGAAATATTGTTATGATCTACACTGTGTGAATACTAATTTTTGTTTTGTGACTACTCTACTCACGGTCTGAATTCTGCCGTCAGGAAGTTGTACCGAGTAAGATCCTTTGACATTCTTGCCGTCACTCTTTTCGTTTTGCATGAAGTTGGGGCCGTAGTGTTTGTCTTCCACTCCATAGGAGAAAGAGTAGGGCTTGGGTGCCTGTGGAAAAAGAACACATTTTGATTAAGAAAGAGCACATTCGGATTAAGAACGAGCACATTTTGATTAAGAAAGAGCACATTTGGATTAAGAGAGAGCAGATTATGTTTAAGAAAGAGCAATTGTGATTAAGAAAGAGCAATTGTGATTAAAAAAGAGCCAACTTCTTTCAACTGCCATTTACATAGGTTCAAGGTATATAATATTTTCCGTTCAATTAAATATTGGAAAATTGATCATCTCTGAATAATTATTACAGGTTTTCGAATTTATTTTACTGAAATGGAATAAAAACTAATTGTTAACATTCGAATAAATTGAATTTAAATAGCATTAAAATTTACTAAATTTTGTATATAAAGTGCAGTTACATTATACGAAGCTACATTATAATATGATTAATAGGTAATCAAGAATGCTAACCAGTGTGGTTTAGGCACGTGTTCGAGTGTGCTAAATTTGTTACTTTCAAGTTATGGCTACCTAATTGAATTTTGATACTTTGATTTTTAATGCTAGGATAGGTATTGAATATAGTAATATAATAGAGAGCGCAATACTGTACTTACGGCTTTGTAACTTCCCTTGTGATGATGATCTGTTGGGGTAGAACAAGCTAAGCCCAAAATGGCTACTAGAACAGCAATACAGGAAATACGGACCATTTTTCTAGAGGAAACAAGATAAATTTATTTAATAAATTGACATAATTTTCTATAGCTCACTTTAAATCTCGCAGAAAATTAGGAGATAGTTTTGATTACTTTTTACTCTTTGATTTCAAGAGCTGATGGGCAAATGTTAAAAAATAATTTTCTAGGTATTTTCATGATAATTTAAATGTAATTTATGATGATGAACCTCTTAAATAGGAGAGGTTGGAATATCACTATCACCTTTTCTTAAGTTCTTTCAGAGAAAATTAGTGTACTAAATTTAGTAATAGAAATTGAAAATGATGGGTTAGAATATATTCTGTTTTCTAATACCTACCTAGATTTTAAAATTGTTAAAAATTTAGAAGTGGTAAAGCTACCCTAGATTCTATTCTTTATAATTTTCAATCTTGCTTTATTGTGACGATGCACTTTTCTATACATTGAACAATACATAGGACGAATGGTTCTATATTTTCGACAATATATGCAATATTCAAATCGTTACTTTAATATATTCCTGTGATACATGCATGTATCAAGGATAATATTAAAATATGACTTAATTTATTTCTTAAATGATCAAATTAGTGAAATTTAACTGAGAACTTTCTTACAATGTTTTTTTTCTAATGTAATTTCCTATATAATTCATCCCTATCGTATTTTTCTACTCTTTTCTCACTCACCTGAGCGTGAGTTGCTTGTGTGAGTCAAGTGTGTTCAGTAGGAGGTGTAACTCGAAAGTGAGATGCTTGAGTCAATCAGCTGACTCTATATATACTGACTCAGTGGTGAGCTTGGAGCACCGTGTAACATATGTTGGGAAATATGTGTGGAAAGGTACGGGGTCGAACGTACGAACGAATTGTGATTGATGGGACTGTAACTCTTTTGCTTTCTTGGTGATTGACATAGAGCAACAGTTTCTAGGTGATTGACAGAGAGCAACAGTTTCTAGGTGATTGACATAGAGCAACAATTTCTAGGTGATTGACATAGAGGAACAGTTTCTAGGTGATTGACATAGAGCAACAATTTCTAGGTAATTGGGACAGAGCAACAGTTTCTAGGTGATTGACACAGAGCAACAGTTTCTAGGTGATTGACACAGAGCAACAATTTCTAGGTAATTGGGACAGAGCAACAGTTTCTAGGTGATTGACATAGAGGAACAGTTTCTAGGTGATTGACATAGAGCAACAATTTCTAGGTGATTGACACAGAGCAACAGTTTCTAGGTGATTGACAGAGAGCAACAGTTTCTAGGTGATTGACATAGAGCAACAATTTCTAGGTGATTGACATAGAGGAACAGTTTCTAGGTGATTGACATAGAGCAACAATTTCTAGGTAATTGGGACAGAGCAACAGTTTCTAGGTGATTGACACAGAGCAACAGTTTCTAGGTGATTGACACAGAGCAACAATTTCTAGGTAATTGGGACAGAGCAACAGTTTCTAGGTGATTGACATAGAGGAACAGTTTCTAGGTGATTGACATAGAGCAACAATTTCTAGGTGATTGACACAGAGCAACAGTTTCTAGGTGATTGACATAGAGGAACAGTTTCTAGGTGATTGACATAGAGCAACAATTTCTAGGTAATTGGGACAGAGCAACAGTTTCTAGGTGATTGACACAGAGCAACAGTTTCTAGGTGATTGACACAGAGCAACAATTTCTAGGTAATTGGGACAGAGCAACAGTTTCTAGGTGATTGACATAGAGCAACAATTTCTAGGTAATTGGGACAGAGCAACAGTTTTTAGGTGATTGACACAAAGCAACAGTTTCTAGGTGATTGACACAGAGCAACAGTTTCTAGGTGATTGACACAGAGCAACAATTTCTAGGTAATTGGGACAGAGCAACAGTTTTTAGGTGATTGACACAAAGCAACAGTTTCTTGGTGATTGACACAGAGCAACAGTTTCTAGGTGATTGACATAGAGCAACAGTTTGTAGGTGATTGACACAGAGAAACAATTTCTAGGTGATTGACACAGAGCAACAGTTTTTTGGTGATTGACACAAAGCAACAGTTTCTTGGTGATTGACACAGAGCAACAGTTTTTAGGGATTGACTCAGAGCAACAGTATCTTGGTGATTGACAGAGAGCAACAGTTTCTAGGTGATTGACACAAAGCAACAGTTTCTAGGTGATTGACACAGAGCAACAGTTTCTATGGATTGACAAAGAGCAACAGTTTCTAGGTGATTGACACAAAGCAACAGTTTCTAGGTGATTGACAGAGAGCAACAGTTTCTAGGTGATTGACACAAAGCAACAGTTTCTAGGTGATTGACAGAGAGCAACAGTTTCTAGGTGATTGACAGGAAGCAACAGTTTCTAGGTGATTGAGAAAAAGCCACAGTTTATAGGTGATTGACACAGAGCAACAGTTTCTAGGTGATTGAGACAGAGCAACAGTTTCTAGGTGATTGACACAGAGCAACAGTTTCTAGGTGATTGACACAAAGCAACAGTTTCTAGGTGATTGACACAAAGCAACAGTTTCTAGGTGATTGACACAAAGCAACAGTTTCTAGGTGATTGACACAAAGCAACAGTTTCTAGGTGATTGACACAAAGCAACAGTTTCTAGGTGATTGACACAAAGCAACAGTTTCTAGGTGATTGACACAAAGCAACAGTTTCTAGGTGATTGACACAGAGCAACAGTTTCTAGGTGATTGACACAGAGCAACAGTTTCTAGGTGATTGACACAGAGCAACAGTTTCTAGGTGATTGACACAAAGCAACAGTTTCTAGGTGATTGACATAGAGCAACAGTTTCTAGGTGATTGACACAAAGCAACAGTTTCTAGGTGATTGACACAAAGCAACAGTTTCTAGGTGATTGACACAAAGCAACAGTTTCTAGGTGATTGACACAAAGCAACAGTTTCTAGGTGATTGACACAGAGCAACAGTTTCTATGGATTGACAAAGAGCAACAGTTTCTAGGTGATTGACACAAAGCAACAGTTTCTAGGTGATTGACACAAAGCAACAGTTTCTAGGTGATTGACACAAAGCAACAGTTTCTAGGTGATTGACACAAAGCAACAGTTTCTAGGTGATTGACACAGAGCAACAGTTTCTATGGATTGACAAAGAGCAACAGTTTCTAGGTGATTGACACAAAGCAACAGTTTCTAGGTGATTGACACAGAGCAACAGTTTCTATGGATTGACAAAGAGCAACAGTTTCTAGGTGATTGACACAAAGCAACAGTTTCTAGGTGATTGACACAAAGCAACAGTTTCTAGGTGATTGACACAAAGCAACAGTTTCTAGGTGATTGACACAAAGCAACAGTTTCTAGGTGATTGACACAAAGCAACAGTTTCTAGGTGATTGACACAGAGCAACAGTTTCTATGGATTGACAAAGAGCAACAGTTTCTAGGTGATTGACACAAAGCAACAGTTTCTAGGTGATTGACACAAAGCAACAGTTTCTAGGTGATTGACACAAAGCAACAGTTTCTAGGTGATTGACACAAAGCAACAGTTTCTAGGTGATTGACACAAAGCAACAGTTTCTAGGTGATTGACACAAAGCAACAGTTTCTAGGTGATTGACACAAAGCAACAGTTTCTAGGTGATTGACACAAAGCAACAGTTTCTAGGTGATTGAAACAGAGCAATAGCTTCTAGGTGATTGACACAAAGCAACAGTTTCAAGGTGATTGACACAAAGCAACAGTTTCTAGGTGATTGAAACAGAGCAATAGCTTCTAGGTGATTGACACAGAGCAACAGTTTCTAGGTGATTGACAGAGAGCAACAGTTTCTAGGTGATTGACAGAGAGCAACAGTTTCTAGGTGATTGACACAGAGCAACAGTTTCTAGGTGATTGACACAGAGCAACAGTTTCTAGGTGATTGGCACAGAGCAGCAGTTTCTATGTGATTGACACAGAGCAACAGTTTCTAGGTGATTGACACAGAGCAACGGTTTCAAGGTGATTGACACAGAGCAACAGTTTCTAGGTGATTGATTTAGAGCAATAACGAAATTTATGTTTTTTTTTTCTAGTGTTATAACCCAAGTACTATTCAAACTAAGTACGGAATATTTTAGTGGGAGTGCTTTGTGTGGAGTGAGAGATGTTTCAGTGTGTTGTGGTGACCAATTAGGTTCTTGAAATATTTCACAACTGCCTGTGGTTTTATTGATATCTTGTCAGTATTATTTTGTAATATTTTTCAATGATATATACATCGAAGTAGCTGAGGAAGATCTTTGCCATGCTGTCAATTACTTAAATGATTCGTTTCCTGAGCTGAATAAAAAGGATGTTCAGTCACTTTATTATACGGTGGACGAGCTGCGTAATTTGAGCACTAATTTTGATAAAGATTTGGGTTAAAGTTGAAGGTAATGCATAAATATATATTTTGATTGCCTCAGTTTTTGTGAGACATGGCTCAGTGAGAACACTGTTAATTTGGTTGATTTTGATGGATGTACTCCACATCACGTAACAAGAGCCATTAATAGGAAGGGTGGAGGTGTGTCTGTTTTTGTGAGAAATTGTTATAAATGAAGTAGGAGTAAGAAACAAGCAGTTGGAATAATGTACAGGCCCACCTGGTGGTTCAATTGACCAATTTTTAAATGAATTTGAAAATAGTCTTCAAACTATCTCAATGGACAGCTTTCACTCTATCCAAATCTGTGGGGACTTCAATTTAGACCTACTGACTGTTCATAGTAATCCTAATTCTATGAGTTTTATTAATACTAAGTTTGTGCACTTTCTTTAGTCCTACAATTTCCAAACCTACTAGGGTGAGTGACAATAGACTTTCTTTACTTGAGAATATTTTTTCTAATAACACTTCTAATTTAACAGCTGGAATTATTCCTATAGATATATCTGATCACTATTTAATCTTCATCATTAGAAAAGAATTGTTTATTGATGCAAATTTTAGGCAGGTCAGAAAAATTAAACATAGATTACATACCAATATTTCTGTATCTAATTTTTTTAATGCAATATTCAACCACGATTTTTCTATTGTAGATAGATCTGAGGATGTTGATGACGGAATCTCTTTACTTGACAGTACTATTATGTATTATTCGTAGAACTATATCATACAAGGATTTCGTGAAACCTTGGATTGATCTTGACACCAAGAAGAAAATTAAAACACATGCTGATTATTATGTTCTGCTTTAGTCTGGTAGGATGAGCCGTTCTGTTTACAGTAGATATATAAATATGGTTACCGCTGTGATAAGAGAAAAAAATAGAAATCCTATTACCAACAGAAATTTTCTGAGTTTAAGAGCGACATGCGTAAAACATGGAAAATAATCAATGTAATCATACAAGGCTGATAAAAAATCTTTCAATTTTTCGTTGATTGATGAGAACGGCAATAATTATAGTCTCAGACCCTTTAAGTATTTCTAACAAATTTAATAATCATTTCTCCTCTATAGGAGAGAGTATCAGTGATAATTTTATAAATCATGTCGGTAACCATCATGACTATTTGTTTGGTAATTTTGTTAATTCTATGTTTTTTAACCCCATTTCTCCAAATGATATCGATAGCGTTATTAGCAAACTGAAGAACAAGTCCTGTGATGTTCACTCTCTGCCAGTTAAATTCTTAAATGAGTTATCGGATAAACTATCTCCAGGGATATGCTCTCTTGTTAACAATTCACTTGTACTTGGTAAGTTTCCGGCTAGCCTAAAATTTGCTAATGTTGTTCCTTTGCATAAGGGCGGCTTCAGAGAGTGTGTAAATAACTATAGGCCTATTTTTGTATTATCGACTTATTCAAAGATTTACGAGAGAGTAGTCTATAATCAGTTAACTGAATATTTTGAGAGAAATAATATAATATATCGTCATCAATACGGTTTCAGACGTGATAAGTCCACTACCCAAGCTGTCCTTAATTTGGTGAGTGATATTTACTCATCTTTGGATGATAATGACTTGTATTTTTCTATGTTTCTTGACCTTAAGAAAGCTTTTGATTCTGTCCTTCATTCTGTATTATTGAGTAAGCTCTCCCACTATGATGTAAGGGGTGTCCCACTGTCATGGTTCCGCTCGTACTTATCTGAACGTAAACAACGCGTCATATTTAACAGTACATATCTTCGAAGGTTCGTGATGTGACTTGTGGGGTACCCCAGGGGAGTGTGTTAAGAGGCCAGTTGTTCTTGATTTTTTTCAATAATTTCCCTATATGTAATTATTTTTTTTAATTCAATCTCTTTGCAGACGACTCTACTTTATCGATTAGATTTCCCAGAAAATGTCTTACAACGATAAATAATGAAATTAATTCTAATTTATGTGATGTTTCCAAATGGATGGGCTGCAATAGGATTATGATAAATTCTAGCAAAACCAAATATATCGTATTCTCCTACATAGGCAATTTTGATATTGGACCAGTGATGATGAACGGTTGTGCTATTGAACCTGTAAATGAAATAAAATTTCTTGGTGTTACTCTGGATAGAAACCTTAATTTCGTGTCTCATATTAATAAGATAACTACTTCGTTGTCTAGATTTATTGGTGTACTCAGTAAGATAGGGACTGCGATACCAACTGACACTCTGCTGAATATGTATAATGCTTTGATACTCCATTTGAATAGTTGCATTTACCCTGATATTTTCAAATTTATGTATTACTTAAAAAAACTTTTTTTAGTTCAGAGAGAGGGTTCCTTGATATATTATGATTTTGTTCATTTAGTTAGTTTACATTGGTACAATAGTGAACTTTATGCAATAAACTAAATTGTTTTGTTTAGGGATTTAAAATTTATCGAAATATTCTTCAGATTGAAACTTAAAAGTTCCTTTTATCTTCATCTTCACATTTTTTGTATTAATGGATTTAAATGTTGTTAGACTTCATTTTCTAGCTTCTAATTTCCTATATAAAGTTATAATGATATTGATAGGAAGTTTTCATAAAGATTTTATTGAGAGACTAAAAGTAAACAATAACTGAAAAAAAATCCACTAGAACAGGCTAGATGTCAACAATGAGAAATAGTGAGAATGAGTAGATGGAGAGTAAACCAAACGTCGTATATACAAGTAATAAAGTCGATAGCAGTGAATCTGTGATTCTTTAGTGAAATGCCTTATTAGTTTCGTTTAGTGGTATCCGCCATCGTTGTGGTGGTGGGAAGGCTTCACAACGAAGGGAGGGTGTGCGGATTTGCCGGGGTACTGGGCCTTGCCCTTGTACGAGATGTCGGCAAAGAAACCATTGTGGTGATCGGCGGTGTATTTTACCTGGTGATTGGAAAAGAATGAGAGTGGTAAAGATGGGCTTTAATTTGGGAAGATTTCATTTCTGAAGTTATTTGGTGAATTTACAAATTGAAGTAATATTTTTATTCAAAATTAATTCATATTAGCTCGAAACTTTTTCAACCGGCGACGTTACTGTATTTTCTAGTTTGTAGAAATATGGTTATGAAATACACTGTGTAAATAGTAACATTGTTTTGCGACTACTCACGGTCTGAATTCTGCCGTCAGGAAGTTGTACCGAGTAAGATCCTTTGACGTTTTTGCCGTCACTCTTTTCGTTTTGCATGAAGTTGGGGCCGTAGTGTTTGTCTTCCACTCCATAGGAGAAAGAGTAGGGCTTGGGTGCCTGTGGAAAGAGAACAAATTACAAATAAGGAAGAGCACATTCTGATAAAGAAAGAGCACATCTGATAAAGAAAGAGCACATTTGATTAAGAAAGAACCAGGTACTTTCAATTGGCTTATATTATTTTCGCATCTATTGAAAATTGGAAACTGGCGCATCTCGGAATTATCATTAACATTTTCACAGATTTATGTTTCTCAAATTGTACAAAAAGTTAATTGGTAGTATTCTAGTAAATCGAATTAAAATAACATATTAACATTTAGTAATTTTTTTTATATAAAGTGAAGTTGAATGAATAAGGTATCGAAGTTATGTTACAATTTGAAAAAGTAGTTAATTAATCAAAAATTTTAAATTCAAAAAAGTAGGTAATCAAAAATTCTCAATTTAAAAGTGTATAATCAAAAAATTTAACCAGTGTGCCTCGGACTCGTGCTCAGGTGTACTAAATTTGTTTCTTTCAAGTTAAGATTCTATTACCTTGATATCTAATACTCTTTTACATATAGTAATATAATAGAGAGCACAATACTGTACTTACGGCTTTGTAACTTCCCTTGTGATGATGATCTGTTGGGGTAGAACAAGCTACGCCCAAAATGGCTACTAGAACAGCAATGCAGGAAATACGGACCATTTTTCTAGAGGAAACAAGATAAATTAATATAATTTTATATATTGAAACAGTTACTTTAGCTTGTTTTTAATCACACGCTAGGAGATAATCTTTATTACTTTTTCACTCTTTGACTTCTTAAAAAAATATTTTAGATATGTCCATTAATAAAAAAATATCAAATGTAATGAACACCTAAACTGTAGGATGCGATTGAAAAATTATTTTATACGCTTTTCTTAGGTGTCTTTAGGGAATCGATGATTCAATACCCATCAGAAAAAAAAATTAAAAAAAAATTATTTGCCAAAATCACATCTACATGTGAGTATAAATACACTTTGTAAATATATCAGTCATAGCTTGACTGTAGCGCGTACAGTGAGGATTGATAGGTGGAGGGGCGACTAAGAACGCATCCGTGCTTCAATACTCCAGATGGGAGAAATAAATAAAAGTACATACACTCTCTGGGCTCCAATATAAAATCAGTGCCGCACTAAATTTTGAAAAATATGCTAATAATAGGATTTTCCAAATACTTTTTTCTCCACATATAACTTCTATAATTCTTTAAATTTCAGATAGCTCAATGTTATATAGTGAAAAAACTTCGTCTTTCAAATGATTCTTGTGTCGTCTCTAAGTATAAATGTGAAACAGATATAAAGCGTTGAAGTTACCCCTCAAAATTTCTAATAGCTTTAGTCAAATATTAGCACTGACACAAACATTTTCTTTTATCCTGTTCTTCATGTATACTAAATTTCAGAACTCCCAGATAATTACTAAAGAAAATATATCTAAATAGTATCGATCACCTTATGAATAAAATTGTGTACTAAATTTAGCAATAGTAATTGATATGGTAGGTAACTTTCACTGATTTCTCATAGCTAAGTAACTACCTAGATTTTAAAATCTATTTGAAAAAGGTATTTTAATTTAACAGTGGTGAAGCTGACATATTTTATCCTCTTTTAAGATAATATTCTTTTTGCTTTATTTCTATGATGACTTTTCTATACATTGCAGTTTGAACTATAAATAGGGCAATTTCTTAAATTATCTAAAGGTGTCTTATTTTTCATCATGAATGGAAATATTCAACTCGTTATTTTAAATTGCTTCCAAGATAACTTTGTATCCATGATACCTGATATACAGGTATCATGGATAACAGTTAAAATAAGTGTTACTATTTTTCCTATATGTCTTATAACTACCTTATAATGTAATTTTCTACACTTCCTTCCAATGGTATTTTTCTACTCTTTTCTCACTCACCTGAGCGTGAGTTGCTTGTGTGAGTCAAGTGTGTTCAGTAGGAGGTGTAACTCGAAAGTGAGATGCTTGAGTCAATCAGCTGACTCTATATATACTGACTCAGTGGTGAGCTTGGAGCACCGTGTAACATATGTTGGGAAATATGTGTGGAAAGGTACGGGGTCGAACGTACGAACGAATTGTGATTGATGAGACAGTAACTCCTGTGCTTTCTTGGTGATTGACATAGAGCAACAGTTTCTAGGTGATTGACATAGAGCAACAGTTTCTAGGTGATTGACATAGAGCAACAGTTTCTAGGTGATTGACATAGAGCAACAGTTTCTAGGTGATTGACATAGAGCAACAGTTTCTAGGTGATTGACATAGAGCAACAGTTTCTAGGTGACTGACACTGAGCAACAGTTTCTAGGTGATTGACACAGAGCAACAGTTTCTAGGTGATAGGCATAGTGCAACAGTTTCTAGGTAATTATCTTAAAGCAACAGTTTCTTGGTGATTGACACAGAGCGACAATTTCTAGGTGATTAACACAGAGCAACAGTTTCTAAGTGGTTGGCACAGAGCAACAGTTTCTAGGTGATTGACAGAGAGCAACAGTTTCTAGGTGATTGACACAGAGCAACAGTTTTTAGGTGATTGACAGAGAGCAACAGTTTCTAGGTGATTGACACAGAGCAACAGTTTCTAGGTGATTGACAGAGAGCAACAGTTTCTAGGTGATTGACACAGAGCAACAGTTTCTTGGTGATTGACAGAGAGCAACAGTTTCTAGGTGATTGACATAGAACAACAGTTTCTAGGTGATTGACATAGAGCATTAGTTTCTAGGTGATTGACATAGAGCAACAGTTTCTAGGTGACTGACACTGAGCAACAGTTTCTAGGTGATTGACATAGAGCAACAGTTTCTAGGTGATTGGCATAGTGCAACAGTTTCTAGGTGATTGACAGAGAGCAACAGTTTCTAGGTGATTGACAGAGAGCAACAGTTTCTAGGTGATTGACACAGAGCAACAGTTTCTAGGAGATTGACACAGAGCAACAGTTTCTTGGTGATTGTCATGCATACAGGTAAGTTCACCGTCCTCAATTCACCCCTAGAAAGTTCACCGCATTTAATTCACAGCATGGTGAGTTCATTTCGTGGTAAATTTCAGCTTAAATAATGTATGTTTATTTTTCCTTGAATCAAGGTCAAGAAATGGTGTAACAACTGAATGTATATAATAATAATTGATAAAGAACGTATTCAAATACTTCATACGTTAAATCTACAACATTTGTCATAAATTCAATCCATTAGTTTATATGCCAAGAAAATTACTATCAGAATTTGTAATTCTTTTAAATATTAAAAATGGATTAATCAAGTGTTCTTAAGTGTAATAGATAGTTTCCATAAACTATTGTTTATCGTGCAGATGAAGCTCCTTTCTTAACATTATTTATAGTACTCATACGTATGATACATATTATAATATAAGCACTCTATAGTGCACGGAATTTTACACAACAATTCTCTCATTTCACAATATCTACTTGTTGTGAGTTGTTAGAGTTAATATCTAATTACTATAAGATAAATAGTCTTTACAGCTCGTAACATTACACTCTCTATTGCTGTGTGTCGGTAATGATTTTTTCATGTTCCGTTAAATGCCTGGGAATATATGTAGTTGTTTACGACCTCTCGTAATTTTTGTTTCAGTAGCTTATATGCATTTTATCATCAAATGTAACCAAGTATTACCCCAAAAGAAGTTAATGTCGAGAAAACGATTATTACTAAATTTTTAGTGTTTTTTTCATACATTCAGTAAGATTAATTCAATACTTCTGTTCTTATATACTTTGTTTTATTAGAAAAGCTTCATTATATATTAAATAAGTATATGTAACTACACCTAGCTTAAACAAACCTGTATTTTCCCCGTAATTATTACCTATTTAGTTGTTGATATATTTGTTTTATTATATGCTAGTTGTTGTATTGTTATATTTTGAATTAAATTCTTTTTACGATGAATTTACCACTCGGTGAATTAAGGGCAGTGAATTTTCCGTCGGTGAATTGAGTGCGATGAATTTTCCGGTGGTGAATTGAGTGCGGTGAATTTTCCGGTGGTGAATTGAATGCGGTGAACTTTCCGCGCACCGATTGACATACCCAGTAAACATCAATTGGTCAATCGATTCAATTTCTTTTTATGTGAAATTCAAAGCTATAGCACATCGGGTATCTCTATCTATTCATTTATTGATCTGATGTATGAAAACTCCTGAAAACGACAGCAAAAATATTGTCCTTATTTAGATATCACATCGACTATTGATTAGTGATTTAGCATAGTAATAGTAACACATCGAGAGGTGACTATCCCTCTGAAAAGTATCTATCATTCTAAATATAAAAACTATATTTATTTGTTGTTCAAAAGTTGATAGGAATCTTATATTTTTATTTGTCTGCTGTTTGTATTATATTATCAAGTTACCAACTTCTGTAGTTATTTTATTAATATACTATTCAGCCATTTAGGACATGTTATAAGATAATATTCAATATAAATGCTAATTATTCATATCTTATTAAGATTCAGTAACATCAATTATACATTACCTTATATTTAACTTTCTCGAAACCTATTTTATACAACAGCGTACGTATTATGTCTCATTGAACAAATATTTTTTAATTTACCTCATTCCCCCCTCTAATTTCGTTTTCTATTACCAAAGAAAACTTTTCAGATTATTTTAACACAGACCTCGTTATTCTACTTCATGCTTGACTTGCTAATTCATAGAAGCTTTCTTTTATTGCAAGTGAATTAATTTATTCTCTAATACTAGTCTTATCCATTTGAGAGGAAAATCAATTAAATTCATGATTAATGACAACAAGATAATTAATTCTAATAAATATTATCTGTGTTTTATTATCTATGTAATATTATGTGATTATGTCTAACCCCAATTATTCGAAGCTACTTTTCAAGGGGGGAGTTTGCTACCTACTGGTTGTTTCACTGCTGCTACTATATCTTACACTGTTTGTTACAAATTGCTACTGATTTCTGTTTTTCAGCTTCTATTTTTCCATCAGATGTTGCTGCAATTATTTCATAAACATATATTGCCACAGCTACAGAATACAGTTAATTGTAGCTACTGGTTTGCTGCTACTGCTAGTCTACCTTAAACATCTACTGCTTCTTGTTTAGACCCCTGTTGTTGCTATTTTAAACTACAGCTTAGTTATATTGGTTAGTCCGAAACGAATTGTCCACGACGAATTATACCCACGACAAATTGTCCGGACCCGGGTTCGTCCCACTCTACACGAATCAACCATCTAGTTATTCTAGTATACCTACGGTTAGTCTTTCTCTATGAGTCTATACGAATCAACCATCTAGTTATTCTAGTATACCTACGGTTAGTCTTTCTCTATGAGTCTATACGAATCAACCATCTAGTTATTCTAGTATACCTACGGTTAGTCTTTCTCTATGAGTCTATACGAATCAACCATCTAAGTATTCTAGTATACCTACGGTTTGTCTTTCTCTATGAGTCTATACGAATCAACCATCTAGTTATTCTAGTATACCTACGGTTAGTCTTTCTCTATGAGTCTATACGAATTAACCTGCTTATAACTCTTCTTCAAATTCACATGTCCTGCCAGTTCGCCTCCCACTTGATTGGTTATCAATCCTAGTACTAACACATCTAGCTTAACTGAGGAACTCCATCTTTGGTTCTTTCTTCAAGTTTTTTATAAAATTATAATTCATAGCTCTACCTACAGTCGTGCAATCTTCTTGGAACTAACTTTCCTCGTGATTGTGTGCGCTATCTCTTACTATACGATGTTGACGAACATCCTCCCTCATTTGCTTTTTACCAGGTGATGTGGTTTATTTTAATACACATCTTCATTATATTAATTTTAATTTCATTTTAAACTGAACAATTATCAGTTTAGCCAAAGTTAAATGGAGACAAAATAGAATTGGAGTCAAATAAAAAGCATCAACCATGAAAAATAATATAGGAGTTGAAAAGGGAATATTAGCACTTTAGATATTTGAAAGTAACTTTCTGACTTCATTTAATTTTATTAACATTTCATATTATCTTACAAATTATTAATAGCTAATATTTTCTTGCAATTTATTTCATATTTTATAAAATAATTAGATCTTTTTCATTTATACTTCATTATTTCAAAATCAAATAAGAAAATATTATTTATCCAAGTAAAAAAAATATCTCTTCTACAGTTACCCATCAAAGGCTTAGAGTGTTCAGTACTAATTAGTTACAGTTGTTCTTGGAAATGAAACTATACCTTTAAAATAATATAAAGTAATATCTATATATTTTTGTGGTCCTTCCATTGGATCCAATCATATGTTATTGAACAGAGAAAATGTTATCTCAATTTGACTAAAAAAATGTGAAACAGAACAATAACTTG
Organism: Caprella mutica; assembly: GCA_947561585.1. Lineage (NCBI taxonomy): Eukaryota > Metazoa > Arthropoda > Malacostraca > Amphipoda > Caprellidae > Caprella > Caprella mutica. Next base: position 50,581 of record CANNZV010001585.1, on the reverse strand, counting down.
GAACTGTCTCCATTTGAAATTTTAATTATTCACGTTTTCAAAAAGAAGTTGTAAGTTTAATTATAATAATCAATGTTTATACCAATAGTTTTAATTGCGATAACACTTTCTCTGTTCAATAACATAAGATTTAATCCAATGGAAGGACCACAAAAATATAAAGAAATTTGAAATAATAAAGATCATACCAATTCATTGAAAAGAACACATGTAAGTAATTATTGCTATACCAGACTAGAGTACTGGTTGTTATACCAGACTAGAGTACAGGTTGTTATACCAGACTAGAGTACAGGTTGTTATACCAGACTAGAGTACAGGTTGTTATACCAGACTAGAGTACAGGTTGTTATACCAGACTAGAGTACAGGTTGTTATATCAGACTAGAGTACAGGTTGTTCTACCAGACTAGAGTACAGGTTGTTATTTCAGACTAGAGTACAGGTTGTTATACCAGACTAGTGTACAGGTTGTTATACCAGACTAGAGTACAGGTTGTTATACCAGACTAGTGTACAGGTTGTTATACCAGACTAGAGTACAGGTTGTTATACCAGACTAGAGTACAGGTTGTTATACCAGACTAGAGTACAGGTTGTTATACCAGACTAGAGTACAGGTTGTTATACCATCTCGGTGAGATGTACCGACTGTGTCTCGGTACATCTTTTCTAGGGTAAGTTAAGAATTATTGAACGGTAACACTTTTTCGATCATATGAGAAAAAACATTTAAAAGATTATTTGTTTTTTTTTTATTTCAAATAGTAACTACAAATTTAAAAAAAATCGAATGTCAATTTATATTAAAAAGAATCGCATTTCCCTTCACCTCAGTATATTATTTCCAAATAAAAATTTGTTAGAATTATAATATTTTGGATATTAATATCTGAATATTATTGATATTTACAATAATTGTGTCACTTTTAAATTTAACCAATTTGTAAGCTTTTTTTATCTCACCCTGTATAGAGTGAGAAAGGGATGCATAGAAAACTAAACATTTTAGGGCAGACTACACAAAATATTTTTTTTAACATATATTCATTATACAGGGTACTTCATCTCTCAAGACTAGGGTATATGTCAGGATGGTTCACTATATTTACAGGACTATACTTTATAGAGGAGTTTCACCGTAATTCAATTTTTAACAAAATAATATTTAACTAAAAGATATTTACTTTTTTTATTGATTTTTCAATAATTAATTCAAATATTTTACTTATCATTATTTATCTCTATTAATTATTGTTAAATGGTTTTCCGCTTGTAGAGTTCCCAAGTGTTAGTATTATTTAAATAGAAATTCACTAAAATATATTTATTTGTAAATACTGCCTGCCTCTATTAGTATTTTTTTCAATAGTATAAACTGAATGAAAAATAACCATAATTATGTATTTCGTATTAAAATGATCACCAGACTATATTGAAATAAACATATTTGAAATGCTATACTTATCTATAACATTGTAATTTACACTCCCTAGTCCTATTTTCCTCTCTCTTAATTGTTCAATAAAAACAAAAAAGTCGAAACCTCCATTGCATCTCAAACTACAAGTTAATGTCCTGCTCATATATTAAAGTGAAATGCGTCACATTTTTACCCGCCTGATGCAATATGGGACAAATGGCGCCATGAATGGTAGCATGGATACTACGCCACCTAGATATGGTAGCCTGGATACCACGTCATCTAGAAATAGTAGCATGGATAACACGCTACCTAGAAATGGTAGCATGAATACCACGCCACGTAGCGGTTAGAATTTAACATTAATGCACGTTTAAAATCCTTAGATTATAACTGTACATTTAATAGAGATATATGGCGACTGAATTGGTGTGTTCTCTTCTCTCGATTTGATGGCCTTTCTGTACGTGCTTGCAGAGACACAGACACTAGGTATTCGAAATGATGAGATATAACCTTTTGAAGGAGGAATGTAGGAATTAATTTGAAGAGAAGCCTCACAGTCTGCCTCATGAGGTACTGTGAGTGACTATAGCCTCACAGTCTGCCTCATGAGGTACTGTGAGTGACTATAGCCTCACACTCTACCTCATGAGGTACTGTGAGTGACTTTAGCCTCACACTCTTCCTCATGAGGTACTGTGAGTGACTATAGCCTCACACTCTACCTCATGAGGTACTGTGAGTGACTTTAGCCTCACAGTCTGCCTCATGAGGTACTGTGAGTGACTCTAGCCTCACACTCTGCCTCATGAGGCATAGTGAGTGAATATAGCCTCACACTCTGCCTCATGAGGTACTGTGAGTGACTATAGCCTCACACTCTACCTCATGGGGTACTGTGAGTGATTCTAGCCTCACACTCTACCTCATGAGGTACTGTGAGTGACTATAGCCTCACACTCTACCTCATGAGGTACTGTGAGTGACTATAGCCTCACACTCTACCTCATGAGGTACTGTGAGTGACTATAGCCTCACACTCTACCTCATGAGGTACTGTGAGTGACTCTAGCCTCACACTCTGCCTCATGAGGCACTGTGAGTGACTATAGCCTCACACTCTACCTCATGAGGCACTGTGAGTGACTCTATCCTCACACTCTACCTCATGATGCACTGTGAGTGACTCTAGCCTCACACTCTACCTCATGAGGCACTGTGAGTGACTCTAGCCTCACACTCTGCCTCATGAGGCACTGTGAGTGACTCTAGCCTCAATAAATATTTTCTCTTAATTATTTCTTCTTTCCCCATCCAATCAATAAATTAAATTGTCATTAATTGTTAAATTATCCCCTCGCTTTCCCCCAGATGTCAATTAATTACCCTCAATTTAGCCAATTAAGCAGTTACTTTATAGGGAAATTACCCTCAATTTCTCATCACGTTCTTCCCTAGAGTCAATATAAACTGATATATTTACTTTAAATTTAATTATTCAATTTTATATTCAGATTCTATATTTTAATATTAAATTTTGTTTAAAATTGAATGTATTTTATTTTTCTTCACGCTGCCTTTTATATTTTTCGAATTATAAATGTTTTTGGTAATTTTGATATGTGTGTCCAAAATAGAGTAGATACCAAGAAATCGGACATTTTCGATTATATATAATTTATATATAATAATAATTATTTAATTTTAAAATTAACCATTATGTTCTTTTGCGGACATCTTTACTTTTACTGTCCAATAAAAATTCGAACCGTACATTAATTAATGAAAATTTCGGACCGTAATATAGTGAATCATGAAAAAAAATTCGAACAATAAAAGTAAATCATGAAAAAAAATTTCGGACAATAAAAGTAAATCATGAAAAAATTTCGGACAATAAAAGTAAATCATGATAAAATTTTGGACAATAAAAGTAAATCATGAAAAAATTTCGGACAATAAAAGTAAATCATGAAAAAGTTTCGGACAATAAAAGTAAATCATGAAAGAATTTCGGACAATAAAAGTAAATCATGAAAAAATTTCGGACAATAAAAGTAAATCATGAAAAATTATCGGACAATAAAAGTAAATCATGAAAAAATTTCGGACAATAAAAGTAAATCATGAAAAAATTTCGGACAATAAAAGTAAATCATGAAAAAATTTCGGACAATAAAAGTAAAAAATGAAAAAAATTTGGACAATAAAAGTAAATCATGAAAAAATTTCGGACAATAAAAGTAAATCATGAAAAAATTTCGGACAATAAAAGTAAATCATGAAAAAAATTTGGACAATAAAAGTAAATCATGAAAAAATTTCGGACAATAAAAGTAAATCATGAAAAAATTTTGGACAATAAAAGTAAATCATGAAAAAGTTTCGGACAATAAAAGTAAATCATGAAAAAAATTAGGACAGTAAAAGTAAATCACAAAAAAAAATTAGGACAGTAAAAGTAAATCATAAAAACAAATTAGGACAGTAAAAGTAATACATGAAAAAAAAATAGGACAATAAAAGTAAACATACAAAACTTGAAGATCGTTAAACTAAATCAACATAATATTCTAATTACAACTTTTTATATTTTCTAGTATTTAGGCTTGTAAATATGATACGCATTGAACTCTGTTTACTACTTTTATTTCTTATTCATATATTAAATTTATTATTTTTCATTAATCAAGATGGAAAGATTCTCTTCTTTGAGACAACAATTCTCCCATTGATAACAAAAAATACGAAAGATGTCAGAATGTGGATAAGGCTTCACGATCTGAACGAACCTAAAATATAAGTAAACCAAATTCAGATGTACAAGTATTTCGGCCAGCAAAAGGAAATCATGAAAATTTCGGATCGTATTAGTAAAGACTTTAAAGGTAAATCAACAAAAATTTCGGATCGTAACGGTAAATTTACCATTTTGGGACCGTAAAAGTAAACAGATCCTCTTTTTCTTATATGTTCAGGTATGTGGAACAGTACCTTACCCTGATGTTAAAAAGTTACACTAGAGCTCCAACCACTCAAGCTGATGAAGACTCTAAAGGTGTAGCAGTATAGTGTACCAGTTCAGTGTGACAGTTTAGTGTAGCTGTTTATAGTGTACCTGTTGCAATATTTAGTGTTGTAGCGTGTGCTCCTGACGGCATGCGAAGGGCGTGGTGCTAGTCTTGTATCAGGGTATATAGGGTATACACCTAAATTAATAACAAAATGAGAGTTCATTGAATAGTTTAAACTCAGAGTATCATTAAATTTCAAGGCTAGTGAATTAAAGAGGTTATTAAAATTTCAAATGTTCTTTCGGATTCAATCTTTCGAATGAGAAGATATCAATTCATCAGAAGGAAAACGTTAAAAAACCTGAACCAAACAATGAATTTTTTGATCAAATGTCTTATGGTGGATACCATCTTTCTATATTAGCTTATCAATCTATATATTATTAGATGTTTTTATCTTATTATTCACAAATTAATCTTGAGATTTAATTCAATTGCCTTTTCTTCTTCTAGTGCCAAATCCACTTCAATCAATTTCTAACGATTAACACTATCAGTTTAGCATTTCTAGCTCCTAAGAAGAGGCTTGATTTCACCTAGGGAATCGTTCCCCATAAAAAAAAATATTTTTGTCGCAGAACTTTGAAATTTTATTCACTTGTAAACATAGAATAAGAAATCTTTTTGGCTCCGGTAAAAAATAATAATAATTAATGATAATAATTCTAACTTTGAGATTAAAAAAAAATCCAAAAAAATAATATTTTCGAAAATTTCGCAGTCGTGACGTCATTACTTTTGCAAGTAGTTCTGTTAACATCACTTTAGGTCCAAAATTGGCGGAAGAGATACATTTCTTTCAACCCCCTAAAATTAACCTTTACCACCATATCTCGTTTTCTATGAAGAAAATGTCCTTTTTACCATGTACAATAAGAAAATTAATTCGAGTTTTTATATATTTATTAAATTAAGTTCTACTATGCATTATAAAAAAGTTTTGTTTGTGGAACGATCTCTTCAAATTCCTCCCGTAACTCATAAAACTTCTAGATTCTTCATCAAATCCATATCCTTTTCTCTAAGATTCTCCAGCATTTCTATAAAGTAAGCATTATATCCCCTTTTCAATTTTTCTTTTGTTAAACTAGCAACTGAACCACCTTCTTTTTTTTCATTTTATTCAGTGATTATGTCTTTTCTTGCCTTGTCATTTGAGCTCTTCATTTCCCTCCCCGTGGTTTCTTTTGTCCCAATACCTGCCTCTCCATCACACAGATATCGACTAACAAATCACAATATATGTTTCCAATACCGCACTACAGTCTCTGAATTAAATACGCCTTTAGTTTCCCACCATTGTGTCCAATTGAAAGAAAGGAGTAAGTGTCTGAGTTATCGGACAGTTTCACATTTTCGATCATGTAAAAAATTTATTATTTTATATTTCAACTTCTTTTAATTGGTATCCATGATACCTGCAGGTATCATGGCTACCAATTTGAAAATGTGCACCTGTTCCATAACTCAGAACTTCACCTAGTTATTAGAATAATTAATTAAAATGAAATAACTTGGTAGATATCCAATGACAGGTGTATTTTCTCGGTTAGTTCACCGGAGATAGCTCCAGTTCTGGTCTCCATAAGCGCCGTGCTAGAGTGAACAGCAAAGTCATTCACACGATCACTTAATTACAAATTAGGTGTTGAAATAGTTTGAAAAAAACGTTTATGATTTATTTCAATTTCATTTCAACAGAATATTTCAACAAAATCGAAGTACTATATCAACAACAACAATCATGTAACATTGGAAGAGCTTAGCTTCACACCTATAAAAATCTATTGTTAATTAGTATACAAATGCGTTTTCATACATTCTAATTCACTCTAACAACTAATAAACTTGTTAATCAATTTTAAATCAAATTAACTGCTACCTACTACATAAAGTGGGGAAATTTAATTTAGTCACACAGGCCATCAGCCTAACAAATTAAACCACACGGTACTGCCCGACAAATTGCCCCCCCCCCCCCCTCCTCACTGATGGATCTAATCAATTTAGAAGATGGTTGTGATGGGTCCATGAGAGGAAACACACTAGGCCTATAGACATCATGGAGACACTCTAGGCCTATAGACATGGAGACTTAATGGGAGCAGGAAGAGACACAGGTGCATGATGGAAACTTGGAGTGGATGTGTAGGTATTTATTATATAAATTTCACAACAATTTCTCTATTGTGCAGTCCTGTATAGTGAACTATCTTGTTAAATAGAGTCCTGAGTAAAGAAATACTCTGTATAGTGAACATATTTTGTGAAGCCTGTCGTAAAATGGCGGTCAGTTTTCTAAGCAATTCTTGGCTCCTATATAGTGAAGTGAGCTCAAAACAATGACCTTGTTGTAGTTCATTATAGAGGAGTCCTAACACTATAACTTCTCTATAATGAAGTCCTGTATAGTGAACCATGAAGTACCCTGAATGATGTTTTTAAAGAAAATATTTTGTGTAGTCTGCCATAAACTGGCGATCAGTTTTCTAGGCATCTAATGGTTCCTCTATAATGAAGTAAGCTCTATATAGTGACCTGCTGGAGTTCATTATAGAGGAGCTCTAATGTAAATAGGATGGCATTGGAGCCTGTAGACACTGTAGATGATGAGGCCTGTAGACACTGTAGATGATGAGGCCTGTAGACGCTGTAGATGATGAGGCCTGTAGACGCTGTAGATGATGAGGCCTGTAGACACTGTAGATGATGAGGCCTGTAGGCACTGTAGATGATGAGGCCTGTAGACACTGTAGATGATGAGGCCTGTAGACACTGTAGATGATGAGGCCTGTAGGCACTGTAGATGATGAGGCCTGTAGACACTGTAGATGATGAGGCCTGTAGGCACTGTGGATGATGAGGCCTGTAGACACTGTAGATGATGAGGCCTGTAGACACTGTAGATGATGAGGCCTGTAGGCACTGTAGATGATGAGGCCTGTAGACACTGTAGATGATGAGGCCTGTAGACACTGTAGATGATGAGGCCTGTAGGCACTGTAGATGATGAGGCCTGTAGACACTGTAGATGATGAGGCCTGTAGGCACTGTGGATGATGAGGCCTGTAGACACTGTAGATGATGAGGCCTGTAGACACTGTAGATGATGAGGCCTGTAGGCACTGTAGATGATGAGGCCTGTAGACACTGTAGATGATGAGGCCTGTAGACACTGTGGATGATGAGGCCTGTAGACACTGTAGATGATGAGGCCTGTAGACACTGTAGATGATGAGGCATGTATACACTGTAGATGATGAGGCCTGTAGACCCTGTAGATGATGAGGCCTGTAGACACTGTAGATGATGATGCCTGTAGATATATCTTGCTACACTGTAAATATCTTTTTGATAATCTGTAGATATCTTTTTTTATGTAGATATATCTTGCTACACTGCAGATAAATCTTTTGGAGTGGGATCTCCACTCAAGTTAGTTCCCAATCAAGCCCTTCCCCATCAAACTCCCCTCTAATCCCCTTGGCAGTCAACTAAAGCTGTTTTAATGACTCACTCATCTCTGGGGAGTAATATCCCTAGACTTATCAGTCGTTACTGTACGCATTTTTATTCCCTGGGTCAACGAGTGATGAATGTGTGTGCTACCATGTTACTTATAGCGACCATGTTACTTATAGCAACAGTGTTACTTATAGCAACAGTGTTACTTATAGCGACCATGTTACTTATAGCAACCGTGTTACTTATAGCGACCATGTTACTTATTGCGACCATGTTACTTATAGCGACCATGTTACTTATAGCGACCATGTTACTTATAGTGATCCGTTTACTTATAGCGACCGTGTTACTTATAGCGACTGTGTTACTTATAGCGACCATGTAACTTATAGCGACCATGTTACTTATAGCGACAGTGTTACTTATAGCGACTATGTTACTTATAGCGACCATGTTACTTATAGCAACCGTGTTACTTATAGCGACCATGTTACTTATAGCGACCATGTTACTTATAGCGACCATGTTACTTATAGCGACCATGTTACTTATAGTGATCCGTTTACTTATAGCGACCGTGTTATTTATAGCGACTGTGTTACTTATAGCGACCGTGTTACTTATAGCGACTGTGTTACTTATAGCGACCATGTTACTTATAGCGACCATGTTACTTATAGTGATCCGTTTACTTATAGCGACCGTGTTATTTATAGCGACTGTGTTACTTATAGCGACCGTGTTACTTATAGCGACTGTGTTACTTATAGCGACCATGTTACTTATGCCAACTATGTTACTTTTAGCGACCATGTTTCTCATAGCTACCGTGTTACTTATAGCGATTATAGACATTATAGCGAACATGTGAGCTATACCAACCATATTGTGTTTTAGCATATGATAGTCAACTCAGTCAGTATTGTTAATTTAATTATTATAAACTGTATATGGTAGAGTTATTCATGATGAATTTAACAGTGGAATAATTGTTTATATCTTGACAATAGGTGTCAGTCAGATTAATTATGAAGCTTATTAGCGCTAGCGTCTCATTTTCAGACTACTAAACACGCCATTACAGTGATCGTAAAAGCTCTGCTACAAATGGAAATGAGGGAGTGAATGCTATAAACGATAGAATTGGATCCTCTGAATGCTATAAACGATAGGATTGGATCCTTTAACTATAGTATAAAAGCTAGTATTACAATTACAACAGTATGTTATGTTGGATAAAGTTTTATATTATCTTGACGTCAATAGACGAGTAAAGTAAAGTTAGCACCGTTCCAATTTAGTTTATCAGCGAAATATTCCTATGTTATTCGTACGGGGATAAAAATGAGGTTCATTTCCATCTGTCTAGCTGACGATTTACTTAATTTTGGGGAAATTTATTTCGATATTAGTATACCTAATATCTTATCACATTCATTGCTGTATAGGTTATTTAAATTATTTTATTATTTAAGACGCTTACTGTGATCGTTTTCAACTTTTTACATTAGTATTTAGTAACTCAGTGCGTGTCGCTTTGAGTGGTTGTGTGGTGTTTTCGCTCGTCTCTTTGGGCCAAAACGCTGCATAACCTCTAGAAACACTCAATGAAAACGTCTTAAATGACGTCAACTTTCATATTTCAATACTAATTTCAATAAACTTTATAGCAATAAATACGGTTAGATATAATGTATTCAAATATCTAACTTAAATTTCTCCAAATTTAAGTAAATCGTCAGCTATACGGATGTTAATGAATCTCATTTTTATCCCCGTACGAATAACATAGGAATATTTCACTGATAAACTGAGTTGGAACGACGCTCACTTTACTTTGGTGGTCTATTGAAATAAATTCGTCTGGATCTTGTTGTCAAGATACGACATTTTATATTGAAGTTATATTATTTTCCTAATTTGATGCCAAATAATTTAATGGAAACAATCATTATTGTTGATAACGATGTATCTTATCAAATATCTTTGCCATAATAAGAGATTAGTCTGTCTGTCTGTCTGTCTGTCCGAAATTTTTGATAATTATAAAGGAAAAACTAATAATTTGTGGCCATTGCTACGGGTTACATTAATATTAATAATTTATAAAAAGATAGTTTTTCTTTTAAATTGAAAAATAATTAAGTTAGATCAGTATATATGTATTGATAATACGTACTTGCATTTAAATATAAACACATTATATTAATTATATTCTAATATATGAGCAATGAGTGCAAAACTAATAATAAATAATAATCGAATTGTTACCAATTAAGACTGCTTAATAATAGTTGAAACTGTTTAACAATAATTGAAACTGTTTAACAATAATTGAAACTGATTAACAATAATTGAAACTGTTTAACAATAATTGAATCTGTTTAACAATAATTGAATCTGTTTAACAATAATTGAAACTGTTTAACAATAATTGAATCTGTTTAACAATAATTGAATCTGTTTAACAATAATTGAATCTGTTTAACAATAATTGAAACTGTTTAACAATAATTGAATCTGTTTAACAATAATTGAAACTGTTTAACAATAATTGAATCTGTTTAACAATAATTGAATCTGTTTAACAATAATTGAATCTGTTTAACAATAATTGAAACTGTTTAACAATAATTGAAACTGTTTAACAATAATTGAATCTGTTTAACAATAATTGAAACTGATTAACAATAATTGAAACTGTTTAACAATAATTGAATCTGTTTAACAATAATTGAATCTGTTTAACAATAATTGAAACTGTTTAACAATAATTGAAACTGTTTAACAATAATTGAAACTGTTTAACAATAATTGAAACTGTTTAACAATAATTGAATCTGTTTAACAATAATTGAATCTGTTTAACAATAATTGAATCTGCTTAACAATAATTGAAACTGTTTAACAATAATTGAAACTGTTTAACAATAATTGAAACTTTATAACAATAATTGAAACTGTTTAACAATAATTGAAACTTTTTAACAATAATTGAAATTTTATAACAATAATTGAAACTGTTTAACGATAATTGAAACTGTTTAACAATAATTGAAACTTTATAACAATAATTGAAACTGTTTAACAATAATTGAAACTTTTTAACAATAATTGAAACTGTTCAACCATAATTGAAAGTGTTTATAATAATTGAAACTGTTCAACCATAATTGAAACTGTTCAACCATAATTGAAACTGTTTACCAATAATTGAAACTGTTCAATAATAATTAAAACTGTTTACCAATAATTGAAACTGTTCAATAATAATTGAATTTTAAATGTATCTGTCCTAGAAATAGCAAATAAAATATAAATGCAATCTCTTTTGTGAATATTGAAAAGCAAAGAGAAAGAAACACAAGCTCTTTGGGGGCAAAAATCTACGGATACAAAAATGCAGTTTCTAGATTGCAAGGAAATTAAACTGTTACTGTTGTTGGAATTTGTTACCTCTGTTACCGTTGTGGGAATTTGTTACCTCTGTTACTGTTGTTGGAATTTGTTACCCCTGTTACCGTTGTTGGAATTTGTTACCCCTGTTACTGCTGTTGGAATTTGTTACCTCTGTTACCGTTGTTGGAATTTGTTACCTCTGTTACCGTTGTGGGAATTTGTTACCCCTGTTACTGTTGTTGGAATTTTTACCCCTGTTACCGTTGTGGGAATACAGAAATAGTTTTGGATGGAAATATAAATAATTTATATTAGAATTTTACTTTTTTTATAAAACTCAAATGGCCATAAAATGACACCATTTCAAGGTAAAATGACACCATTTCAAGGTAAAATGACACCATTTCAAGGTAAAATGACACCATTTCAAGGTAAAATGACACCATTTCAAGGTAAATGACACCATTTCAAGGTAAAAAGACACCATTTCAAGGTAAAATGACACCATTTCAAGGTAAAATGACACCATTTCAAGGTAAATGACACCATTTCAAGGTAAAATGACACCATTTCAAGGTAAAATGACACCATTTCAAGGTAAAATGACACCATTTCAAGGTAAAATGACACCATTTCAAGGTAAATGACACCATTTCAAGGTAAAATGACACCATTTCAAGGTAAAATGACACCATTTCAAGGTAAATGACACCATTTCAAGGTAAAATGACACCATTTCAAGGTAAAATGACACCATTTCAAGGCAAAATGACACCATTTCAAGGTAAAATGACACCATTTCAAGGCAAATGACACCATTTCAAGGCAAAATGACACCATTTCAAGGTAAAATGACACCATTTCAAAATAAAATCCATTAAAATTATAATCATTTTTATACAGTGAATAAAATAGGCAATGTTGACACTATTGAAGGTCTGGGCACTAAGTATAGCGCTATAGAAGGCACGTTAACGCTGTTCAAAGTAGTTTAGCCCTATTTATGTTTTATCTTGCCCAACTTCACGTAATAATCGTTAGTTTTTAGACTTACGGACACCATTCACGAAATAATGAGTGAAATCACGGAAAAGTTTGGGGCGGACCTTTAAAGTTTGATGGTAAATTGGTGTCACGACTCTAGACTGTCCGTGGAAGTAAAAGGCAGGATTTTCTAGAATTTATTCTTCAATAAATTTACTTCATTGGTTTAGTGACCTGAGGTAAAAACACAAATATAAGATACTAAACATATCTATCTATTTATTATAAAATTCATATGGGTAGAGCAATAAAGATTAACACTTACAGAACTGTGTTTTTAGCCTCCAGCGGAATTGATCTGGTTAATCAGTCTGGGTAACTATACACTCACAGTAACATTCTCACAAAAATTGTCAACAATTTTTCACTAAATTTTAGAATAGATTACCCTGTAACACACAATGCACATAATTTATTTAGCTAATTAAATCTAATGTAGAAGGACACACAAACTAACGAACAAAGGTACAGCGGCTAACTTGACGAAATATAAAAATATAACCACTAAAATTTCAGCTAAGGAAAGCAACAAAAAGTCGAAGGAATTTGCTAAAGACAGATAATGTTACTACTTTATTATATGGTATCGCCTAACAAGGAAGCGTAAAATAATTATGCCGATGCCGGCACAATTGGTATGTTATAGTTAATGAGGGAGATGCGGGGGTTGGTATGAGTTACCGTGCAGTACTCTGTTATCGTGATGTTGTGTAGTTAGATTGTATAATTTGAATTAATGTATACAAGGAACGTTTAGAGATTGATTACGAGAAAAATAATAAAAAATCGATAAAATCAATTAAAGAGAAAAAGGTTATTTTTTATAAACTAAAAATGGGAATTTAATTGCAAGGATGTGTTGGTACTTTATTTAAGTACTAGGAATATCATTTTACTATACTGTAGTGTTCAAAAATCATTCTACAGTCTGTAAAATCACCAAATAAAATGACCAAAATATAGCTCTCTGTCGTCCAAAATAATAATGTCCACTTTCTCGATCCTGTATATTAATCTATATATCCATTGTTATTTAGATTTGCATTATATATGTAGATAGGGTAAGTTCCAAATTATCGGTCAGTACTATATCTTCGGTCATATAAGAAAAAACGATATAAAAATTATTATTATTAGATTGTACTGGTTAATAATAATAATTTTTATATTATTTTTCTTATATAACCGAAGGTGAAGTACTGACCGATAATTCGTAATATACCCTAGGTTCAATTGGTGTCCAAATCATGGATACTAATTAAAAAAACTTGCATACTTATTACAATGCACTTTCATATAAAAAAAATTATATTTAAAAAGAAATTAAATGAAATATAATGAATTATCATTATAGTTTCCAAATTAAAATTATTCATATTGTATTATCAAATTATCATCCCTTTTAAAAATCGACAGTATAGGCCATCCATCAGACTACCCTTTTACTGCTCTTCTAAAAAGAAAACATCTCTTTAAGGCTATCATTTTTTCTTCTTAAAATCAGAAATAGTTAATTTGAGTTAAGTATATGAGAAATAATGTAAAATAACCCATGCTCTTATATACAGGGTGACCCACAAAAAGTGTACTTAACATAGAATTAATATAAATATCGTATTTATAAGTAGTTAAGAAATGAATTGAAGTAAATTTAAAATTAGATTTTTTATCCATTCTACCAACGTCATTGCTTTAGATTGTACGTGTACGATATTGATATTAATTCAAACTTAGGTACACTTTTTTGTGGGTCACCCTGTATATAAAGATTTTCTTTTCTTTTACTGCTATTGGTTGTAGAGTATGCCCTTTGACCTGTATTTGATTGTATGGAAGAGGGGTAAAAAATTAGAAACTTTCTCTCGAAATCCAATTAAAAGTTTCTCTCTAATAGAGCCATTAAAGGTACACACCTGTTGGATCTGTTCAACTGACATTTCAACGGGGAGAAAAACGGTAAATGTCACTGGTAGAAAACTGTATTTATTATGACATTTCATCCTTTTAAAACAAGTTATATTAAAAATAAAGTTATATTTTATCATTATCTGATCGATGATGTGGAAACGTTCGATAATCCGAAATTACCCCATATTATATGTTTTCAATATATCATCATTTTATATATTTATCTATAGGTAAATATGTATATGCGATTAATCAATATAAATAGCACTGGTGTACTAACCGAGGTGTATCACATTCTACATTTAAATCAATAATTGAAAACATTTCTACGCATAAAAAGCAACATAAAGTAGACCCAAATGTTTCTACGTATAGATTAAGCACTACAAAGTGCAGAGTACAGTGATGCACTTTGTACCAAGTACATCACTGTGTTTGGTAGATAAGAACAGGTAGCTATCCAACCGTATATAGATAGCGCTTATCTAACCGATGTGTGGGTCATATGTGGTACAACAAAGGGTACTGGAATAAGAAAAGCAGTTATTCTATATTATGATTAAACAGAGAAAATGAATATAGGAATTATGATGACGAAATATTTAGTGAAAAAACAACAGGTGTATAAATATATGAAATATCATATATTATTTTAAAAAACTTGACTCACTGCATGTTGACATGACTCACTGCATGTTGACATGACTCACTGCATGTTGACATGACTCACTGCATGTTAACATGACTCACTGCATGTTAACATGACTCACTGCATGTTGACATGACTCACTGCATGTTAACATGACTCACTGCATGTTAACATGACTCACTGCATGTTTACATGACTCACTGCCTGTTGACATGACTCACTGCATGTTGACATGACTCACTGCATGTTAACATGACTCACTGCATGTTGACATGACTCACTGCATGTTAACATGACTCACTGCATGTTGACATGACTCACTGCATGTTGACATGACTCACTGCATGTTGACATGACTCACTGCATGTTAACATGACTCACTGCATGTTGACATGACTCACTGCATGTTTACATGACTCACTGCATGTTGACATGACTCAATACATTCCCTCTAAAGTGTTATCCTGTATAGGCTGCATCTTTTCCTATTAAGGCAACTCTTTTGACGTGTTCAATCTCTGAGGTACATAGAGATGTCAGCCGCAGATAGGATGGAGAGAGACGAGCAAATTGGAGAGAGTGGAGAGAAGGACAAATTGAAGAGAATGGAGAGAAGGGCAAATTGGAGAGAATGGAGAGAAGGGCAAATTGGGGAGAATGGAGAGAAGGGCAAATTGGAGAGAATGGAGAGAAGGGAAATTGGGGAGAATGGAGAGAAGGGCAAATTGGAGAGAATGGAGAGAATGGAAATTGGGGAAAATGGAGAGAAGAGCAAATTGGGGAGAATTTAAACAAGGGCAAGTTGGAGTGAGAGAGATGGGGAGAGAGAAAATCAAATTGAGAGAGAGATGGAGATAAGCAGTTGGGCCCAAAACAATTGAACCCAGGATAATTGAGCTCAGCACAATTTGGCCCAAGACAATTGAGCGTATGACAATTTGGACCAAACAATTGATCCCAGGATAATTGAGCTCAGGACAATAGGGCCCAAGACAATTGCTGTAAAATCTCAATTCTCCGGGATTAATCCGTATCTGTTCTTTGTCAGAGTTCAATTGAAGGCCATTGCTACTGTAATAACAAAGTAACAATTCTTTATTGTGTCCACCATAGCCTTCTATGACTGCACCATAACTTCTACGACTCCACCATAACTTCTACGACTCCACCATAACTTCTAGTGCCCCACCATAATCTTCTATGGCCCAACCATAGCCTTCTATGGCCCAACCATAGCCTTCTATGATCCCATCGTAACCTTTTATGACCCCACCATAACTTTCTCCCTGGGTAAAGCCTTTCCATTCAATCTAATTAAGAAGAAGAATGAAACAAATACCCGCAGTTAGTCTTCTATTTAAGTAATTGATTTACTTTGCTAACTTTAAGTGTACCTAATAAGTTTAGTATTTGCTTCGAATGTTTAGGCATTAACTAATTGGAAACTAGGGAAAGGTATGATTTATCGTACAGCTCTATATTTTCGATCAGTGAGGAAAAATGTACAATAATACCTATTATTTAATTCGTTATTTAAATTGGCATCCATGATACTTGTAGGTATCATGGCTACCAATTTCATATATTAAAATTAAATATTTTTATATAGAGATTACTCAATGTATAGAAATACCAATTAGGAATATTTTCTTTTATTTTCGACTCCCTGTATTATATCCTCGTTACATTTGTCGACTGTTGTTGTCATAACAATAATATACCCACTGTTTTTCTCTCTTGTTTTTGCTCCAGTGGATTTACAGCTAAATTCATAACAATTGTTTCTTCTACGGTTTCCTGTTAGGGAAAATAACAACTGTGGTTATTTGGTGAAACAATTAATTGATATTGTTTTATTTATTTATTTATTTTTTGAGTAGAATAATAAAAATATGGTTTTGGATAAGTTTCAAGTTAATGGACAGTTCCACATATTGATCATATGAAAAATTTCTTTATTTTTTAATCTATACTAATAATTTCCCTCGTGTATTTATTTATTTATTTGGTGTCCGCTTTTTCTCGATGGGTATTAAACACGAAGAATGTAACTATGATACGCACGGGAATATATTGACTTGAAATTTAAATTCTCCTGTTTTTATTCAATTTCTAAATGTTTTTATCTATAAAATAAATTAGACTATGTAGCAAATTTAATTTTAGTTGAATGCATTAAAAGTAGCAGAATAACGGGTTATGAATTGGTACTGATGATTAACCGTTATTTTTTTTTCTGGGAAAGTACACTAGTTATATCCATAATACCTATTAATATCATAGATACGATTAATAATTAATAAGATAAATTAAAATTATGATATATTTATTATAGATATCAGAGTTTATCCTAACTAGAAAAAGATGAAAAATAATTGCATATAAAATATATTTCGCATATATTATAACCATTTACTTTCATTGCATTTATATATATATTATTTATTCAATAACTTATAATCATATAACTCTACAATTCTTCTATGAAATTTTTATACCTAATTAAATTGATTTATTGAAAACTATATAATATATCTACATAAATTTTCCATATCAAGTTTTTCACTATGATCAATTTTATTAATTTTACGATATAATGTTAATATTTAACTGCTTCAAATCTATACTAATAATTTCTTTAGTGTGTTCATTTATTTATTTATTTGATGTCCACTTTTACTCGACAGGTATTAAACATGAAGAATCTAACTATGATACGCACGGGAATATATTGACTTGATATTTAAATATCATATTTCTATTAAATTTGTGAATGTATTTTATCTATAAAATAAATTAAACTATGCATAAAATTTAATTTCAATCAAATTCGTTAAATTTAACGTAATAACGGGTAATAAATGGATATTGATGATGACCCGTTATTTTTAACGGGAGGGTACACTAGTAGTTATTATAAACAAGATAAAGCACATTAACTGTCCCATAGAGCTGTTCGTTAATTACTTTGTCACTGCAATACAGTTTATAATTGGCACCTCATTAACCTCCTGTTAATTACCACTGCACGGGCCCTTTGTGTTCATAAGGCTGCCAATGCAGTAAAATACACATGAATGTGAACCTTATTGTCTGCCCCCCTTTGAGGGGGTTGGAGGGAGGGGTCTATGAGAGGGGGGGGGTGTTTAATTGGAAAGGGGTTCATAATTTTGGAGCAACTTGAGAAGTTCTGTAAGTGCCTGTATGAGATAACTGATGATAATAAAGGAATGAGCATACATATACATGTTAAAAGCATACATATACATGTTAAAAGCATACATATACATGTTAAAAGCATACATATACATGTTAAAAGCATACATATACATGTTAAAAGCATACATATACATGTTAAAAGCATACATATACATGTTAAAAGCATACATTTACATGTTAAAAGCATACATATACATGTTAAAAGCATACGTATACATGTTAAAAGCATACATATACATGTTAAAAGCATACATATACATGTTAAAAGCATACTTATACATGTTAAAAGCATACATATACATGTTAAAAGCATACATATACATGTTAAAAGCATACATATACATGTTAAAAGCATACATATACATGTTAAAAGCATACATATACATGTTAAAAGCATACATATACATGTTAAAAGCATACATATACATGTTAAAAGCATACTTATACATGTTAAAAGCATACATATACATGTTAAAAGCATACATATACATGTTAAAAGCATACATATACATGTTAAAAGCATACATATACATGTTAAAAGCATACATATACATGTTAAAAGCATACATATACATGTTAAAAGCATACATTTACATGTTAAAAGCGGTTCTAGGTAAATTGCTCGAAAACAATTGCTCGAAAGACAATTGCTCGAAAACAATTGCTCGAAAAACAATTGCTCGAAAAACAATTGCTCGAATGAACAATTGCTCGAAAAACAATTGCTCGAAAAACAATTGCTCGAACGAACAATTGCTCGAATGAACAATTGCTCGAATTTTCAAATTGCTCGAATGAACAAAATTGCTCGAATTATAAAATTGCACAATTTTCGATTTTATAAAAAAAACTTATTTATTACTAGCCTATCTGTATGTGGCACCTCAATAGGTGAAATAACTCAAAGTTATGGCAGAGTTTTAATAAATCTACAATTTTCTTCGGGTTTTATGATAAAAAAAAACATGAATGGTACTGATTCACCACTTGATTCCAATTCACATGTTACATACGAGATGACACAAGCGTTATAAAAAAAAAGATTATGCACAATGAGTAATAATTAAAATAATTTATAGAATGATTAATGATCAATTACTAAAAAGAAACAAACATTGTTAGGTGCAGCTCCACTTCATGAATAACTAACTTTTATAAAATAGAAAACTGTGCAATTTTATAATTCGAGCAATTTTGTTCATTCGAGCAATTTGATAATTCGAGCAATTGTTCATTCGAGCAATTGTTTTCGAGCAATTGTCTTTCGAGCAATTTACCTAGAATTTTAAAATATATACTCGATGGTAACATGGATACATTTTCTGCAGACACACTTTTCATGTTTATCGCATTAATAACACTTGTACAAATAAATGAAAATAAAGTAAGTCTATGTAGTATCCTGGATACCAATTAAAGTAACAAGATAAATATTAATTATACAAAAGATCTACTTATATGATCGATAATGTGAAGTCTCTCGATATCGTGGAACTTACCCTAAGTAAGCTATTTTTTCTAATTATTAATAATCTAATTTTTCTAAATACATTCACCATATTCAAATTATTCAATTGCTAATCATTCTCCTATTCCACCCCTTGTATAACAATCTAATGTGAAGCCTTATTTTGTACCGTTAATAACTGCATTGGACTCAAGTTACCTCCTTCCAATGCATTTATTTCCTGTCTCCAAATCCTACGCCTTACTTCCTTGAAGCACCGCATATTCTCTCCTATAATCTCCTTAAATTCTCCCATATTGGAATAAGTAAGAGGGTTGCCGTATCCACAAAAAGAGGGTTTGCGGTATCCACTTACATGGATACACACTCTACTATGGAGGGATGTGAAAAATAAAATAGCATGGAATTTATTTTTATAGATATAAAATATAGGTTCCACATTATAGATCATATCAAAAATTAATATGTAATAATTATCAAATTGTATATGTTGAATAATAATTAATATATATGTACAGGTACTTATTTTCTTTAATGATCGAAAATGTGGAACCGTCCGATAACTCGGAACTTGCCCTTGTGTTTTTAATTTTAATATTCTAATTCAAACAATATAACAATATTTTATATTATATATTATTCTTTCCTTATTCCTATTATAAATTTAGAAGCTGAAATTAACCAAATAACAACAATAATTTTCACAATTAAGTCTACGGAGATTACAAAGAATATTTTAGTTACTTTTAATAAATAAATAAAATACATATAAAAAAATATTAATATGATAAGTAAACATTATCCATCCAATCAAGTGTATCCATTGGTATCCCTCACTGGTTAG
This sequence comes from Caprella mutica, assembly GCA_947561585.1. NCBI lineage: Eukaryota > Metazoa > Arthropoda > Malacostraca > Amphipoda > Caprellidae > Caprella > Caprella mutica. Next base: position 30,085 of record CANNZV010001585.1, on the reverse strand, counting down.
TATCCTTATCCATCCAATCAAGTGCATCCACTGGTATCCCTCACTGGTAAGTATCCTTATCCATCCAATCAAGTGCATCCACTGGTATCCCTCACTGGTAAATATCCCTATCCATCCAATCAAGTGTATCCACTGGTATCCCTCACTGGTAAGTATCCGTATCAATTCAATCAAGTGCATCCACGGGATAAAAGCAAATAAATTTTCTGGGTAGCAGTTGGTAAGGTCCATTGGTTTAAATCTACGGATTAGTCTCATACTCAACTGAAGCCAAGCGTTCATTCTTTTAAACTGCTTCCATTAACTCTGTTTATTGTTTCAGCTTCTAATCGTTGATTTGATGTGTTTTGTTATTTGAAAGTTTGTTTTTGTGTTTGCCAGTTCAGTACCTATTACTCATTCATTGAGAATTAAATTAATGTAATGGATTAGTAGGTACTTTCAAAAGTCAAATAAATGATTTTTGAAATTATAAATGGTACTGTCGTAAATGATTAGTTTTATCATTTGTGTCGTTTAATTCTTATTATAGTATAGATATAGTATATAAGATTGCCATTGATTTTTTTTTTATATCATTTTTAAAATTTTCATTTTTATTTAGTTTTCTTTCACATAATAATATAGAACTAAGGTCTAGGATCATAATTGAATAAAATTGGTGACCGATCCATTCGCTGAAAACAATTCCACCGAAAACACTTCCACCGAAAACACTTCCACCGAAAACACTTCCACCGAAAACACTTCCACCGAAAACACTTCCACCGAAAACACATTCGCCGAAAAATATAATTATTTAAGTAGGTAAACCAATTTATCTCATATGTCCAGATGAAATTACATAAAGATGAACTTTCATATAAGTGTATAAATTACTTTAATATTGGTTAATCTTTATGGAAATAACGTTAATTTAATTAACTGATATAATGTTATTGCTGCATTATTTGTGTCAGTCTATTAACTCTATGTTAATCCTATTTTCTGTGTAGAATTGTCAGTTAAAAAAGTTAATTAAATTAATTATTTATTCAACTTGTTTCAATTTTTTTAACGCTACTCGCAGTTTTAGAGGATAGCGCTAGAGTTATGCTCTTCAACTACAAGGTCTTAAGGCGACTTCACACGAATTATTGACAATATTTAGTAATTGTATCAATATATTGATACAATTAGTAAATATTGTCAATAACATTAATCGTGTGAAGTCGCCTTTAGATTTGTGTTAGGTAGACTCGTAGGTTTCATTTACTATCACCTCTTAATATTTCTTCTTTTATCCGTGAGTGCAGCCGGTGCTTGTGTCCCATTTCGTCAAATTCCTTTGTAAGTGACTGCATTCAGAGAGTAGCTTTTCTACATCCAAGAGCATTTTTAAAGACTGTGGTAGGTGATTTTATTCATGGAGCCATATTCTTTATGACTGCTTCTTCTGGTTCTTTGCAATTAATTTCATTTTGACATCAGCGATATAGTAAACAATATGGTCGAAGCAGACGTTAAACCCCTACTAAATTTATTTAGAAACTTTTATAATGGGACTAAGAACAAGCATTTATATGGCATTGAAACCAGACAATTAATTACCGTTTAATTTATAGTTAATAAAAAATTTGATCAATTTTAAATACTCATTTAACACAGGATGTTCAATAAACTTAAATTTTGAAGTAAACCTTAGTCTGCTAAAAAATTGGCGAAAGTGTTTTTGGCGAAAGTATTTTCGGCAAAAACGAAATTTAAATCTAAAATCACATCATTTAATTAGTTCATTAAAAATATAATATCATCAAATATCAAATTATTCGAGTATTTTTAAGAATACAATAAAATCAAATAACACATTATCCGAATAATCAAAACACTATAAAATCGCATACAAAATTAAAAAAAACTGCTACACCAAATAATTCCTCGCGTTAATAAAGTTATTTTATTTCTTCTCCCCAATTTAGTGGGATGATTGATTTAGGTTTGAAGAGGCTATACCCCTGTTCAAATTACCTCCGATAGAAGAACTAGCGCCTGATTGTTTTTAAAGAACCTGAAGATGCTTCAAAAATTCATTATGAGAGCTCTTCCGTGTTAGAGGAGGCTGGGGACAATTATTTCATATCTATTTTATTAGTTGAGATACAAAAATATGGATAGTAAGATAGCGAATGTGAATTAACAAAAGTGAACAAATTAATACTATTTAGTTCGATAATTTTTTCTCATCTAATATATTTTAACTTCCTATTTCCCTCCTTATTTCATCCCTATTTCCTTCCCTTATTACTCCCTATTTCACTCCTTATTTCATCCCTATTTCCTTCCCTTATTACTCCCCATTTCCCTCCTTATTTCATCCCTATTTCCTTCCCTTATTACTCCCTATTTCACTCACTGTACCTACCTCTAGATTTACAGCTCCCAGTTCACTCTATGTGTTATTGATGACAAAACTAGGGAGTATTTTTTGTTAAGTTTTCCCCTCTTTTTGCCATTCATTTTAGGGGAAAAAGCACCTTGCTCTGCCCCTCCCCTAGAACACAGCTTGTTTTAGGGCAAATTCCTCACCGTGGTGAGGGGAAAAGGAAAAAAATTAAAAGGGGCTTGCTAAACTTTTAATATTTTCATTTCATTTTAATGATTTTTTTTCAAAAAATATTTCAGATGAAATAATATTCAAAAAATATTATTTGTTCAAATTTATTTGATTTTTATGCTTAACTTTTCTATATTTACTTAAAAAATTATCTATCCAAGGTGTTTAAATAATGCTTTTTTTCATTTTAATGGTTTCATTATTATTAAAATTATTTCAGTTAATACTAAATTAAAGAAAATTCAAGTTATTTTAATAATAAGTTTTTTAAAGCTTCATATATATATAATAATTAAGTAAAACTGTCTAAAAAATAATTATTTATTAATTTTCCTTCAGCATTCAGAAATGATAGCCAATGCAAAGAGATAGCGCTATCACACGGACAGTCATTGCATCAATTGACTGTGTGGTCTTTGAAGTATTTTATACAAAGATGTCGATTGGGTAAGTTCCATGTTATCGGACAGTTCCACTTTTTCGATAACATTAGAAACAAATTAGATTAATAATTTCTATTTACAATTCCTTGATCGAAAATGTGTAACTGTCCAGTAACTCAAAATGTACCCCATTTGTGGTAAGCATTTGTGAAGGGTAACTGCACTAATTTAGATAGTGGGAAAAATACACAAAAAATACTTTACCATATGATCGAAAATGTAAAATAGTGCAATAACTTGGAACTTATCCATCCTGTTCCCTCCATTTATATTTTATGTTTATATTCATTTATATTTATATCCATTTATATTTTATGATATTTCAGTTTTATTTTATACGTTCCTATTTTTCAATAATATTTTGTACCCTTTAATGTTGTTTTATTTCTAATTCATTCATTTTTATGATGTTTTAGTTTTATATTATCACTCTTATATTATGATGTTTCTATTTCACTTTGTACATTTTTATTATACCTTATCTTTATCCCGTATATTTAATAGTAATTTAATATTTAAGATTAAAATTATATATTATATGTATGAGTTCTCATTTGTAATCTTTTTATGATATTTCAGGTTTCTTTTCTAATTTTTTTTAAATGTTTTGTATTTTTACTGAAAAATATTTCCAGATATATTTTTTTCTTGTCTACCATGCACCCTGTATATATTTTGAGTATTTTTTAGCCAAGGGATAGCGAGGCGCTGGATACTTGGGATATAAAAGGTGCTTCAGAACTTGTTATTGGTACACACTCTGGCATGTCAGACGCCGCTAGATACCACTCACAACAACAAAAGTTTCCTACAACTTTCGAATTTTTCGTCGAATCGTCAGATTGAACTTGTGGGAAAAATATACCTTGTTGTTGTTGTCATCCTTGTTGTTGGTAAGAAATTTCAAATGAATGATGTATAAATAAATCATTGTAATGGTTACTATGGCAACGGTGATGTTTTGTGTTGATATTGAAGAAAATAATACAAATGTGTTACTGAAGCATATCTTATGTCAAGTAATATATATGATGCGATGATATGCTATGTGATACGCCATGTGATATATTATGCGATATGTCATGTGATATGCTATATAATTATGTGTTATTTAGGTATGTAATATAACATATAATAATATAATAAGTTATAACATACTATAAATAGTATAGTATACGGTAAAAGAATGGCCTAAGCCACAAAACTTGTAAATAAAGTTTTTTCATTGAGAAAAAATAGAATCCTGATTATTTTCATCAGTTACATCTCGGTAAACCTATAAAAATATATCTATAAACTTTGGATGCTTCTCTTGAACAATTTCTAAATGTGACTGAAGCCCCGTTCACACACTCCGATATATGCCTTTTCTTCACTGAAATCTTGTGTTCGCGAACAAAATTGTCCGTGAAAAGGCAGGCAAATTTGTCCCCGATCACAAGAATCGAACTGTCAGTGATTTTCAACAAGTTGGGCAAATTTGTCCCCGATCACAAGAATCGAACTGTCAGTGATTTTCAACAAGTTGGGCAAATTTGTCCCCGATCACAAAAATCGAACTGTCAGTGATTTTCAACAAGTTGGGCAAATTTGTCCCCGATCACAAAAATCGAACTGCTCGCGACTGTTATTTGAAAGAATATTTGTGATATATGGAGTAAATTTGACAGTATCTGGAAGCGAGTGTTAACGTATATAATGTACATAAATAATGAAAATAATCATGATCTACGATAACTCCCACTTTGCGAGTACTAGGAGTGTCTGATTACCGATACGTTTCTCTAGATGGGCTACTAACTAGGTACTAGGTATTATATTATGTTATTTATGTATACCTCAGGCTAGATACATTGGTAAACATTTATAGTATTAGTTATTTATGTGATCGCCTAGGTACCTAATTGTGTATTTAAATTATATAATCGGCTAGTGACTATCTAGTACCTACCTAGTTTAGAATTTATATTTTACATCGGCTAGGTACCTATGTAGTTTTTCTTTAATCCATGCTTGTTTCTAAAATCACTAAATTGTTAGGTATTAACTAACAACAACCACATACAAATGTGGTATACAACCACATACAAATGTGGTATACAACCACATACAAATGTGGTATACAACCACATACACGGACATTTCCATTTCCTGTTATTATTGCTCTCGTTTAGAACGTGACCACAGGCAGAAATGAGATTGTCCATGTTCGCCCGAAAAAGAGTATTTCCAAACTCAAGTGATTTGTCGGAGCGTATGGACGGGGCTTTAGACTCTTTTGAAACCGAATGCGTAATATAGTTATAAGGTATATGATATATGTAGTGCATGGAAGACTAATCCATATACTGTTTACACTTCACAGAACGGGCATTTCGCCGTAAACTTTTATTATTTAAATGACCGTTATTAAAATGAAAATAGTTATTTTAAAATATTTAAACCAGTTCATATTTGAAATGGTGGTTTAGAGAAATGAATGTTTCAATAAGGGTGACCCACAAAAAAGTTTACCCCACTTTGAAATTAATATAAATATTCTATTTCTAAGAAGATAAAAAAATAGAGTTCAATGTATTTTTTTCATCTGTATCCATTCTACCACAGTCATGTGCCAATACCGGCAGAGGGAATTAAATGAAAATTCCAACAGAGATAGAAGAAACACGAATATTAATAGAATAACCGAATTAACCAAATTTTTTAAGCTATATGAATTCCACATGTGGTGAGTCAGTGGCCAAAATAATATCGCGTCTGGCGGGACGCTAAAATCCTTATTTTTGAGTCACGTGACTGGTAATCGTAATCTAGCGTCAGTTTAATGGAGAAATGATATAACTGGAACAAAATTTAATGGAGAAATGATATAACTGAAACAAAATAAGGTTTTACACCGTCTTGCTTAGCGTCCTGCAATCACTGCAACACTTCCTCTCTCTAGAATAGTTTATCATAACTCTATGAAATTCCATTAAGGCTTATTCACATATATCAGTGATCCGTCCGGGACGTATCCGGTCCGTCTCCTCTCAGTGCTTCAGTGACAGTGAAAAAATATACCGTTACTTTAATTTCAACGGACATATTCACACAGTACCGGCTCCTCTCAGAACAAAAAAATTACTGAGAGGAGACGGACCGGACGGATACCTGAAATATGTAAAGCAGCCTTTAGATGAAGAGTGAAGACCCGACGTGTTTTCTAACTCCTTTTTTATCTACTTATAAATAAGATATATAGAATAATTCAAAGTTAGGTACACTTTTCTCAGAGTCACCCTGTATAATAACTTTCAATTTCATGCAAATTAAAAATTGAATGGAGTCTGCAGTTCGTAATATGCAGTCAAACTGAATAAAAGTCTATCGCCCAAATGTCCATTTTGCCAAATTTACGACCAGTCAATTTTCCATTCGGTCAATTGTTTTTTCGGCCAAATTTACGTTCGGCCGAATGTCCGTTTGGTCAATTGACCTTCGACCAAATGTCCACCACGGTACACTATATGCACTTTATGCACTTTTAGTGCAGACTGCAGGAAGTTCGGGGGAAATTGCAAACCTCCAAATAGGTTTCACTAATTTTGGGAAATGTCATGCAATGCTCCGTCTGCTATGACACTCAGTAGCTTTTTTACCCGTATACGCGCAAGATATTTCATTATTGGCGACACTCAATAGCTTTCTTGCAATCATGAGCTATGTATGCTAAACCTTCCCAAGTACTGTGTTCTATTCAATTGCACTGCGTAGCTTTTTTGCATACATGTGCTAGAATATTTTTGTGTTAAAACACGCTGTTGATTGTATGCATACATTTGAATGAAATTAATTCATATTATTATCACTTACGTTAAATAATTCTTTTTTTAATAAATATATTATACATTATAAGTTCTGAAATATAAAAATCATTCAACTCAAATGGATAAGTTTCGAATTATCGAACAGTTCCACATTTTCGATCCTTTTTTTATTATTATAATTTTATAATTTAGCTCGTAATTATAATTACCAGTAAAGTACCTGTTATTGAATCTAAATTATATTTAAATGCAAGTATGTATTATGGATACACATATTCTGATTAAACAAAACAATCTCTCAAAAGCCAAAATATAAATTAATTTTTTTAAATAATTAGAGTCAATATTATTGTAGCCCGTAGTCATGATACTGCCACAAATGATTTGTTTCTCCTATGTATTTCTTAATAAAAGTGTGACACACGGACAGACAGACGGACACAGTTCTTATTACAGTATAGATAATACCTGTAGGTATCATAGATACAAACTAAAATAATGAGTTAAAATACTACCTAATCAAAAAATCGGAAAAGTGAAACTGTCCTATAATTCGTAACATACCCTGAAAGTTTAGTCTCGTAATTGAAGTGTTATTTTGTGTTAAAAAGACTTAAAATGACTACTTTTCCATTGAATAGTTCCAGTGCACCCCTTTCTGTCAGCTCAGTTCATCGGTAGACTCCAGTGCGGTAGGCAGAGGTGTGTCCGGTCTGACAGTCTTTGAACCTTCCGAACAGTGAAGCCCAAACGAAGGCTTCGAGCGGTGCTGTCGAATCCTACCTGTCGTAGCGTTTACGCAGGTGTAGAGCGATAGTAATAAAAGTTTTAGTGCAATTGATCTGAGATAATTGCTGTTATTCTGACGTCATTTCATTAGTCACGATTTAGAATCGTTTCAGTCTTTTATTTGAATTTGTAGAATTGCTACTTAATTTTTTAAGATAAATTTTAAATAAATGTCAGACAAATATAGATTTTTTTATTTTGGATACATTTTAGTATCAGTATCCATGTTGGATGCTAAATAAAGTACCAGTATCCATGATACATACTATCCCGTATCATGTCTACAGCATAAATTAAAATATTCCCGCATACAAAGATTGATAAACTAAATATAAAGAAATAATTAAACTTATAATATTATTTAATCGGAAAATTAATTTAAACTTAAATAAATCAAACAAAATTAATACTATAATTTAAAATTAAAAATATGTAAATAACTACTAACTTTCTTTTATTTGTCTAAAATAATAACTAAAGTGAGTAGATTCCAAACCAGCAACTCAATTCAATCATTACAGGTGTTCCAGACGTGACACAACAAACGTACACACGCACGAACATACAGGTGAGTGTGTGTCATTAGATATACCTACTGTGTGTGTTTGTGTGTACATACATCATTTCATGTGTGTACCATGTTTTATTTTATTTATAACTTTAAAAGGATTTTACTATTTTTTATATATATTTTTCTATAAAATTGTTTTTCTTTTGTAAATTCATAGTAAAATTTATGATTTTTTTATATAAAAAAAACAATTCATAGAAGTTATCTCTTCTCTTGAATCAGTAAATTATGTGAACACCGGTTTATTTGTTCAGTGTCCGCAATTGAGTATAAGCCCCATTTAACCGCAATAGTTTTTTATTATTATTATTGGTACATTGAGCGGATATTGTAACAATGTCTGCACTTTGTTGTCAATTATATTTATTCTATGGAGTAATTATGGGAAAGAATTTACCCCCCCCCCCCTCTTGTTGCCCCCGCCTTAAGGGGACATTGACCCCTAGGAACGGAGGGATAGAAAATTATATTTTGAAATGGTTATTGGAAAAATAATAAGTACTATTAAATAATATGTATAAATTATTGTTCCCTAATTGTAGGGTAAGTTCCAAGTTATCGGACGGTTCCACTTTTGAGATCATATACGAAAGATAATATTTTATGGATATAAAAGTAAAATAATAATTATTATATATATATTTTTGGTACATGATCGATAATATTAAACAGTTCGATAACTCGGAACCTATCCTAGGTTAATCAATATAGTAATATTTATTTTCTATTATATTTTAGAATTAAACACAATTTGAATTTTTTTAAGAAATTAGTTTGCAAGCAATGTTACAATATTGCAATGATAAGCTCTATCATAATGTCAATTAAATCATTGCAAAAATTAATTGCATTAATACAAGCATTTCATATTATATATCTAATAAGGTACCTAGTTACCAATGGTAGAATGGATATACATTAGTAGGATTGTGACAATATGCTTTTAAAATCATAGATCTTAAGAATATCACAGACGAAATGAAATGGTATCGAATACTATATACCTCTGGTGTAGAACCATTCAATACTCTTTAATTCTCCCCGTCTATAATATTTTCTGGATCTATGATTTAAAAGCAAATTGTCACAACCCTGTGCATGTGCATTATCGTATGATGGATACAAACCAGATGTGCTAATTCGTTATTTTTAATATATAATGCATTATTATTATTATTCACTGACAGATAATTATTTAGATATTTTTTTCAATCGCAAGATATCATTTGTTGTAAGACTTGTTATATGTTTATTAAATAAATCTCGATATCATTTCTTTACACATTTTGTATTATTATTAGGTATACACTCTATTATAGTTACCCATGCTAAATTTTATTGACACTATGTGTTCAGTGAATTTGATCCTACTTCCAAGATTTGAAATTAGTTGCAATATTGGTACTAATTCAGACCTATAATAAATTTAAATAGATAATTATGTAGCTGCAAAATCTTTATAAAGTATATTCAGAAATGGAATCTTGCTAATTATACATAGATTATATTTCCCAATTTTATTATACTTATAAAATATTATTACTTAAATCTCCCATTATACTATAATTAGATTAGTTACCCATACTTTAGGCTATTCACACCATGTGCTCAGTGGTTGTGATCGTACTTCCACGATTTGTTTTCAAATTGTTTTAGAGGGAAATTAATAGATTTATTATTGATTTTTGTGGGCTGCAAAGTCTCATCAGTATAAAGTATATTCGTATATAGAATCTTGCACTATGTATTTTTTCTATAAAATATAGATTATACATGTCTAATTTTTTTTTTTTTTTTAAAGAAGAAGCAAACCTTCTTTAAATAATGACTTATAAGTCGTTCTTGGGAGAAAAACTAGAATAATTATTATCGAACTCGTTATTTTGATCGGTATCCTTGATACCTACAAGTATCTTGGATGCTAATTACACTAAAATTAAATAGTAATTAACTAATTATTACATTTGTAAAACGTGGAACGTCGTACAACGCGAAACTTATCCTAGTTTATTAAAAAAAATCAAGTTTTTAATATTTTAATTATGTTTTAAATAAGATTTACTTCTATATTTCGTTAAAAGAATCAAATGGTTTGAAAATATTTCAATTATCAGTTTTATTATAGTATTACCTGTATCAATTAATAGAAGTAATTTTATAAGCTAAATCTTTGGATCCTGTCTTATGTCCCGACAAAACGTTCGTTGATACCGGGATATGTATGATAGTTTTACTATTTTTGAAGTGACTTATTTATCTTATTTGTACGTGGTTGAAATACATTATTAATTCGTATTTATATTTTCTAGAGCCTATATATACTGTATACTCAATTATATATTTGTATTATAATAATCTTTTTTTGTCATATTTGAGAGAGAATCCTCACATGAGGTTTTTAATTTGCATTTCACTGTGGGACACATTTATCCCGGTAAGTTACTTGAACAAATATTAGCAATATTATATTATATAATTAGTGAGTACTTGTCCTAGTGGGACAACATTGTCCTGGTAGGTGATACATTGAAATCCCTTTGGGATATATTTATTCCAACAGGTTTTGAAACATATTTAAAAGTTTAGGTTCATTTTAAACTTTTTTCGTAATACTTTATTAAATAAAACAAAATTGTAAAAATATATCTAAAAAATCAGACCGAAAAGATTAAGAGGACCGGACGAACAACAACCAAAAAAATATAAATTACTGACGGGACTCGAACCCTCACCCACTGCACTACAATCGCTAATACAAGTTAGGAACAAAATCTTGGAAAGAAGTCACTTTGGTCGGTGTAAAGTTTATCGAACTAAACTTTGTAGCTTTCTAACAAATTCTTAGATTTTTAGCCAATGGTTTTGTTAGGGTAGCTTTTTCTAATCAGTTGTAGAGTTGCCAGATGTATCTTTGAATATTTAGACTTCTACTGTTAACACGGGGAATATTAGAATTACTGGGAAATGTGGCAGTTATATGTAATTTATTAACCGTTTTGGAGTGTATTTAAGAAAGTAAAATATTACTGACTAGCAGGACCCGAATAAGTTCCACTTGATGATAAATGTATTCAATAAACTTAATATGTCTTGAAATAACTACTACTTTTTTTTGTATCGCGAAAGATTGGTGTTACATACTGCGAAATAATGAAACAAATAATACCTAATATAATAACAAAAATATTAATAAAACGTTGACTTTTCAGTAGCTATATATCATAGATACTGCATTTGCTTATATTTAATGACTAAGCGGACGGACAAACTGATTCACTAAAGGTACGTTTTGCATGCAGCGATTGTTGCGATCATCGCTCACTGATCATCACCCAGCGATTATCACTAAGCACTAGTTCTATACAATTCCTATGGGGTTGTTTTGCAACGAACGATTATCACTGAGCACTATTTCGAAGTATTTCTATTGCTGAGCGATAATCACTAGGCAATCATTATGGATACAAACTAGATATCATGGATACAAACTAGATATTATGGATACAAACTAGATATCATGGATACAAACTAGATATCATGGATACAAACTAGATATCATGGATACAAACTAGATATCATGGATACAAACTAGATATCATGGATGCAAACTAGATATCATGGATACAAACTAGATATCATGGATACAATCTAGATATCATGGATACAAACTAGATATCATGGATGCAAACTAAATATCATGGATGCAAACTAGATATCATGGATACAAACTAGATATCATGGATACAAACTAGATATCATGGATACAAACTAGATATCATGGATGCAAACTAAATATCATGGATGCAAACTAGATATCATGGATACAAACTAGATATCATGGATACAAACTAGATATCATGGATACAAACTAGATATCATGGATACAAACTAGATATCATGGATACAAGCAGTAGTAATGTATAGCAGCAAGAAAATCACACAAATTCGATTATATTCATTATTATTTATTGTCAGATTACTATTTATAGTCAGATTATTATTTATAGTCAGATTATTATTTATTGTCAGATTATTATTTATTGTCAGATTATTATTTATTGTCAGATTATTATTTATTGTCAGATTATTATTTATAGTCAGATTATTATTTATAGTCAGATTATTATTTATTGTCAGATTATTATTTATAGTCAGATTATTATTTATTGTCAGATTATTATTTATTGTCAGATTATTATTTATTGTCAGATTATTATTTATTGTCAGATTATTATTTATTGTCAGATTATGATTTATTGTCAGATTATTATTTATAGTCAGATTATTATTTATTGTCAGATTATTATTTATTGTCAGATTATTATTTATAGTCAGATTATTATTTATTGTCAGATTATTATTTATTGTCAGATTATTATTTATTGTCAGATTATTATTTATAGTCAGATTATTATTTATAGTCAGATTATTATTTATTGTCAGATTATTATTTATAGTCAGATTATTATTTATTGTCAGATTATTATTTATTGTCAGATTATTATTTATTGTCAGATTATTATTTATTGTCAGATTATTATTTATTGTCAGATTATTATTTATTGTCAGATTATTATTTATAGTCAGATTATTACATATTTATTTCAGAATTCGTTAGAATATTTACCATACACATATAATATTATTAGCTCCCTGCTTATAGATTTATCTCATATTCTATTGTAGTTACCCTTGCTTTATTTACTTCTCACCAAGTGTTCAGTGAAATTGGTCGTACTTCCACAATTTTATTCTATTGCCACTGTCAGCATTAGTTCTGTCATTAAACAATCTTTTAAAATAATTTTTCTTGGCTGCAAAGCCTCAGCTACATAAAGTATATTCGGATATCCCTTCAAGTCCGACAATTCATATATTGATATTATAAAATATTTACGGGTAAAATTTGTTTGAATCGATAATGAGACATAAATAGTCAATATATGTAAAAAATATTGGAGGAGTTAATTATGAGGTTAGTAACTGGAGTTGAAGACAGTTTTTCCAGAGCAGAATTTTCCCTAAATTCTGTTACTCTCTACTCTAATTTCAATTATGTTTTAAAAATTAATTAATTTGATAAACTATTTTAATTCGATTTAAGAAATATCAAACGATCGAACACTATTTCATTGATAATCCATATTAAAATTTCAATTAAGTATTACTGAACCATTAATTAGAAATAATTACTTTAATATACTTAACCTTTTCGATTCTGTAGCTACTCACAAGTTTACAACAAGAGCTTTGTAAGTACCAGGTTTTGAGGTAAATTTCCTGCTTTGTGAAGTGATTTATTTGTTTATATGAAGTTGAAATACAACATTAATAAGTATCTATCTAATTGAGAAGTTACATATGTAGTTAATTATATATATTATACTATCTTTATCAAATTTGGGACAGAATTGTCACCGCAGGATTTTTAACATTTTCTATTGGACAGATTTATCCCAGTAGGACTGTAGAACATATATCATCAATTTTATATTATATTTTTAGTGTATACTTGTCCTAGTGGGACAACATCCAAATATAGTAAAGTACATATTAAAAGGTTAAGTACATAGTGATCATTTTTCGTAATACTTTTCGTAAATAAAACCATTTAATTAAACAGCAAATTGTGCATAATGGGATCGAAAAGATTAAGAGGACCGGACGAACAACAACCAAAAAGATATAAATTACTGACGGGACTCGAACCCTCACCCACTGCACTACAATCGCTTATACAAGTTAGGAACAAAATCTTGGAAAGAAGTCACTTTGGTCGGTGTAAAGTTTATCGAAGTGAACTTTGTAGCTTTCTAACAAATTCTTAGATTTTTAGCCAATGGTTTTGTTAGGGTAGCTTTTTCTAATCAGTTGTAGAGTTGCCAGATGTATCTTTGAATATTTAGACTACTACTGTTAACACGGGGAATATTAGAATTACTGGGAAATGTGGCAGTTATATGTAATTTATTAACCGTTTTGGAGTGTATTTAAGAAAGTAAAATATTACTGACTAGCAGGACCCGAATAAGTTCCAAGTAATGAGAAATATATTTAATCAACAAATATGTCTTGAAATAACTACTACTTGTTTTGTACCGCAAAAGATTGGTGTTACATACTGCGAAATAATAGAACAAATCATACATAATATAATATAAAAAAATAACATCAACCTCTCAGTATCATAGCTACCGCATTTGCTTATATTTTATTACTGAAAACGTAACGGACGGAGTAAATAATTCACAAAGGAAGGAACACGTAGAAAGGAGCGATATCGTATCATGGATACAAGCAGTAGTGATTTACTGAGCTACAAAGTAACCTAATTACGATTTTATTCATCACAATATGTATTATAATTATTTATTGTCGGATTATTATTTATTACATATTTATTTCAGAATTCGTTAGAATATTTACCATAAACATATATTATTATTAGCTCCGTGCTTATAGATTTATCTCATATTCTATTGTAGTTACCCTTGCTTTATTTACTTCTCCCCAACTGTTCAGTGAAATTGGTGATACTTCCACAATTTTATCCTATTGTCACTTCACCCACTTTGTAAGAGATGTTAATTATTTTTGAGGACTGCAAGGTCTCACCCATGGTATAATAACTCTACAAGGTATGTCCGCAGAAGAGACGAAATTGAGTTTCTTCTGCGCAGCCCCTATCGTGACGTCATAGACGATGATATTGTTGTCTGTCACTTGTATTTCAAATTCATGTTGAAAGTATCTTATCATAGTTTCTTTTCGTTTATTTAGGCAATATTAAGCAATCAGAAAAAATGGTAAATAAGATTCAAATATTATTAAATTTACATTAATTAATTTACCTATTCTTCGTTAGGTTCAAAAATTAGTGTTTTCTTTAATAAATAATCTCAGGGAATTGATAACACCATGGATTAAAATATTTTACAGGTCATATATTTATATAAAACACTTAGGTATAACTTTAGAGGTTCTTTTCCTCGAAATAGCATGTAAAAACTAAACACTCATTCTCTCACTTCTATGACGTCACGAAATACCTGCGCACGAGCCTACCTTGTAGTTATTATACCGTTGTCTCACCTATATAAGGTATATTCGGATATAGAATCTTGCTATGGATATTTCTGTTTTAAAATCTATGCATGGATTTAGAAAATATTTATTAAAAGTATTATATAGATAGGTTATGAAGTGTAGCACAAGAGAAACGACGAAAAAGTTGTACATCCTTTATTTTTAGAGCTTTCGAATAATAGAATATTCATTATCAATAACCTAATAACCTTCATAAATTTAGTAAGATTTCCCAGGAGACCAATTAGTCAAATTATAGATAGGTTAATAATGTTAGGAATTAGTTTTAATCATTTGAATTAGTTACTGTCTTACAAGCGAATGAACAAACTTACACAATCTAGCCGATGTGAAGAAAATTACAAATTTTTGTGCAGAGTCGAAACTGAGTCAGTTCACTTCGTCCTCTCCAAGAAATGAGTCAGAAGACCCATGAGTAAGTGACCAGTTGACTAGTTATTCATTCACTGTAGAGAAATGAGTCAGAAGACACATGAGTAAGTGACCAGTTGACTAATTATTCATTCACTGTAGAGAAATGAGTCAGAAGACACATGAGTAAGTGATCAGCTGCCTAGTTATTCATTCTCTGTAGAGAAATGAGTCAGAAGACACATGAGTAAGTGACCAGCTGCCTAGTTATTCATTCACTGTAGAGAAATTAGTTCGTGAACAGAGACTATACTATTCCTACGGGAGACTAAGTAGGTAATAATTATTTTATAGGGTAACTACTGTATTAATTACAGGATAATTTCTAAATTATCGGAATTTTTCATTTTATTTTTTAAATCTCAGATTATTATTATTATATATTTAACTATTTTATATTTTGTTATACTTATAAAATTTAATTACTCAAACTAATAGTCAAATCATACACTAGAGTCTAATTAGATTAGTTACCCATACTTTGGTTCATACACACCATGTGTTCAGTGATTGTGAGGTTACTTCCAGGATTTTAATCACACTGGCCAATGTTATTGTGTAATTTTAGTTAAATATCAATCATTTTTGTGGGTTTTAAAGCCTCGGCTACATAAAAATATATGGATAATATTCATTAAGAATACAAGAAAAATAGTGTACCTACCTAAAGAACCAACTTTACCACAGTAAAAAACAGTTAAAATAATTAGCATAACTATGCGCAATTTAGGTGATAGGGTAAGTTCCGAATTATCGGACTGTTCTATATTGCCGATCAAGTAAGAAATAATTTCAATAATTATTGATTAGTTTGTTATTTTGATTGTGTGTTCTTCTTATAATATTCAAAACATGGATAAAACTGCTAATTAGAAACTTATCCTAATAACCGAATGAATTACATATGATTGATATGCAATGAAGCATTTTAATTGTGTTATACGTACTTTAAAAAAATCATGTTATTTGAATAATGAACATCTAGCAAAATATTACAAATATTTCAATAATCATCAATATTATAATAAGGTGATTATTTACAGCATTCAATTTTTTAAACATTATCTAGTATAATCACTATCTAGTATAATCACTATCTAGTATAATCACTATCTAGTATAATCACTATCTAGTATAATCACTATCTAGTATAATCACTATCTAGTATAATCACTATCTAGTATAATCACTATCTAGTATAATCACTATCTAGTATAATCACTATCTAGTATAATCACTATCTAGTATAATCACTATCTAGTATAATCACTATCTAGTATAATCACTATCTAGTATAATCACTATCTAGTATAATCACTATCTAGTATAATCACTATCTAGTATAATCACTATCTAGTATAATCACTATCTAGTATAATCACTATCTAGTATAATCACTATCTAGTATAATCACTATCTAGTATAATCACTATCTAGTATAATCACTATCTAGTATAATCACTATCTAGTATAATCACTATCTAGTATAATCACTATCTAGTATAATCACTATCTACTATAATCACTATCTAGTATAATCACTATCTAGTGTAATCTCTATCTAGTATAATCACTATCTAGTATAATCACTATCTAGTATAATCACTATTTAGTATGATCACTATTTAGTATAATCACTATTTAGTATAATCACTATCTAGTATAATCACTATCTAGTATAATCACTATCTAGTATAATCACTATCTAGTATAATCACTATCTAGTATAATCACTATCTAGTATAATCACTATCTAGTATAATCACTATCTAGTATAATCACTATCTAGTATAATCACTATCTAGTATAATCACTATCTAGTATAATCACTATCTAGTATAATCACTATCTAGTATAATCACTATCTAGTATAATCACTATCTAGTATAATCACTATCTAGTATAATCACTATCTAGTATAATCACTATCTAGTATAATCACTATCTAGTATAATCACTATCTAGTATAATCACTATCTAGTATAATCACTATCTAGTATAATCACTATCTAGTATAATCACTATCTAGTATAATCACTATCTAGTATAATCACTATCTAGTATAATCACTATCTAGTATAATCACTATCTAGTATAATCACTATCTAGTATAATCACTATCTAGTATAATCACTATCTAGTATAATCACTATCTAGTATAATCACTATCTAGTATAATCACTATCTAGTATAATCACTATCTAGTATAATCACTATCTACTATAATCACAATCCTTTTATTTCAATATAAGGTTTATTTTCTAGTAATGATAATACTTTAGTTACCCATAGCAGGTAGGCTTGGCAATAAGTCATCAGTAGAATTAGTAACCTACCTGAAAATATTTGAAGTTGTAAGTAGCTTCTGTTAATATCGAATTGTATGTAGTTTTTACTATTTCTGTATCACCATTCATGGTGGTAAATCGTCTACATTCAGTCAGTGACTCAGAGTTTAAAAAATATCGAAAGTTTATATTTTTTAGCTTACATTCAATTACAATATTTCATTTACAAAAAACTCACTGGATTTGAACGTAGGTTTTTTTTGTTAGAATGATGAGATGGAGATAAATGTCATAGGTGTCTGTCTGTCAGTCACACTAACCTATTAATAGGTTGGGCAAATGGCTGGTATTACGTTTGATAAATTATTCTGAAAATAATTTATCGTGTAAATGACTTCAATAAATATATTAAATTTTATTTTATTGAGAAAGACAATAAAAATGTTACAGTGGTTTGCGTAAACAAATTTATTCTTGCTAATTAATATTAAAAAATTAGGATGTTTTTCTTTCTATTTTTAGTATATAGAGTAAGTTCCGAGTTATCGAACGGTCCAAAATTTTCGATCATTTAAGAAAAACTCAATATTTTAATGATATTAATTATTATATACATTTTTCTTATATGATCGAAAATATGAAACTGACCGATAACTGGGAACTTGCCATTACCTAATGTAAACACACGCAAAATTGAATTTTCTACATAAATAATCTAAATATCAATTGTCCTATTAATTTAATCATCCTTACAATCTACCCAAAGGAGAATATCCTAAAACTCCTTTACCTAATACAGCAATAAGTTGTCCTTTTTGTTGTTTACTTTAGTCTCCCTCTCAGCCACTATTTTCTTTGTCGTTTTCTTTGCAAAAACCTGTAATTAGATGGCGCGCAAAAATGACTCCTATTTAGGCCTTGTGTCTGCCTAATTAATTGGCCTATTTGCAAAAATGGGCCCAGAGAACCAGACTTAGACTTCTTGGAGAAATAGGCCTACATTCTACTGAATAAATCTGTGCTATCCTTGACGATACATAATTTACATTGGGGAACAGGAGTTATGACTAGGGTAAATTACAAATTATCGGTCAGTTTCACATCTTCGGTCATATAAGAAAAAACGATATTTGAATTGTTATTTTATTTTTATTTTAAGTGGTATCCATGCTACCTGCAGGTATCATTTTGATTAGTATCCATGATACCTGCAGGTATCATTTTGATTAGTATCCATGATACCTGCAGGTATCATGGATACTAATCAAAATTAAAATTAAATAACAATTAAAATATCGTTTTTTCTTATATGACCGAAGATGTGAAACTGACCGATAATTCATAATTTACCCCACGTTACTTTTTTATGTTCAATGTTGTTAACTGTTTTTCTATTTCATTTTCAGGTAAGCCTTCGTCTGAAAAATTAATTTGAAATATTTGAAAAAATTCAGGTGAGTAGAATTATTTTTCATGATGCATTATTATATATTCACTTCACAATTGATGATAATTATTACGACTGACTGTTCGTCATAAATATATGATTATTTATAATCGACTTTAAAGGGCAAAAATCGACCATTGATGATTATAATCGCGTTATGTTTCAAATATTTTCTCCAGTATTCATTGATACTAGCATTTCAATTGCATTTCTAGATGTGATACCAAAAGTATCATGGATACCATTCTGTGGTATATATGGTGCATGTATCATGGATACCGAAAATATGAATAATCTACAGTTTATAACCAGCTGTCAAATTATACATACAAGGTATATGAGTTAATTTTTTATACTTAATTAATTTTTTATACTTAATTAATTCTCATATTGAAATATTGGACTAAAATATCCAATAACTATTATCAACTATTATATTATGCAGGATAAAATTTATAAAAATGAATTAGCAAAAATTATAGCTACAGAAACTTACGTATATACGAATAGTTTACCATAACATAATAGAAGGTAAGTTACGAATTATCGGACGGTTCCATATTTTCGATCGTGAGAAAAAAAGTTTAAAATAATTATAATAACATTTAAATAATAATACAATTCTTCTGTCTGTTATCGAAAATGTAGACCTATGCAATAACTCATAACTTACCCAGCATGAAATTACAGTACCTCTATAATGTGTACAATAATAATTAATTAATTCAACCTCTGCGTGAAATTAAAGATCAAGTAATTATTATATTGTTTGTTCTTATATAACAGAACATGTGTAACTGTCCAATAATTCGTAACTCTCCCTACCTACATTGTTTACATACCTTTGTTTTCCCTCACGTGTCTTTTTCCCACCTCACCAATTTTCACACGTGTTCTAGCGTGTTAGAAACACGTTAAGCACTGCCCAAGCACGTGCAGTACACTCTCTATGCTATTCCTACGGGACAGAGTGTGCAGTACACTCTCTATGCTATTCCTACGGGACAGAGTGTGCAGTACACTCTCTATGCTATTCCTACGGGACAGAGTGTGCAGTACACTCTCTATGCTATTCCTACGGGACAGAGTGTGCAGTACACTCTCTATGCTATTCCTACGGGACAGAGTGTGCAGTACACTCTCTATGCTATTCCTACGGGACAGAGTGTGCAGTACACTCTCTATGCTATTCCTACGGGACAGAGTGTGCAGTACACTCTCTATGCTATTCCTACGGGACAGAGTGTGCAGTACACTCTCTATGCTATTCCTACGGGACAGAGTGTGCAGTACACTCTCTATGCTATTCCTACGGGACAGAGTGTGCAGTACACTCTCTATGCTATTCCTACGGGACAGAGTGTGCAGTACACTCTCTATGCTATTCCTACGGGACAGAGTGTGCAGTACACTCTCTATGCTATTCCTACGGGACAGAGTGTGCAGTACTATAGTAACCGACTGTACTGCTAATTAACCGTA
This sequence comes from Caprella mutica, assembly GCA_947561585.1. Lineage (NCBI taxonomy): Eukaryota > Metazoa > Arthropoda > Malacostraca > Amphipoda > Caprellidae > Caprella > Caprella mutica. The sequence continues at coordinate 9,145 of CANNZV010001585.1, read as the reverse complement.
CCTTTGTTTCCTATTGTTGTTGTCGTATTGGAAACCCGTTACCGTAAATACGGTCCCTGCACAGTTTATTAGGCCTATAGGCTTATAGGTAGGGTTGGGACAATATGCTTTTATAATTATTGATCTTAAGAACATCATAGACGAAATGAAAAGAAATGGTATCAAATACTATATACCGCTGGGTTAGAAGGATTCAATAGTCTTTAATTCAATCCGTTTATAATAGTTTCAGGATCTATGATTTTAAACGCATATTGTCACAACCCTACTTATAGGTAGCATTATCGTACCACGGTGTATAATTTGGCATGGTCGCACTAAGTGGCTGGTCGCACTTAATGAATATTTGGAACATTTTCTCAGTTCGGTTGGTCGTAATAAGCGGCTTCATACTCAAACAATATTAGTAATAAAATATTAGATAGGGTTAGTTTCGAGTTATCGGACGGTTCCACATTTTCGATCATGTAAGGATATATTAAGTAATGAAAGTTGAATAATAATTCTTTTTTAATTTGGTGTATTATCGAAAATGTGAAACCGTCCCATAACTCGAAACATATACGTTAATATCCATTTAATTCGATGTACATGTTCACCAAAACAAGATTCAATTAGGGTAAATTACGAATCATCGATCAGTTTCACATCTACAGTCATATAAGAAAAAACGATATTATAATTGTTATTATATTTTTAATTGGTATCCATGATACCTGCAAGTACCATGAATGACCGATGAACTGACCGATAATTCATAATTTACCCTAGCTCATATTTCCTCACGTAGTCATATTCAGTAAAAATGATTAATTGCATTTCCTTCTACCAATTCCAATTCAATTCCCATTCCAGTGTGCCAACTCAAAAGTTCTTTTCTTTCTTTCCTTCTTTCTTTCTTTCTTTTTTTCCTTCAAAACATTTCAGTTTCATCTTGGTGTTGCTTTTTTGGCATCCATTCCAATTCTGCAATAGATAGCAATTGATGGCTGAGATCTGGAATAAATATTCCTGGGCAGTACATGCAGGCTCCGACTCTCATTCCCTTTGGAATGGCTTTTGCCGGGAATATGAGTCCCATTCCTGCTTGATTGAATTCCAGTCAGCCGATAGCTATAGGTTTTTGTTTCTTGAAAAAGATACAATGTTTTTTTAGACTTTTTTAGTGAAACGGTTCATTAAATACAGTAATAAAGTTTCAAAGCAATTTAAAAAGTAGTCATATAAAGTGATAATCTATTATTTAACTCCTCACTGCCTGGTGTGCCGTTTGTGGTACAATTAAAAGTGTATAAAATTTATATCTAAAAATTTTATTTCACACCGCCAAAAAAAAATTAAAAGGGTTTACCCCGGCTGAATTGATATATGTTCTTTATGATAGATAATACCATAAACTATTGTAATTAAAGTACACAGAGAAAGGTTATAACAATTAGACTCTTTTCTTTCTCATTTAGGTTAGTACCCCTTTGACGTCACACCCTGCATTGCCTGTAAGTGCATTGCTGTGTTGATGGCAGGTGACGCTTTTCTCACCGAATGCTATGGACAATGCGATACACTGCTAAATTTAAACTGCAACTATAGTGCAAATTCATACTGAAATCAATGAAGTTCAAACAAAAAATTGTCCTTTTTTTCTTCTTTAAAATAGAAAATAGCAAATTTTAAAACAATTGTAATTTTTTTTTTACTTTTTGAAAAAAAAATTCTAAATTTTAAAAGTAAAACTATGCGAAAGTTCATAAAGTTCATTTCATTCGTATTCATTAACAAAAGAATTTAATTCGTATATTATTTCCATTGCATATTTACCGGCATAAATAAAGAGGTAACTTTTAGACGTTTTTACATAGCTGTCTCTTTGGAAAATGTTTTACCTGTAAAAAAGAAACTTCGCTCGAAACTTTCAACTCTACTGATAAAATGTAAAATGTTTTTCTAACATCGCACTAACATCTCTCTAAAAGTACATGAAAAACATAGGGGAAAAGCACAGATACCGATAAAAGCTGTATTGCCGTACATAATCATATTATAAATACTATTTTTTTTGACTCGGGTTATATAAATTTTATGAAATAATTTAATGGCTATTATGTTAATAAATTTAATTTAATAAATGCAAATAAAATTCAAGTAAATTAAGAAATAACTTCAATGAAATAAAAAATTATTTATTTTTGTATAATTGAAAATATTCTAAATAATGATATTATTTAAGTTTTTTTGAATAATTTAATAATTTAGTTAATTATTTGATAGTGTCTACCTATAGATAACAGTCGTAATATATCTATTAGATTAATAATAAGGTATTACAGTATTTATTAGATTAATAATAAGGTATTACAGTATTCATTAGATTAATAACTAAGGTATTACAGTATTTATTAGATTAATAACTAAGGTATTTCAGTATTTATTAGATTAATAACTAAGGTATTACAGTATTTATTAGATTAATAACAAAGGTATTACAGTATTTATTAGATTAATAACAAAGGTATTACAGTATTTATTAGATTAATAACTAAGGTATTACAGTATTTATTAGATTAATAACTAAGGTATTACAGTATTTATTAGATTAATAACTAAGGTATTACAGTATTTATTAGATTAATAACTAAGGTATTACAATATTTATTAGATTAATAACTAAGGTATTACAGTATTTATTAGATTAATAATAAGGTATTACAATATTTATTAGATTAATAACTAAGGTATTACAGTATTTATTAGATTAATAACTAAGGTATTACAGTATCTATTAGATTAATAACTAAGGTATTTCAGTATTTATCGACAAATACCGTTCGTAAATCTTTTTTCAAAATATCAAACATTTTTGACATTTTTCATTTAGTTTCCTAATGGACACTGCAGAGCTGGACTCACTCAACTCACTGCAAAAAAGGACACACATCCTCAAAAATCACAAATGAATTTAACAGGAATCTGGTCAGAAGGTTTGCCTTCAACACTAGACCTGACACATGTGAAAAAATATTTGGAAAGTTTAATAAACCGAATATAAAATTATTTTGAAGGAATAGAAATAAATACAAAGAAATGACCGTTAACAAAATACCAGGTAAAATCATTTAAAATTGAATTGAATTATTTTCATAGTGTAATTATTTTTGAAAGTGTAACAATATTATGCAGGATGACCCACAAAAAAGCTTTTTCCTTAAAAGTATATGATATCCCCTCCTAATTGTAATATACTTTTTTTAGTTTGGTCAAAGTCCTCAACTCGTTTCATATATTTTTTCACATGTTAAAAGGCCACATGTCAAACCATTGCTTTTTGCAAACAAATTTTTCAGATGTTCAGGCCATGCTCCATTAGATGGCATTGTAACAGCATTATCATCATTTAAATTGTGACTGTCAATTGGATGACGATTTCGGACCTGACTTTATTTCGAATTAACTGCCGCATGTTTATTGGCTTTAACCTGACACTACCCAGTGACACTGCCCTGTTTCCGCTGCCCAGTTCACGCTGTTTCAGCTAATCACGGTTAAATGAGTGGAAGGCGGTAGACACGATAGTATAGTATGCAAATTTGCTTTCAATTCATTTAACCGTTATTAATTGAAGAGGCGTAAACTGGGCAGTGAAAACACGGCGTTTTAAATGCTAACGTAGAATAGGCTTTAATTCCCTTCCCTCACTTTGTTAATTTCACAGTTCATTGCTTTACATGTTTTACATTGAACTGTGACTTATGTATAACTGTATGAAATACAATATTATTTGATATTAAACAGTCTATATTAATTTTAGTAATTAGGCTAAGGTATGTACTGAATTATCGGATAATTACACATCTTCGATCGGAAAATTTATAAAAATATATAATAATTATTATAATATAATATGGAAAAAATAATAATAAAAAAATCATATAAAATAATAATAATATATAATAAAAATATATATATAATAATTATAAGATAGCCGTTATTTCGATGGACCACAAAAGTGAAGTTAGTGCAGTTCAACTTAGATTATCAGTGAAATATTCCTATGTTATTCGTACGGGGATAAAATGAGGTTTGAATGCATCCAAACAACTGACTATTTTTTTACTTTCTCCAGTAATAATAATTTCCCAGTACAATTATATCTGGCGGAACAAATTTTCCCGTTAAATCAATACAATATCATTATTTACATTAATAAGTATTATACAAAATGTATTCCATTTTTAGAACCTTTCTTATTTTATAGTATTTATATAATTTAGCCGATAAAATACATATAACTTTACTGTTAAAATACATATAACTTTACTGTTAAAATACATATAACTTTACTGTTAAAATACATATAACTTTACTGTTAAAATACATATAACTTTACTGTTAAAATACATATAACTTTACTGTTAAAATACATATAACTTTACTGTTAAAATACATATAACTTTACTGTTAAAATACATATAACTTTACTGTTAAAATACATATAACTTTACTGTTAAAATACATATAACTTTACTGTTAAAATACATATAACTTTACTGTTAAAATACATATAACTTTACTGTTAAAATACATATAACTTTACTGTTAAAATACATATAACTTTACTGTTAAAATACATATAACTTTACCGTTAAAATACATATAACTTTACCGTTAAAATACATATAACTTTAATGTTAAAATACATATAACTTTACTGTTAAAATACATATAACTTTACTGTTAAAATACATATAACTTTACCGTTAAAATACATATAACTTTACCGTTAAAATACATATAACTTTAATGTTAAAATACATATAACTTTACCGTTAAAATACATATAACTTTACTGTTAAAATACATATAACTTTACCGTTAAAATACATATAACTTTACTGTTAAAATACATATAACTTTAATGTTAAAATACATATAACTTTACTGTTAAAATACATATAACTTTACCGTTAAAATACATATAACTTTACTGTTAAAATACATATAACTTTAATGTTAAAATACATATAACTTTAATGTTAAAATACATATAACTTTACCGTTAAAATACATATAACTTTAATGTTAAAATACATATAACTTTACTGTTAAAATACATATAACTTTACCGTTAAAATATATATTATTTTCTAGTATAGATTGTGTTTCCAATAAAAGTTCCCCCTCATTTCATACATAAATACTCCATTAATTTTCTCCTCTGGCATCTCAATTTGACCCGGTGGTGGGAGAGATGCTTTTTTGGTGGGGAAAGTGGGGGTGGTGGTTTCGGTGCGACAGGGTGGGGGAGATATTTATATATTGTCTATAATTATATACTATAATAAGAACCGCGTCCGTTCGTCCGTCAGCGTTTCACATTTATATTTAAAAACTTGAATTAATTATAATCATTTTTAGCTATCAGTTGCGTCACTCGTGTCTGTCTGTCCGTCACAAAATGGGTAAAACAGTCATTCTATCAACAGCGCCTCATAAAGTTGGTGGAAAATCAAAGAAATGAAAAAATTTAAAAGGAAAAACGAATAATTAGCGGCACTATCATTAATTTAATTATTAATAAGGTAGGATTTATAGAATAATATCGGTGATCGTTGAATAATTTTATCGTTGCAAGAAAAATGTCACGCTTTAGCATTTAAGATATCTTATAAATGTCTGAAAAAAATAATTAATTGTTAAGGTAATAAAAATGTGGATAAAAGAGAAAAATTCGGTATAACAGAAAAAATACGAAAAGAAATGCAGATAATAAAAACATCCGGAATAGAAAAAAAATCCGGAATGCAAAGTCTTCGGGATTACAAAAAAAAATCGGAGATAAAAAAAAATTAAATAATCCAAAATCTTCAATTAAAATATCCAGGTAATTTAAATAAGATTGTTTTCCATAAGTTTTAACGGGTATAGAGGAATTTAGTTAAATGAAGTGATGATAACAGGAAAATAACAAAATCTGAATAACAAGAAAATCTGTTTTTTTTTTATTCTGGATAATAAAAATATCTAAATATTTATAAAACCCAAATAGTTTAAAAAAAATTTATTAGGTAACCCACATAAAATAATTATTAAACTTTGCAATTTGTATCCATGATACCTGCTGTATTCATTATTCAAATAATAATAATAATAATAAATAAACTATATAAAATATTTTCCCTTAACAAAACAAGTAAACTCCCCGTTACCTTAAAATAACAGTACCCAAACATTTCGGGTCAATTTGACCCGTGGGGCAATATCGGGTCAATGTTGACACGGGAACAACAGTGCGAATTTAGTGCTGTCCCCTGAGTGCAGAGGGCGCTTTGAGCACTATTTGGAGAGGATTTAGGCAAATAGAGGGGAAAATTGTCTAAACCGCTCTGGGGTCCTAAATAATGGCAATGGAGTACCGTAGACTTTTCCTCTGTTACTGTAATCATCAGAAGGATTGTTGTATTGGTATGATGAAATAATGGGGTTAGTTATAAGTCATCGAATGGTTCCAAATTTACAATCATCAAAATTATATCACTTACCGTTATTTCATTTTGTATCCATGAACAGTAAAATAATAACTATTATAGATTTTACATATGATCGAAAATGTTGTCATAATTAATATATCTATTTGAGAGATTATATACCTGTGAACACACTTCAAATTATGTTCTTCCCCCATCTATATCCCCCGAAATACCCAATATATTTCTGAACTTCCCCCACCCACCTCCTTCCACCATCTTCCACCCCTCTCCCCCCGGTATTATCAATAGGCACGTCAGTTGCTTCATATTCACAACTTAGGGACATTCTTGCCCAAACTTACCTTAAAGTTGAGGGAGAGTTGACATGTTTCTTTATTCCTGAGATGTTCTGAAGAGATTTGCAGGAGACATGTTAACGCAACATGTTGAACATGAGACATGTCACAAGGAGCATGCTGATGACGTCAGCATTAGACATGAATGATGTCGGCAATAGACATGAATAACGTCAGCAAATTGACATGAATAACGTCAGCAAATTGACATGAATAACGTCAGCAAATTGACATGAATAACGTCAGCAAATTGACATGAATGACGTCAGCAAATAGACATGAATAACGTCAGCAAATTGACATGAATAACGTCAGCAAATAGACATGAATAACGTCAGCAAATAGACATGAATAATGTCAGCAAATAGACATGAATAATGTCAGCAAATAGACATGAATAACGTCAGAAAATAGACATGAATTACGTCTAAAATAAGACAATATGTCATGTTACAACATTTAATTCAAAGTCTGTTGGTATAATATTAAGATGCAAACTTAATATTATAACTTAATATAATTTAAGGTCTATTTTGTTTTTTCATTAGAGTTGAGTTCTCTGTTAAGTTATATCAACTTAATTTTGCATAATATGTAAAATAATATACAACCTATTATAAAAGCATTTTAGTATTATGTATCAAATAGTATTGTGTTGATGATATGAAACCTATTATAAATGTAATTTTGTATTATGTATCAAATAATCTTATTTTCAACAATCTCTATACTTACCAAACTCAGTTAATGTAACTTGTATGTGTTTGCACTGAAGAAATTAATGTTGATGAAATTTAGCCTATTTTCCGAGTAAGTACACATTTTTTACGAAGGAATTTAGAGCTATAGGGTTAGTTGTGAGTTATTGGACAGTTCTACATTGTCGATAATACGAAAAAAATTGTATAATAATTTTTTTTTTTTTTTTGTAAATGGTATCCATGATACTTGACCGCATCCTTGATACTGTCCCACTATAGAATAACACATCGAATTTTCTATTATTTTTACGAGGAAATAAAACACTGGTTTATTAATAGAGAATGATAATGATGTCATATTAAAATAAATAATCATTTAATTGATAAACTGAATTGGAATTAAAGTAATCGATTAAAGCTATAAGAATAATATATTATTACTCTACCATTAATTTACTCATACAATTATATCATGTATTCAACTATTAATTATAGTCAACAGTTTAAAGTATATTAAAAGTTACCAAATAATGAAAATTTTATTTTGTCACTACCAACTTTTTTCTTTTAAAATCTAGTATATATTTTTTTAAATATTCTCGTGTATGTTTACATTGTTTCTTTATTTTTCTTTACACTGCATCTTTGTAATGAATCAAATATGAGAATTAGGGAGGAGAGGGGGGGGGGTTGTTATGAGTGCTATGAGAGAACGTGTGAAGCGTAGTTATGAGCAAAGAACCCCCCCCCCCCCCGAGGAACAACCCCCTCTCTCCCCTTAATAGCAACCATCTACGGGGGAGTTTTTTCCGTGAATTAGTTAAATAAATGTGTTATATTACACACCCTGTGTTACGTGGTGTAACCCCCTGTGTGTTACGTGATGTAACACCCCTCGTGTTACGTGTTATAGCCTCACTATAGCGTGTTACTATAGCATCGCTATAACGTGTCTCAGCCCCATAAGGTTAATTACAACTCGCAAAGGAAATAGTTAGGAAAATCTTAAAGAAAAACAAAAAAAGAAAGAGGGGGGAAATGTGTTTCGATCATTTTGTCTGGTTTGCTTTGATTTTACGGGGTAAGTTCTGAGATTGAACGGCTACAAGTTCTCGATTATATAATTGTTATTTACCTTTTATTTTAATTGTATCCGTGTTATCTGCAGGTATCATGGATACTAATTTTAAAAAGTTAAACTATATAGTTGTTTGTAATGTTGAACTGTCCGATAATTCGGAACTTACCCCATAATGCAGTCAAACAAACTAAACAAGGAAAAGGATAATTATAATATAAATGATATAAAACTAATTGGGTCTTGGAAGTTTTTTTAAGTTGACTTGCTATTGAAATTTCTTAAATGATAATTGTATTGTCGGTTATATTATTTAATTGTTTTTTAATACATTTAATTTAAATTACTGTAAAACAAACTATTTATTCCAATACATTTAAATGGCATATCCATTTACATTATTTCGTATGAATATTACCTCATTCACGCATTCTACGATTGTTCTACAATATATTCTTTCCTAGGTAAGTAGTTTCCGATCACCGTAGTAGCAGTTACCGATCCACCCATCGCCAAACCGTTTGGGGATTTGCTCCTTGAAAGTTG